>BPTQ01000002.1:213818695-214244530 GCA_019973895.1 Chrysanthemum seticuspe | reverse complement strand
TAGCAAAAACAGTTTGAAATTCATTCAGTAAGTTGGTGATGAGAGGGTCGGAATGGTTTAGTGAATCTGTGGTGTTGCTGGAGGGTTCCAAAAGTAAGGCATGAAGTGAATCAATTGACCCATGGCGAAGCATAGAAGATACGGAACTTGAAAGTACCTGTTTGTTCATGGGTTCTCCTGTGAGGGTGATGGGATTACCATTAATGGTAAAGGATATTTTTGGTATGGAGAAGTCAGCAATGATCGGCCCTAGAGTCCCCAACCAAGCGATACCAAGGACCACATCGGCTCCTTGTACTGGAAAAACGAAGAATGGAATTTGAAAATCTGCTTTTTGAAGTTGTAATGGAACGTCTGGACAGTGCCCTTGGCAGTGAATGTTTTGACCGTTACCAACCATAACCGCAAAGGGTTGTAGCGGTTTTGTTGGGAGGTCCAACATTGATACGATTCGTGGCTGTATTATATTGTGGGTACTACCACAATCTACCAAAACTGTAACTGGACTGCCGTTGATATATCCTGTGATACGAAGAGTTTGTAGCGAGGACATACCAAAATAGGCCGCATCAGATAAAGACATAAATTGTGGGGGTGCTGTTTTTGTTTCCTGTTGATCGGGTGGTTCGTTTTCAGAAGGGGTGTGATCATCATTATCCACAATCAGCAAGAATTGTGGAGGTGAACATTTGTGGCCAGGAAAGAACTTTTCGGGGCATCGAAAACACAAACCTTCTTTTCGACGTAGTTGTATAGCTTCAGGTGATAGTTTAGTGAATGGTAAGGGTTTGGGTGGCGACGACATTAGTGGTGGTGTAGTCGTTACAGGTGGTGTTGTAGTTGTTGGTTTTGTTAAATTGGTGGTAGGGGCTAGGGACGTGGAAGTAGGAGTGGAAATCGGGTTTATGGAGGGGTTTGTTGTAGAATAAGATTTTGTTGCATAAGGTGATTTGGATTTGAATAAATGGTTAAATTTATCCTCAATACGTCTAGCTAGGCCACATGCTTCTTCAAAGGTATTGGGCTTAATGATAGCTATTTCGGCCTGTATCTCAGGTTTAAGCCCAGAAATAAAACAATTGAGTAATGTTTGGGCTGAGAGACCTGTAATACGATTACTGAGACGTTCGAATTCGGTTTGGTATTCTGTCACCGTTCCTTGTTGACGAAGTTTAAATAGGGTAGCCTCATGATTGTCAAATGTTGATGGGCCGAATCGAAGTTCAACGGATCGTTTAAATGCTGTCCAGTTTCCTAGCAAGCCGTTTGTAGATTGGTTTTGGTACCATGTTAATGCATCGCCAACGAAGTGAAATGCTGTGAGGGTGACTCGTTCTTGTGGTGGAATTTGATAATATGTGAAATAGTTTTCTGCTTGAAATATCCAACCTAAAGGGTTTGAGCCATCAAAATTTGGGAGTTGAATTTTTGGTGGTCGTGGGTTACGTGGTTGGTTGAGGTTAAAGTGGTGACGGCCGGGTCCTTCCTCGTCGAATTCAGAATTGAAACGATCAGCGAGTCGAGCTACATGATTGATGAGTCGGGCTGTGTTTTCAGTTTGTCCGTCGAGTTTTGTGTTGAGGTTGGTGGTGGCTTGGACTAATGCTTCAATTTGGGTGTTAAGGGTGGCTTGGTTGTGTGCAGAATTGGTTGTGATATTAATCAATTGGTTTAATTGGTCGTTGGCATTTGATGACATTTCATCAGAGGATGAAACGTCTTTTCGCGGTGGCATGATGGAGGATGTTGAGACGTGAATGAAAGCACCAAAATGATAGAGCCTTTTTTAGTAGGCAAACACTCCAAAGAATTAAGAGAAGAGACAAGAGTTTTGGGGCAATTTTCTGATTAAATTCCAAATGCAACAATTACAAGTATTTAAAGATGCATGAGAATACATGTCCACCATGCCATGTTTGCATGTCCACCATGTCCCTTCCCTTATTCTAGCCATGATCTACCACTATCATATCCTAAATGCATGCAACTATGTTGAACAATTCAATACTAAAAGTAACAGAAATAAACCTGCAGAAATAAATGTGCTTGTAACCAACTCCTAATGACTGGACTCCTTAATCCAACAACCTGCTGGGCTTTTGTTTGATGCGTTTGGGTCGGCCTTCAATCTGGGGTTGGGCCTGGGCCTGTGCAGTAGCAGACTGGGTCGTATCAGTCTCAATCGAAACATGTGAGAAACGGTATTTGTGAAATATGAGGTATATATTGTAACAAGTTGTCGTTTTGAAAAAGAAGTTTGACTAGTTAATTTGATGGATAAGTAAATAAGTAATGGGTTTAACCGTTTAACGATTACGAGACCACATAATGTTCAATTTAACGAGTGTTTAAGAGAAACCAATCACTTAGTAGGTGTAACTAATTGTTACATTTTCAACTAAGGATTTTAGAGACTTTTGATTAAAATCCCAAAAAAATCATCTTTTTTGTAAAATATATTACAGGTTACTATATAATTAAAACGTAGATTTTAATCAACTACTTAACCCCACCTATGATGCTGTTGGAGCCCCTAGCATCTTCCAATCTTGGTTTCAAAGCTAACTAATTCTACGTATCATTTCACACAAACAATTAATTATATAACATGCGTTTTTGTTTACCATATTATGAGGGGTGGGGGTGTAAACGAGACGAGACAGCTCGCGAGCTATTCGAGATCGACTCGTAAACTACTCGAAATCGACTCGATATAAACGAGTCGAGCTCGAGCTCGAGCTACTCGAGTACACTTTCGAGCTGAGTTCGAGCTCGAATATGCTCAGCTCGTGAGGCTCGCGAGCCCTTAACGAGCTTCAATGATATTACAATTTTACCCTTTTATATACATATAGTTACGTAAAATCGAGTCGAGTCGAGCTTGATATGCCCATTGTTTATCGAGTTCGAGCTTTAAAAGTGACAATAATCGAGCTCGAGTCGAATTTCGAGCTCGAGTTTGAGACGACGAGCCGAGCTCGAGCTTGAAATCCAATACTCGAACGAGCTCGAGTCGAGTTTCGAGCTCGAGTTTTACTAATCGAGTCGAGTTCGAGCTTGGCAGTACTCGACTCGACTCGGCTCGTTCACACCTCTAGGTGGGGCACATGTTAAACACACCAAAAGGACGGCGAGACCCACGAAAAAGGACGTCCAGACCCACGAAAAATACACTTTTCAAATAAAATATGTGGGTCCGGACGTCCTTTTTCGTGGGTCCCGCAGTTCTTTTGGCGTGCTTAACATGTGCCCCGTGGCACATGTTAGAAAAACCCTATTATGAGTAAGGGTCACATGAAAGTTTTGTGGGTCAAAATCTGTTCTAATAGCATTTTGAATTAATACTTATCACGATACAATATCAAACCAAGTTTTAGGCATGCATTGTCATAACAAAAAAGATACCTGAGCATTAATTAAAAATTAAGGGTGCGTTTAGTATTCCATTATGGGAATGAAACTATTACTATGAAAGTGATTAAAGGTGTTTGTTTAAGATGAGAGGGTCCACCACTATTGTAATGAATTATATATATAATTCATACTTCATATGCATCTAAAGAGTTAGGAATGGATATTTCATAGATGAGGGACCCACCACTACTATCAAACACATACCCATTGTCATTTATGACAGTATACCGAACGCACCATAAAGTTTTGGAATATGTCTATTAATAGAAATGTCTAAGATTTATAAAGCACGTACAGTGAAATTGCGTCAACGAAAATTTATTAGGTGTGCACTCAAGCTTGGGGAGAACGTTCTAGAGAATTCGATGAATGTTTGTCGTTTAGAGTAAACTTTTGTTAAATTAATCTGATCTTGAAATTTTGTGTCAGGTAAATGCATGTTTTTTTCAGTTAGTCCACTAATATGTCAAAATAAATACATATCTTGTTATAATTTTAATAAAATCATAACTTTTATTCATTTTTTCTTTTGCTTTATACTCGTAAAAAAAATTGAGCACCTGATAACTTACAAAATAAGGTTCCTCGAGTATTGATTTGTTTCATAAAACCCCCTTTAATAAACTATTAAACAGTCCACGTTAGACCGTGATGGAAGGTGGTGCCAGCGAGCCATTTTGTGGTTGACAGTGGTGAAACGTTGCCGTCAAAACGCGTTGATGTGCAAATTTCTATTCTACGCCAAACGTGCCATTTAGTTGATAAGTTATAAGCTTGGTCCCTCAAGTTGTAGTTAGTTTGCAACTTTAGGTTTCAACTTCTTCTATTTCTATTTGCATTTATGGTGGTCTTAAGCTAGACTTAAAGATATTCATTAAGTTCATGTCTTACATTATTAGTTTGTAACATTAATGATAACTAGCCGGGTACTCGCGCGTTGCGGCGGCGGGTACCTGTGTGATTATTTTTTTTAGCGATAACAAGATTTTTCGATGCATTGCTTTTAAAGAAGGAAAAAAAATAATGTTCAACAGAGGTTATTAATTGGAAATTAGTTTGTTTTCTTACGCATTTAGTAATAAAATAAAAAGCTTTTATATCAGGGTGCCTACCCGATTATATGTTTTTCATGATGCTAACTTAACACATGGCGATAACCTAATGGAACAACCTTACCGCACATTATTGCTTTAAAAAATGGCAGACATACATCACGATGCAACGACGATACGAAAATGATGGTCAACGATATTGGTAGTCGTTTTGGACGTGTAATATTATATATTGCTTAAACATAAATGGTTATTTAAAATAGCGATTGTAGCACCATCTAGTGGTGTCTATATTGCTAAGTTGTGGTGGTAAATGGTGGTCCGTTGCGTGGTCGAAAAAGATGGTGTCGGAAATTTTGACTACATAAAAGATTGGTTTCTATGATTCGTTTAATGATTTGTAAATTTTGTTTAGTGGGTGTTTCAAAGAAGAAAGAAAAGATAATATGATTTATGCACTATTGTTTTGTACCATGTGTTATACTTAAGTGTACTTTTGAGTGAGGATGTATTTTAATAATATCATTAATAAATTGTAAAAATTCATTTAGTGGGTGTTTTAAAGATACAAATGATAAAATAATTTATGCATTATTATTTTGTACCATTTGATATATTAATTGTACTTTTGAGTGATTGGGTATTTTAATTATATTATTAATGATGTGTGAATTTCATTTAGTGAGTGTTTAATAAAAAAATTTAGATGATTTATGCATAATTGTTTTGTACCAAATGCTATATTAATTGTACTTATTAGTGAGAGTATTTTAATGATATCATTAATTCTGGCATTAATATATATGAATGTTACAAATTACATGATTTATGCATTATTGTTTTGTACCAAGTGCTATATTAATTGTACTTTTGGTTACAAGTTTAGCGGGTTACTTTTATTAGAAATGTTTTTTGGTCTTAAAAATTTTAAAACTTCTTTATTTAGAATGTCCTAAACACTTTGTATAATAGTATAGATATGTGCATAACGTATGAGTTGACTTAAAGAGATATTCAACGGTTAAGCCACGTAAATCTGAATTAAATACTCGTCCGATTTGAATAACCTCAACATGAAAAACCTTGTCTGTTTTAATCCTCGACAAAAGTAAGATGACTATTTTTTATTTATTATTATTATTTTTAATTATTATTATTATTATTTTTTAATGACACCACTCTTGAAATCCGACCCCGAGTTAAACCATCTAAACGGGCAGACCCTGGGACCCGAACCACTAGGAGAGACCCGTGAAAGGAAACCTTCAAAACTCACGGCTTCGCACTAAGAGGAAAATCTGGATTTTTTTGTCACTTGCGAGACTTGAATCCTGGATAAAACCTCCCCCAAACTTTAAAAAAAGCTTAAATGACTAACTGAGCTAAGGCTGTGTTTGGCAGCGGGCTTATGAGGGGCTTATGGGGCTTGGGCTTATAAAATAAGTCGGCTTATAAAATAAGTCTCGTTTGTCATGCGGGCTTTTGAAATCATAAGCCCCTGAAGGGGCTTAAAACTTTAGCCCCAAAAAAGGGGCTAAAAACTTTAGCTCGGGGCTTATGAACCATAGATTACATATTTACCCACAAAAATATCTAACATATACCATAAAACTCATTTAATTATATCATTTTTAGTAATTTTGCAATAATAAGCCCCAGCCCCAGCCCATTTGCCAAACAAGTTTACAAAAATACAAATTTCAACTTCGGCTTATAATAAAAGCCTTAGCCCCAGCCCAAGCCCCAGCCCTAGCCCCAACCCATTGCGCCAAACATACCCTAAGTCACTTTTTTGAAAGATGGCTGAATTTGTTCTTTCGGACATATAGCTAGGTAATTAGGTATTGATCGAAGATCTCATGCAAGTTTATATAGGGAACACATGAGATGTCTCACGTGGGAGGTTGCAAGTTGCAAACTCGATTCTATAATTTTGTTCAAATTAAAGTTGGAGAGTAATGATTAATGAGAAATATAATTAAAATAAAAAGAATAAGAAGTAATTACAATTACTAATTTTAGATGTATATATAAAAATATATGCATTTTATAATAATTATTATTTTTTATTTGAATTTTGTGACTAGAGTTTTTAACTTTTTTCTCACTCTTCTTATTTCAGTAACTATTCTCACTAGATTCATTTCCGTAAATCGAGACTAAGATCAAATGAATGATATAATTAAGATAAGAATAATGAGAAGTAACGATAACCACTAATCTGAAATGCATACATAAAAGTAGATGCATTTCTTAATTATTTCTCTTTTATCACTATAGCATTTCCAACAATTGAGGAAGAAGAATAAAGGTGAGAGATAGAACATAAATAGATTCCAAAAAGCCACTAATTGTTGGTTGGTCATTAAATGACCATAATCGAATGCTAAATACGAGTAGCTTTATGATGAAAGTGACATGCTTCTTTGATAGTTGATGACTATATTTGGTGCGAGACTTATAAAAGCTTATATAATCTTAAACTTTTAAATTAAGTTAGTTTATTAATTAAGTTTTGTTTATCATATATGTTTATAAATATTTTTATAAGTTATAAAATTTTATAAGTCCAAACTCACTAAGAGAGACTTATGAGGGCTTATCAATAGTTAAATTAATTAAATACCTTTTAGGTATTTAAAGTATAATAGATTGTCACGTAAAAAATGAAAATATATCTTAACTTAGTTTGATTTATTTTTATGTGTTTTACATTAATAAATTTCAGCTCTAACTAATTCAGCAAACAACTTTATAAAAATAAAAGCTCCTTCATCTTATAATATAAGCTTCAACCTCAGTCCCAGCTGCAACCCCATCTAATTTCGCAAAACATACTCAATAAAAAAATTTACTATCTTAAAAATTTATTGTTATAACTTATAAAAACTGATTAGCGAATATAGAAATTTATTAAACGGTGTGCGCTAAGTGTTATCTATGTCATGCAAACTGATGCGTGCCAAACCGTCAAGTTTTATCACTCAAGTCTGTCACTTGTGAATGGCAGACCGTAACAAACTTAAAACAGTTCAGACACGAACTCAATGAAGATCTGAGGAGTATAGGGTTTCCCCGGGTCGTTATGTCCCAGCGAGCTATGCAATGGATTATCAAACGTAAAGTGATCGAGAAATTTGAACGAAAAAGGGATTTGATTATGATTATAACTACAGAAAAAGCCAACAAATTACAACGGCTTAAATGCAAATTAAAGAGAATTTAAAAGATAAAAACTATTAAATAAACGCTATCACTATATTTAAAATGATGTTTTTGTTTTTATGTTTTTATAAAACTTAATTTAAAAACTACGCGACGTACAAATAAAAATGTGAAACTTACACTATATTAATCCTAAAAATATGAAAATGATATTTTTACAAACCTAATGATAAAATAAAATTTATAGAAAAAGAAAATTATTTTTATAACTAATTATCTAATTATTATTAATTAAAAACTATTTTTGACTATTTAATAATTACCTAAAATACAAGAAAATGTGAAATAAAGCTAGAAAAATAAAATTTTGACTTAGAAAAATCATTTTCAAAACTATTTTTTGTATTTTTCTGATTATTTTTGGATTTTCTAGGAATTAAAAACTATTAAAAACTAATTAAATTGCTAAAAATTACAAAATAAACTATGAAAAATCTGGAAAATTACTTTTTTTACTTTTTATATTTATCTAAACCTAAGAAAAATGAAAAATTATTTTTTTGAAACTTTTCTTAATTAATTGTATTTAAAGCTAATTAAAAAGGCCTAAAAATCAATTTAAATGCAGAAAAATAGCAAACCAACTTGGAAAAATCTGAAAAATTCAGGAAAAGCTTAAAATAATATTATGAAACTATGAAAAATGGAAAAACAGTAGGTTGTGTGGAGGAATTTGGAACTGCTAAGCCAAGGGCTTATAAATAAGCACTTGAATAAGACAAATGGACAAAACAAACCACCAACTGTTTACAGAAGTTACAATATGCTAAAATAAGTCAAAAGCAGCTTATAACAACTATCTTACACTACTGAATTGCTAAATACCAAGATTTGGCTTATTTGAATTAATGTGCTCAAAACAGTGGTGAGGGGTCTACTTTAAGCCCAAGAATAAGCACTCAAATAAGCTAGAAACTAGAAAGCAATAGTGGGAACCTCAAGAGGACCTGGGTGAGTGCTTACAAACCAAAAACTAGACTATGACCAGCTCTTATGAGCTCTGTGCAAAGGCTGCACAGGATGAGAAAACTCAGCATAAGCTGATTATCTGTGAACAGGGGACGTAGGGCCTAAAAGAGAAGCAGTTTTGAGGCTTCTAAAAAATTTGTAAAATCCCACAAAAATGATGATAAGAAAGGACACCAGCTGAAGTTTATGAAGCAACAAATTTCACTTGATAAGACCCAGAGATGAGTTCATGAAAAATCTTCCTAATCTAGCTCAAATCCACTTTTTTAGTTTTTGACTTTTTAAAGCAGTAAGAAACTTTGACTTTCATGAACTTTGATTCCAATTTTTGGACAGGTGTTGATGTAATATGATGTGATGAACACAATGCAAGCTATGTTTATTGATTCTTAACACAAAACAAGGATTTGCAAATCCTTGATCACAACAGATTAGCAGTTTAGACAGATTTCATGGAATGTTGACTTATGAGAGTTGCAGGCACATTATTTTGACAGATATGAGTTAATTAGAACTGAACAAACCACAAACAACAAAAGGCTCTCACTGAATAAACCTCTAACACATTTATATCAGCAATTCCAAACACACTTTTCTTGACTGATTAGCAAATGAAACTGATCTAACTACTAATCCAACATGTAACTTTGATCAATCTAAGTTTAAATCACCATAATACTACTGTTTAAACAGGTTTTAGCTACTAGAGATTACAAACACATATTATGCTATATATCTTGGAAAATCACTTACAACTGTCCCAGCCACTATGGCTTGCCACCATTGAAACCAGAGCCACTATCCTATATAAACCAATCCAATAAACTATAAATCACCCCATTTCCATGTCTGCATCACCATTTACCCTTTCTGCATCACTTTTGCTCCCAGTTTGACTTATTTTGACCAAAGTCCAAAGTTGCATGAAATTTAAGTTTAAGCTTACACAAAGCTATAATAAGCTTCTATAAGCTTGTTTGAGTGGAACAATAAGCTGTTGGAAGCTTTTACATAAGAACCTGAGTTTTAATTTTTCAACAGTGAACCTTGAAACAAGAATTCTTAACATAAGCTAGAATTGATACTTAAAAAAGGTTGCAATACATTAAAACACTTGAGTTTGATACAAAGAAGTTTTAAAATACAAATGAAAACTGATTAAGACATGATAAGCTAAAAGTCGACATACATTGTGAAAAATAATACTAACTACTCTGTCTTGTTGCTTCCCCTTGCTCTTTTATACACTCAAACTCCTTCTCTCACTACTCTGAACAAATCCCAGCACTCATTTTGACCATTGGATTGGTTGGGATGATCTTGGCCATTTATTTGGTTTTGGCGCAAAAACTGTTTTAACAGTTTGTGGGTTGAGTGTTAGGTATACAGGTGCATTAAATGTATCTTGGCATTGAGTGTTTGGAGGAGGGTAGAGGGTAGGGTTGGTGATGATGGTGGAGTGTGAGCAGAAGGGTTGCAGGGTGTGATGATGAAGGTGGAAGTGCAACCCGTGAGGTGGGAGGGAAAGTGGGTAGTCAAATTTGTTTGACTGGGATTTAATAATAGGGAAGGGTCCAAAGGTGTTAATGACAGGGGTCACAAGGGTTTAAGGCAGGGGGTCAATTACAGTTGACAAGTCCAAAAAGGTGTGAAGGGGTCTTAATAATCAAGGGACTTGTTATGCAATTTCTGAAATTGTAAGGACCTGTTCTGCCATATCTGCAAAGTTGATCCAAGAGCTGAAATTGACAAGTATCAATAGTTCAAGGACCAAAGCTGACATTTTCACATTTTCCAGAGACCAATTTTGCCAATTTTGAAACTTGAAGGACCAATTTGTAATTTTCTCAAACTTTTTATATTTTTCACCAAAGGACTAATTTTGACAACTTATGATTTTAAAAGGACCTTTGGTGATTTTTCTTTTGAATTTAGGACTCAGGGACTATTTCTGACAATTTTTGAAACTTGGGGGACTGAAACTGCCAATTATGCAAACTTTGCTCATTTTTCATCTGATTTTAAACATTTTGCATCTGAAACATATAAAATGCAATTTTGAGATATTTTCAGTATTTTGATGCATTTCTGAGCATTTTTAGACGTTTTGCAGTTCAGATTAAACCAAAAATGATGAGTATTTACACACTCATCAATCCCCCACACTAAACTATTGCTAGTCCCTAGCAATCTTTTGAGAAAAACTTAATGGATTTGAATCTCTTTACCAAAAGCCATTACTTCTGGAGTAGCCAAATGTTTTAGTTCAAGTAAGAACCATGGTACACCGATAACCATGTGATTTTGAGCAAACCACCAGCTTCCAACGGATTTGATTTGTCTTTACCAGAAGCCGTTTGCTTCTGGACTAGCCAACTCTTAGATAAATTATCAATATTATCTTTGGTGAGCTGATTACCAATTATGGTTTTTCCACTGCCTTTACCACAAGCCATAAACTTGCGGGCTAGCCAACTCTTCACTTTTTAGGATGTGGTGAGCTGAATACCATACAATTTTGGGCAAATTGCAAGCCGTCAACGGATTTGAGATATCTTTACCAAGAGCCGTTTGCTCCTGGATTAGCCAATCCTTTTGTTTATTAGACATGATGGACTGATAACCAAATGAGTAAGTGTAGAACACTTACTCCAAAAAAAAAATTTGGCCAAAAACGGGGGAATTAGGCGGTATAATTACATGATAAAATTCGTGAGAATTCCCCCCCACACTTAGAAATGAATATTGCCCTCAATATTCAAAGTACCGGCGTTTATGCCGAAACTGAGAACGTAAAAGGAAAATACTACGGCCATTATTTAGAAAGAAGATTTTTTTTTCTTTCTGAAAAAGACTTATATACAAAACATGTGGGGCAACCCCCCCCCCCCCACACTAGGGTGGTAGAAAGATAGAAAGAAGAAGCTAAACTGTCAAGTTTTGTCACACAAGCTAGCCACTTGTGAATGGCTAACCGTAACAAACTTAAGACAGCTCAGAAATATGGGTGACAACCCATATGGCATGCTACTGTTTTTGATTCCCGAGTCGCTAGCTTGACTCGACCCCGAATTCATTTGTTCATGGGGAAAGTAACGTGGAAAACCAATCTCGATCGGACTTTCGTTCACAATGTTAATAAACATATGAACATCAGAAAGTTCCACACCGATGAGATATAACCGCGGTATTGTTAATAGTAGAGACTATAAGGGATGATACCGGGGTCAAAGATGGTGTCCTCATTCCCGAAAGAGAAAAGGGAAAGAGCAACCACACCATCTGTGAAGAATGGAATAAAGACGTACATGAGAATGCAAGTCCATTCCTCAGCAGAGAGAAGCAAATCACCAGTTTTGACATCTTTAAGCTTAAACTTGAAGCTTAGATGGTGATTGTCAAGAAGATGTCCGGGAGGGAGGGTGGGAAATGTTTCTTCAATCAACAGATTTTCCAGAAAAAGGATGTCTCCCTCCGGATCAAGGTAAGTATTATCAATTCCCGTTGGAATTGACTCATCACTAAGAAATGCATCGACTTCATTCCAAAAGTTGTCATCTTCCTCATCAGGAGTGAGAGAAGGGATGGAAGAGTCGGGAATAAGACTAGAGGATGATGGATCATTTTTGAGCAATTCATCAATGGGAAGAATGTCTCCCATTGGATCACAAACATCATCATCCAACTCAGATGAAACTGAAGAGAGTTTGGTTTCATCCACATAGTTAACAAACTCGATGCGACAAACTGATTCCGGAGGTGGGACAAGTGGTGTGCTCTTAGAGCTAGCAGTTTCCACCACTTCCGATGAAGTCTCCGAATCTAGATCATCAACATCATCAAGAACACTCTTGACTTCCCTGGTACAGCTTTCAAACCATTTGTTTGAACCAGGGGTGATTTTCAAAGCTTTGAGCTCAGCACGTTTTTGGTGACTCGTCTTAACCGTGAAATTTGAGAGTGTTGCATTGAATCTTTCAGATCTTTGATCAATTGTGGCAACACTCTGTTTGTACAGAGGTTTGGAGTTCTGGTTGATATTTAATGTGAGCTCTTCGTTGTCAACTCGAATGGTCAACACTTCAGCAAACACATCAATCAGAGCACGACTTGTTCTCAAGAAAGCTCTCCCTAAGATGAGGGGAACTCTAGGATCTGCATCGAAGTCTACTACAACAAAGTCAGTAGGAAAGTGAAACTTTCCCACTTTCATCACAACATCCTCGGCTATCCCAAGTGGACGAGTTATAGTACGGTCCGCTAGCTCGAGTGTCATACAAGTGGATGAAAGTTTAGGAAGAGACAATTTCTTCCATACTGAGAGTGGCATGAGGTTAATGCTAGCGCCAAGATCGGCCAAGGCGGAGCATTGAACCATTCCCAAGAAATCACACGGGATCAGAAATCTGCCAGGGTCTTCAAGCTTTTTGGGAAGCTTCTTGAGAAGGACCGCTGAGCATTGCTCATTGAGAGGGGTTTTAGCCATCTCAGATAGCTTATCTTTGTTGGTCAGTAAGCCTTTAAGCGTGGATGCAAATTTAGGCATTAGAACGAGAGCATCAACGAAGCTTATATCAAAGTGTAGCTCATTGAAGATTTGGAAAAATTTTTCTATTTGCTCTTTGTTTTTGTCTTTGAGCTTCTCATCATTCATTCTTGATGGGTAAGGAAGCTGACTAGACTTTTGAGCCGGGACGGAAGTCATTTCGGGCTCAGAATTTGTCTTCGGAACTTCGGGTTCCGGACTTATAGCTTGGACTACCGAAGGTTGGACGTGTGCGGTACTTCGTGGGCTTGAGAATTGCACCTTGTCCGTTGTATCATTGGTAACTTGACTCATTGCTCCTGGTGGAGGAGGCATTGGAGTCGAAGGTCCATTGTGCGTCTTACCACTACGAGTGGTGACGGCTTTCAACTCGGCATTGGGATTAGTAATTGTATTGCTTGGGAGTCCTCCAGAAGATGATGAAGCTTGGTTCATATTCATGTTCATGAAACTGCTCATCATATTCTTCAACTCATTTGTCTGCCGAGACATTGTGGTATCAATTTCTTTCTTTAGCTCAACCATCATGTTATTGATCTGAGTTTGCATTGAACGTATGCTTGACTCAGTAATTTTCATGAAGTCATTTGGTGGGGGAGCATGAGAAGGTTGTTGATAACTTTGCTGATTTGGAGCTTGATATGGTGGGTTGAAATTGTTCCGGTTTTGATTGAAATTTTGAGAGTTATTGAAATTTTGTCCTTGATTCGGAACAAAGCGATTTTGATTGCCATGGTTTTGTACAGGAGGAAAACCAGGTGGTGTCATACCGCTAGGTGCACGGTAGTGAGGATCAGCTTGTGGTCGGTATTGATTGTGGTTTACCGAAGCTACGGGAGCTTGGTAAAAGGAAGCATCGGTTGCTTGACAATCATAATACGCGTGTGGACCACTACAAGTTTCACACACCTTGTTTACGGCTTTGACTGGTTCCGGCTTATGAATCTCGCTTTTGATTTCCTTAACATCCTTAATCATACAACGGATGGCATCCGTTAGAGCGGCTATCGGAGCAGCTAACTCAGAAGAGTTATTGGATGAAGAAGCGGGAGGGTTAGGAGTATTGACTTTGTTGCGAGAAATAGGAACTTTTGATTTTTGCTCGCAAATCTCAATCACATCTTTAGGCTTACGATTCAAGATATTGCCACCGGCGGCTGCATTCAAAGAATCTTGATCGTTACCGTTCAACCCATTGTAAAAGATATTGACTTGTTGAAGCTCCGTGAATTCATGATGGGGGCATTTCCTGAGGAGATCCTTGAATCTCTCCCATGCCTCTCCAAAGTTTTCATCGAAATTTTGACGAAATCCAGAAATTTCATTTTTAAGATTAGTCGTCTTTGATGGAGGAAAGAAATGATTGACAAACTTTTGAACAAGTTCCTCCCAAGTTTCGATGGATCGAGGGGGTTCTTTTTCCAGCCAAATCCGGGCTGTCCCCTCAAGTGAGAATGGAAATAACATCAACTTGATGACTTTTTGTGGCACATCCTTGAAATTGATAGTTGAAGTCAACTTGTTAAACCAACGGATGTGTGCATACGGGTCTTCTCGATCAAACCCGTGGAATTGATTTGTAGACACAAGTTGGATCAAATGTGTCTTCAATTCAAAGTGATCAGAATTGATTACTGGAAGAATGATGGCATCTCCATATCCCTCGGTGGGTGCCTGGAGCATTTCCGCCATAGTGCGTTCGTCTGCCATATTGTTGTTTGAAATAGTACGAATCTCGGGTTCGACTATTTGGGCAGCACGTCTACGAGAACGTCGTCTAGGAATTTCTGCTAGATCACGAAAAGGACTCAATGATCTAGAAGAACGAGTGCGCATGCACTAGAGTTAACTCTAAGAGATCTCAGAGTTAAGGAAGGGAATTATGAAATTGGTGAAAATGGGGTAAGAAGAATCTTTTTAGGTTTTCTGGTTCTGACAAGTATATATAACAACAAATCCAATTAAAACAAGATCGAGGCAAAACAACAGTGAACTTAAACCAATAATCACAAGATGAGTGGCTTCTTTGAAAAAGGTACACCACTATCAAGGACACAAAGGCAAGTTTTAAATCTTTGGTTCGGGAACTTATTATGGTCGTACCCCCAGTTAGGTAGTACACTGCCTTGGTTTGCGGTGGTAAGATTTTATGTTGTTATTAAACACAGAAAACGACAAATCTTTTTGTATTTTTATATTTGATACATATATAGAAACAAAAGGAAAATATTTTTGTGTTTTATACGTTTTTGGCTGTTTTTGGGTTTTTGGATTTTTTATAGAAATATATATAGATATAGATAGATGGTATGAACAAGGAGTGAATATTCAAACTACTAATCTGCTAAACGTGAGATAATTAGCACAGCTCCTCGGCAGCGGCGCCAAAAATTTGATGCGTGCCAAACCGTCAAGTTTTATCACTCAAGTCTGCCACTTGTGAATGGCAGACCGTAACAAACTTAAAACAGTTCAGACACGAACTCAATGAAGATCTGAGGAGTATAGGGTTTCCCCGGGTCGTTATGTCCCAGCGAGCTATGCAATGGATTATCAAACGTAAAGTGATCGAGAAATTTGAACGAAAAAGGGATTTGATTATGATTATAACTACAGAAAAAGCCAACAAATTACAACGGCTTAAATGCAAATTAAAGAGAATTTAAAAGATAAAAACTATTAAATAAACGCTATCACTATATTTAAAATGATGTTTTTGTTTTTATGTTTTTATAAAACTTAATTTAAAAACTACGCGACGTACAAATAAAAATGTGAAACTTACACTATATTAATCCTAAAAATATGAAAATGATATTTTTACAAACCTAATGATAAAAGAAAATTTATAGAAAAAGAAAATTATTTTTATAACTAATTATCTAATTATTATTAATTAAAAACTATTTTTGACTATTTAATAATTACCTAAAATACAAGAAAATGTGAAATAAAGCTAGAAAAATAAAATTTTGACTTAGAAAAATCTAAAATATCAAAATAGAATTTTCAAAACTATTTTTTGTATTTTTCTGATTATTTTTGGATTTTCTAGGAATTAAAAACTATTAAAAACTAATTAAATTGCTAAAAATTACAAAATAAACTATGAAAAATCTGGAAAATTACTTTTTTTACTTTTTATATTTATCTAAACCTAAGAAAAATGAAAAATTATTTTTTTGAAACTTTTCTTAATTAATTGTATTTAAAGCTAATTAAAAAGGCCTAAAAATCAATTTAAATGCAGAAAAATAGCAAACCAACTTGGAAAAATCTGAAAAATTCAGGAAAAGCTTAAAATAATATTATGAAACTATGAAAAATGGAAAAACAGTAGGTTGTGTGGAGGAATTTGGAACTGCTAAGCCAAGGGCTTATAAATAAGCACTTGAATAAGACAAATGGACAAAACAAACCACCAACTGTTTACAGAAGTTACAATATGCTAAAATAAGTCAAAAGCAGCTTATAACAACTATCTTACACTACTGAATTGCTAAATACCAAGATTTGGCTTATTTGAATTAATGTGCTCAAAACAGTGGTGAGGGGTCTACTTTAAGCCCAAGAATAAGCACTCAAATAAGCTAGAAACTAGAAAGCAATAGTGGGAACCTCAAGAGGACCTGGGTGAGTGCTTACAAACCAAAAACTAGACTATGACCAGCTCTTATGAGCTCTGTGCAAAGGCTGCACAGGATGAGAAAACTCAGCATAAGCTGATTATCTGTGAACAGGGGACTTGGGGCCTAAAAGAGAAGCAGTTTTGAGGCTTCTAAAAAATTTGTAAAATCCCACAAAAATGATGATAAGAAAGGACACCAGCTGAAGTTTATGAAGCAACAAATTTCACTTGATAAGACCCAGAGATGAGTTCATGAAAAATCTTCCTAATCTAGCTCAAATCCACTTTTTTAGTTTTTGACTTTTTAAAGCAGTAAGAAACTTTGACTTTCATGAACTTTGATTCCAATTTTTGGACAGGTGTTGATGTAATATGATGTGATGAACACAATGCAAGCTATGTTTATTGATTCTTAACACAAAACAAGGATTTGCAAATCCTTGATCACAACAGATTAGCAGTTTAGACAGATTTCATGGAATGTTGACTTATGAGAGTTGCAGGCACATTATTTTGACAGATATGAGTTAATTAGAACTGAACAAACCACAAACAACAAAAGGCTCTCACTGAATAAACCTCTAACACATTTATATCAGCAATTCCAAACACACTTTTCTTGACTGATTAGCAAATGAAACTGATCTAACTACTAATCCAACATGTAACTTTGATCAATCTAAGTTTAAATCACCATAATACTACTGTTTAAACAGGTTTTAGCTACTAGAGATTACAAACACAGATTATGCTATATATCTTGGAAAATCACTTACAACTGTCCCAGCCACTATGGCTTGCCACCATTGAAACCAGAGCCACTATCCTATATAAACCAATCCAATAAACTATAAATCACCCCATTTCCATGTCTGCATCACCATTTACCCTTTCTGCATCACTTTTGCTCCCAGTTTGACTTATTTTGACCAAAGTCCAAAGTTGCATGAAATTTAAGTTTAAGCTTACACAAAGCTATAATAAGCTTCTATAAGCTTGTTTGAGTGGAACAATAAGCTGTTGGAAGCTTTTACATAAGAACCTGAGTTTTAATTTTTCAACAGTGAACCTTGAAACAAGAATTCTTAACATAAGCTAGAATTGATACTTAAAAAAGGTTGCAATACATTAAAACACTTGAGTTTGATACAAAGAAGTTTTAAAATACAAATGAAAACTGATTAAGACATGATAAGCTAAAAGTCGACATACATTGTGAAAAATAATACTAACTACTCTGTCTTGTTGCTTCCCCTTGCTCTTTTATACACTCAAACTCCTTCTCTCACTACTCTGAACAAATCCCAGCACTCATTTTGACCATTGGATTGGTTGGGATGATCTTGGCCATTTATTTGGTTTTGGCGCAAAAACTGTTTTAACAGTTTGTGGGTTGAGTGTTAGGTATACAGGTGCATTAAATGTATCTTGGCATTGAGTGTTTGGAGGAGGGTAGAGGGTAGGGTTGGTGATGATGGTGGAGTGTGAGCAGAAGGGTTGCAGGGTGTGATGATGAAGGTGGAAGTGCAACCCGTGAGGTGGGAGGGAAAGTGGGTAGTCAAATTTGTTTGACTGGGATTTAATAATAGGGAAGGGTCCAAAGGTGTTAATGACAGGGGTCACAAGGGTTTAAGGCAGGGGGTCAATTGCAGTTGACAAGTCCAAAAAGGTGTGAAGGGGTCTTAATAATCAAGGGACTTGTTATGCAATTTCTGAAATTGTAAGGACCTGTTCTGCCATATCTGCAAAGTTGATCCAAGGGCTGAAATTGACAAGTATCAATAGTTCAAGGACCAAAGCTGACATTTTCACATTTTCCAGAGACCAATTTTGCCAATTTTGAAACTTGAAGGACCAATTTGTAATTTTCTCAAACTTTTTATATTTTTCACCAAAGGACTAATTTTGACAACTTATGATTTTAAAAGGACCTTTGGTGATTTTTCTTTTGAATTTAGGACTCAGGGACTATTTCTGACAATTTTTGAAACTTGGGAGACTGAAACTGCCAATTATGCAAACTTTGCTCATTTTTCATCTGATTTTAAACATTTTGCATCTGAAACATATAAAATGCAATTTTGAGATATTTTCAGTATTTTGATGCATTTCTGAGCATTTTTAGACGTTTTGCAGTTCAGATTAAACAAAAAATGATGAGTATTTACACACTCATCACAAACACTAAAAAAATCTATGAAAAAAATGCATCTTTTACACTACAAATGATATGCATACCTTCCACCTCACGTATGTCTGCTGACTTTGCTCGTGTAAAAAGCTTGTATATATTTATAAGAATTGCATGTGTACTTTAATAAATTGCATTCACAAATTTTGGAGGATTACATCAGTTATGAATATCATTTAGAAACACAGTCACTAATAAGTTAAATGGTCACGTTAAAAAATTTATATGCCCATGAAGTGTTAGAAGTGTGGACGAGTTATGGAATTTGGTCAAAAAGATATTGATGAATAAGGATGAACGTGAAGATAAGTGGAAGACAAAATTGGTTCATTGGACAAGAGTATCCATGAGGCTTCGAATTGAAGCTACCCATGTGTCGTGAACATGGTACACTATCATTGAGTGCTATATACTAACATTTTAAATTCTATAAACTAATAATTAAACTCATAATGAAAGAAATGTAAGTATACTTAAGACGTAGGTTTGACTCTTTTGTAATTTAATTTATACTTCAAATTCTTCTAGATTGCGTGGAGGTACTAAACTAAAGCATGTGTTTGTTTATGCTCTTAATTGATTGAGTTGGGGCTCGTTTTCAAGGCTATAAAATACCCAAATCCTTAGTATGAGTAGCTAAACATTATAGCTTATACTATTTTGAGAAAAGTTAATTGCCCTTTGGACTACATTTGGTCTTGCCTACTATAGTTAGGCAAATAGGTTGCAAGTTAATGATTCCACAAGTTTATTTCTATTGTCTGCCTAACTTTTAAACTTAATAATGGATCAAACAAAGAAATAAATCCACTTAGGCAAATTCAAATAATTTGGTGAAAAGATCAGAAACAATGTTACGGGCGCGATCCTTTTGATCATTCTCATTCATCGTGACTAGAATCAGAGCTCGTGCAAGTGTGCAAATACCCGTCACCCAACAGGGGTGGGCAAAAAGAGGTTCTCGTAAAACACATGAGTTATTGTCACGTAGTGTAATTTTTTATCAAAAATCATGATTTTTTTAAATGAACATGGTCCCAAATTTTTGTTTCCAAACTAAAGTGAAAGGAGTACATGTGAAAAGAGAGGTGCGGCTCCAACTTATCGTTCCTGCGCAAGTAATCACCTCGCCTTCAAGTTCCTCGTAACTTTCTCCCATGTATTGTGAGTCCTTCTGGCATGTAACATATGCGCGTGTATGTTTTTCTCCCATGTATATGCAACATATGCGCGTGTATGTTTTTCTTGCCTAAATCCCGAAACAACACTCCAACATTCGTCATTCCCACTCGAATATATTTTCTTGTACTTTTCTTCCCTGCATGTACTCTTTTCACTCCAAACAAAAGATCGACTAATTGGTTCCATTTGTTGCATCGATTTATTTTAAGGTTAATGGGTCTATACGCCATAAAAACAAGAGCATTAACGGGCGCCCCAATAAAGGGCTCAAGGTGGGATGCGTGGTCGGCGAAGCTTGGCATCACCATTGTGGGTGAATTGTTGTTGGCTAGCTAGGGAAGGGTTGTTCATTGTGTTAATGTCGAGCTTTTTTTATTATTTTTTATTGTACATCAAAAAGTATGGGTAAGAGATGTATATTTTAGTGGAAAAAGTTGCTAGTGATGATAATAAAATCATTACAAGATTAATCGTTGTTAAGATATGAACCGGTGTTTTGATAACTGGATCGAACTTGCCATTTCAACCGGGAGAAACTGAAAAAATCCTGAAACCGAAAAAAAACTGTCTGGTTTTGTTGTAAAATCCCTGGTTGTGGTTATGGGTAGGGGTGTTAAAAAAATCGAGAAACTGAAAAAACGAGTCGAGCCGCTCAATCCGAATTTGGAAAAACGCATTTACTAAGGTTCAGTTTCGGTTTCTATTTTTAGATATCCGTAATTAACTGAACCGAACCGTGTATAACATACATAAAAGGGTTTTAAATAACTGCACAAATATTGATTATATTATTGCATTACTCTTATTGATATAAAGACTTTTTTGCTCATTATGAAAACATTTACTAACATATATGTATGAAATATGATTAATGTGATTATAACCTATAAACGTTGAATACATATTTTATTGTTATTCTTTTATGTATGTTTATTTAGATACAATTATTGTGACGAATTGACTTTAATATGGCTTTTAGCTATTCATTATTATTTAAATTATACTAAATGACATTTTACTTTCTAAATCACGTTATTGTTCATACGGTTAACTCGATTAAACATCTAGAATAGTTAACCGTGACCTGAACCGTGGGTAATCGCTCATTACGGGTACTCGCATGTCCGGTTAACTGTCTAGTACAGTTTGGTGTCGTGTAGTATAATGAATTACCCGCCCTTGCATCGGATAATTTAACATTTCAAACTAACCGAACTGAACTGCCCCATAAACACTGTTAGTTATAGGTAAAAAAAAGGAAAAAATGTCACTAAATAGTAATCAAGTTTCATCATTGTTCCGCTAAAGTCACTCATACTTTATTTCAACTATAAAAACCACTTAAGATTCAAAATTGTTTCATTAAAGTCACCCAATTTTTTTTTCAACTACAAAAATCGCTCAATTTTTAATATTGTCCAATTTTAGTGACTTTCATAAGAAAATTGGTAAAAATTTATCTTTTAAAATTGTTTTCAATGTGTTTTGACATGCATCAATCACTTGCACCTTAAATAATAATCAACCCACAGAATTTAACTTTTCTCCGCTAATTTTATATACTACAAAATAATAGCAAATTTTAACAGTTTCTAATCCTTTTACTCCGTATTATATAAATGTTCAAAATTTTCACAATCTTATAACAATATTTAAACTTGAATTATTTATGTAGTGAAAATAATGTTTGAGTGACTTTAAAAAAACATTAATTAAATGATTTTTGTAGTCAAAATAAACTTTGAGTAACTTTAGTGAAACAATATTGAAACCCTCCGTCTCAATTTAATTGTCAGGAGAGAGAAAACACAAAGTTTAATAAAAGTGGGGTCACTTTAATTTTTAACCACACGAATAAAATATTCCCTTTTTAGATTCTCTAGTTTTTACTAAAAAAAAAAAAAAAGTAGACAATCTTTTTAAGACCTTTAAAAATAAAAATATGGACAATTAAATTGAGACGGAAATATTATTTAATGAAATTCACCCGTAAAGAAAAAAGAGATAAATAATTTACGAGGAAACAAAGAAAAAGTCTTGATTTGATTTCCACATGCCAAATGCGTGTAGGTGGACGCGTTGAGCTGTCCACGTCAATATAGTAGTATTTTTTAAAAACAAAAAAGGGATCATAAATGTCATTAAGTTAATTCCAAGGGGTAGATTGTGTATATTGAAAACGATTATATAACGCAAGTCCCCGCTTTATATGTTTCGTATACTCTCACACACACAGTACTCTGATCGCGGATCTAAATCAGGTATCATTTCCGATTCATACTTATACATCTTCATTCAATATTAATTATTAAGTCTGTTGACATTTTGTTTGTGATGTTATTATCAGATCTGTTGACATTTTGTTTATTAAGTCTGTTAGTTTTATTTAATTGTTGATGAGCTGAGTTTTAACTTAAGCTTTCGGTTATGAAATGAAACTGTTATGCTTTAGATCTGTGCTGCTGTAATGCTGTTTTAGTTGATCTGATCAGCAGTTTTTGATGTTAAATGATTAGTCTATCAAATTCAACTTATTAGTTTACTTACATTGTGAAGCAGATCTGATATGTTATTTGAGGTTATAGGCAATGTTATTAGTCCGCTGTTACGCGTTACAGTTTATTATTATATGTAACTAAATACTAGCTGCTTATATAATTTGCGTCTGTTGTGTCGGTTATATTCGTGTCTAGAGTTCCTTGCTAGCTTCATCATTATGAAGGCAAATCTGGTTAGTTACATCTTTTGGCAATCTTTTCGCTGAGAATTATATAAATTCTGTTTATCGGAATGCTGTCTGCTCGATTATTGGCTTTTCAAGTTGGGCTAATGACATAAAAATGCATCTAACTTGTTATTTTTATTGTTTCGTGTAGCCGTCTTTTTATTTTGCTCAAATGCCGACTTTTTGTTCATGTAAAATGACCATTTTACCCTTCGAAATTCGAAAAAAGTAAGGGTATAATGGTCACAAAATACACACAAAGGTCGAAATTCGAACGATTTTTGTTTTAATAGCAAAATAAAACGATGGCATGTTTAATTCAAGTTGAAACTTACATATCATCTACTTAGCCAAATGTGATCTTTATTGATACATCCATGGACCTTTTTGTACGCTGATTATTTATCTGTTAATTAGTGCTTATTTGGGATCTTGGTCTGCAGGAAAACGATAAGATGGTGAAGATCTGCTGTATTGGAGCTGGTTATGTTGGTGGCCCAACCATGGCTGTCATAGCACTTAAGTGCCCTGACATCGAGGTTGCGGTTGTTGATATCTCTGTACCTCGTATCACAGCCTGGAACAGTGACCAGCTCCCCATCTACGAACCAGGCCTTGATGAGGTTGTGAAGCAGTGCCGTGGCAAGAACCTCTTCTTCAGCACTGATGTGGAGAAGCACGTATGTGAGGCTGACATTGTCTTTGTTTCGGTTAATACCCCAACAAAGACACGTGGTCTTGGTGCTGGTAAAGCTGCTGATCTCACCTACTGGGAAAGTGCTGCTCGTATGATTGCTGATGTTTCAAAATCAGACAAGATCGTAGTTGAGAAGTCAACTGTACCAGTCAAAACTGCTGAGGCGATTGAGAAGATTTTGACCCATAACAGCAAGGGAATCAACTTCCAGATTCTTTCAAACCCGGAGTTCCTTGCTGAGGGAACTGCCATTGAAGATCTTTTCAAACCCGACAGAGTTCTCATTGGTGGGCGGGAAACACCAGGAGGTCAGAAAGCAATCGAAGCATTGAAAGCGGTTTACGCTAATTGGGTTCCTGAAGAAAACATCATCACAACCAACTTATGGTCTGCCGAGCTATCAAAACTTGCCGCCAATGCCTTCTTGGCACAGAGGATCTCTTCTGTCAATGCCATGTCAGCTCTATGTGAGGCAACCGGTGCAAATGTGAGCCAGGTTGCTTATGCCGTCGGAAAGGATACCAGAATCGGTCCAAAGTTCTTGAACGCCAGTGTTGGATTTGGTGGTTCTTGCTTCCAGAAGGATATTTTGAACTTGGTGTACATCTGCGAGTGCAATGGCCTCCCTGAAGTGGCTGAATACTGGAAACAAGTCATTAAGATCAACGACTACCAAAAGACCCGTTTTGTAAACCGTGTTGTAGCATCTATGTTCAACACTGTTTCAAACAAGAAGATTGCCATCCTTGGATTCGCCTTCAAGAAGGATACTGGTGACACCCGTGAAACACCAGCCATTGATGTTTGCAAGGGTTTGTTAGGTGACAAGGCTTTGTTGAGCATCTATGATCCACAAGTTACCGAGGATCAGATCCAAAGAGACCTTTCCATGAAGAAGTTTGACTGGGACCATCCTCTTCACCTCCAGCCAATGAGCCCCACCACTGTGAAGCAAGTTGGTGTCGTTTGGGATGCTTATGCAGCCACCAAGGATGCCCATGGTGTCTGTATCCTAACCGAGTGGGACGAGTTCAAGAACCTAGATTTCCAGAGGATATACGACAACATGCAGAAACCCGCTTTTGTGTTTGATGGTAGGAATGTTGTCGACAGTGAGAAGTTGAGACAAATTGGTTTCATTGTTTACTCCATTGGTAAGCCACTCGATGCTTGGCTCAAGGACATGCCTGCTTTGGTCTAGACAAAACGATTTGCTTTCATCATTTGGGTTTGTGGTGGAACCTGAGAAGTACTAGTCAGTTAAATTCTTCACTATTTTTGGCTGGTCAGTTCGTTTATTCTTAAATTTGTTCCCTGTAGTGAAAAAACAATTATGTGGGTTGCCATGTATGTTTACTAAGCTTTACATTTCCCCCTACTTTGTATCAGATGATATTGTTACATTTTTCAACTTCATTGAGCCTTAATATGACCCCTTTTGTTCCAACAGTTGTCAAAATAGTTCGAGGAATATGTAATTTGAGCAGGTTTTCTTGTTAATGCTTTTACTATTGGTCAGATCTTTTAAATCTGGGTTGTAATTTGAGCAGGTTTTCTTGTTAATGTCTATTACAGATGGTAGTTCTGATGAGTTGTGAAAGTCAAATTACTTGATTGCTTGCATAATATTTTTGTTAATGTGTTGGTCTGAACTCAAAAGTTTTATAAGTAATGACAGAACAAAGTCGACAAACTGCTATGTTACAGAAACGAAATGTTACAATTTCAATGGGACATTCTGCAATGAAAACTTTTGCAACACTTGTGAGGTGGAATGATGATTAATTTTTGTTCACTTACTTCCCTAACCATATTTAGATGAAATATCAGCTAAAATGAAACTAGAAATGGACATTTAGTTGGTGAGCGACAGCATCACCAATGTTGCTTCATCTTTAAAGAAAAGGAAACAAAAACGAGGGTAAAGTTTTGTTACCGATTCATTTATACCATGCCAAGTAATGGTAATTTACTGTGCAATATCGTATAGTAGGACTTGAGTACATAAAGTCATAAACTATATACGTTGTCCACTTGTCTTGAACAAAACTGTAACGGACAAGCCTGACTTGGTAATGATAACTTATACGTTAACGCTAAAGAATATTACAATGAGCAAGATGGTATCTTAATAGCAGCAATAAACTGACATAGATGTATGTTTGCAAAATTGAATCTTATGTTAGAATACAAATTCCAGTTCATTTGGGTATACTTGAAATCTAACAACTTTTTAAATGTCAAAAAAAGCCCCTTCCGCTGTGACATAAGTTATTGACACCAATTTCTGCTTATAACAAAGAAGACTAAATATGAACACTGAATAAATAGATCTTAAGTACAACGGAGAGAGCCAGCTGCAACATGGTAATTCCAGCAACGATCCAGAACCATGTTTCACCTGCTGAAACAATGTGGCTTCGTAGATTCGATGCCACAAACATTGCTGACATGAATCCAGCAATACCCGCGACCACCCACCTGAATATTTCCACTGGAATAATAGACAAACACTGCAATTGAATCCAAACAATCATCCGTTCAGCACCCAAAAGGGACACTAATCAAACAATCTTAAAACTTTGCTATCGTGTGTTCAGTGCAGAACCTTACCACTGCTGGAATGAAGATAAACAGGGAGTAGCCATAGAGGCAGAGTATGTGAGCAAGGCTCAAGGGCGCAGATAAGTACTTCAGAACTATATACAAAACGAGAGGGACAACAAGGGCATAGCCATACAACAGGCTAGCAGACCATGTCAACAGATGTATGTCATAGTCCCAATCCTTATGGTTTAGCTTATCAGCAAGATACGTGGCAGATGTGCCAATCGAAGCCGACAGAAAGATCAATGTGGTGCATATCCAAAAAGGTCCATACCTGCAAAGCGATGTGAGGTTGATTATTGATCTTTTGTAACCAATGCAACAAGCAGATAAAACTGGCTTACAAGTCCGGGCTACTAGCAGCCTTCTCACTGAAGGTTCCTTTGAAGGGAAAGAGAGATTCTTTAATCCTTTCCAATATATCACACGTGTCGACATCAAAGTAGGGCTGGTAAGCAGTGATTTTGAATGCCTTAAGCCAACCAGGAGTTGGTTGTTCTGAACCAGATGCTGGCTTTGAGAATGTGACTGCGCATACAAACTTATCATCTTACCAAAGAAATAACTAAAACAAAAGAGTACAACTATGCAGCCCTGTCTCAAATGCAGCCTTGAGTTTCATGTACTATACCACCCCTTCTTTTCATACTAACCAGTAAATGCATCACTGTAATTATGTTCCGTGAGATAAATCTAGACAATGATACAATTTTAGGGACCATATAGAGTGAAAGATAACAACATTCTTAGACTTAGAAATGCAAATATCAGATATTGACTGGTTTTATTTTGTAGACTATTGCTTAAGTTTGTTGATATGAAGAAATGGTTCACTATATGCAGTAAACCATTTAATTTCTATAGCTAAGTTTCTTTTGGGACAGTAGCATAACCACCTTAATTTCCTCACATTACGATACACATGCATACGTTTACCATACACAAACACCACTACTTTCATATTATATTTCAAATGTCTATCCATCCGTATCGCATGTTTCAGAATAAATACCATCAGCATCACGAGGTGGTCCAGAACCGCTGGTAATCTTGCCGTGAGGTGCAGAAGGTGGAAATGTCTGAAGTGTCGAATCTGCAATGAACAACTTACTACATAATCTAGGTAGACCAAATTATTACATAGTATATGACTAGATAAAAACACGATACCATTAAATTTAACAGATACTTGTCCAGGCGGATCTTGGACAGGCTGAAACATCAATAGATATGAAGGTTACAATGATTTACGACCGTAATATATAAAATGCGAACGAAGGAAGAGTAATAAGAGACAAACTGCAACAGATCCAGAGGTGTTATTCTGATTATCATTAACGGTTGTGTAATTTCCTGACATCATTTTTGTTCTAATGAATCTTAATAGGATTGCAATTTGAAAATTAATAATGGTTGTTCTGTTTTCATCTATTGTTTTATGTGGATATTAACCAGAGAATGTTTTTAAAAGTATAATAACAATCACTTTAAGTCACAACTTGATAAAAACGGTATAATTTGTACATTACGTACTAAAACTCCTTTTCATGTTACAAAAAATTTGACGTGTTTTTTGTATTCTTTTTTATGTACAAACAATGTCTATGTATAAAACAATCACCCCTTAACAAATAGAGTTAATATAGTAGCAAGCACTAATGTTTGTATAATTAACTTACTCATTATAAACACAGCTTCGTTTATGGGTCGGGATGGCTTAATATTTATCGACCTCGAGGTCGCAAGTTCGAACCATCCCCCTCTATACCAAATTCTTTTGACTCATATGATTTAAGTTTTTAGCAACGTGGATTGATGGGAATTTTGGTTCGTTTATCTTAAAAGTTTAATAAATTACTAAATCTTTAAAGAAAATACCTCACAAAAACTACTTGAACATGCTTACTTCAAATGTCAATATGCCAAAAAAAGCTAATCAAAATACTTGCGCACTATATGACCACAATTCGTGACATGGATCTTGGAATGCTTGTTAACCTAGTGAAAATTCATTTCTTGTCACGAGAAAATGCCTTGAAACGACAAACTAGTTTGTTGACATAAAATGTCACTTCTCTGCGATAAAAATAGCTATTTCTTAAACATATGTCGTGAAATAAAATATTTTCTTTAACCACACGATTAGAAGTTGTCATCAACAAATTGCTAGTGTAACTTGTCTCTATACTTTCTAAAAGTGTAAAAGTCTAGGAGTTGTTTGTTTAAACCTAATATTTAGCTTATCAACTTATGTGTTTTGACTTAATTTTATAAGTTCATTTTTTTATGTAAGAGTAAATTACACGGATGGTCCCTAAGGTTTGTCCAAAGTTTCATTCATAGTCCCTGAAAGTTTAAAGTTGCATGGATAGTCCCTATCTCTGAAAAGAATAACACCTACAGTCCCTTATTTAACTGCTGTTAAGTAAGTTCCGTTATAATTTACACTTTTAGCCCTTTTGGTTAACAATCGTCGCCTCGTCAGTCCTTTATCATAACAGACGTTTATAGTTTAAAGATTTTCGAGTTTAGGCATGTTTTTATATGTTTCTTACGTTTTCGTCCGTTTTTATACGTTTTTATCCGTTTTCGTCCGCTTTTATACGTTTTCATCCGTTTTTCTTACGTTTCCATACGTTTTCATCCGTTTTAATACGTTTTCGCTCGTTTGCTTATATATTTTTTACATTCTGGTCCTTTTTTATAAGTTTTCATCTGTTTTTCTTCCGTTTTTATACATTTTCATACCTTTTTATCCATTTTCATATAATTTCATACGCGTAATTCGTTTTTATCCATTTTCGTCCGTTTTTATACGTTTTTCTACGTTCTCATAAGTTTTCATCCATTTTTATCCATTTTCTTATGTTTTAACACGTTTTCATCCATCTTTATATGTTTTCGTCCGTTTTTATATATTTTTCGTACGTTTTAATCCGTCTTTATACATTTTCTTACGTTTTTATACATTTCAAACTTTTTTATACGTAAGAAAAACAAACGAAAATGTATAAAAACGGATAAAAGCAAATTAAAACGTATCGAAACAGACGAAAACATATAAAAATGTAAGAAAACATATAATATTTTAAAAAAACGTATAAAAATGGATGAAAACGTAAGAAAAAGTACAAAACGGACGAAAGCAGACGAAAACAAATAAAATGAACGAAAATGGATAAAAACGTATAAATACGGATGAAAACGTATAAAAACGGACAAAAACGAATTAAAACAGACAAAAAAAGAAAAAAACGGACAAAAACAGATAAAAATGTATAAATACAGATGAAAACGTAAAAAATGGACGAAAACGAATAAAAACATATGAAAAAGAATAAAAATGAACGAAAACGAACGGAAGAAAAACGGATGAAAACTTATAAAAAATGACCAAAATGTAAAAAAATATAAGCAAACAAGCGAAAACGTATTAAAACGGATGAAAACGTAAGAAAAACGGATGAAAATGTATAAAAACGGACGAAAACGTATAAAAACGTATAAAAGCGGACGAAAACGGATAAACACGTATAAAAACGGACGAAAACGGATGAAAACGTAAGAAAACGTATAAAAACGTGCCTAAACTCGAAAAAATTTAAATTATAAACGTCTGTTATGATAAAGGACTGACGAGGCAACGATTGTTAACCAAAAGGGCTAAAAGTGTAAATTATAACGGAACTTACTTAACAGCAGTTAAATAAGGGACCGTAGGTGTTATTCTTTTCAGAGATAGGGACTATCCATGCAACTTTAAACTTTCAAGGACTATGAGTGAAACTTTGGACAAACTTTAGGGACCATCCGTGTAATTTACTCTTTATGTAATTTAAATTTTATGAGATTATATAGATTATTATATAAGTACATAAATTATAAAATAAATCGGATAGAATTTTTTTTATTTTTATTTTTTATTTATTATTATTATTATTATTATTATTATTATTTTATGAAATGATAAATTTTGTTTTACCACAGTACCTTTTCACATTTGACAAACGAATCTTTTATATAATAAAACAAAACCCTTATTGGGAATTTTTCATTTCAAAAAAATCAATTCATACCTTATTTAGTAATTTTATTATTATTATTATTTGTTTATTTAAAAGTATATTTAGTAAAGAAGTTCAATATTTCTAAATTTAGCCAAAACTTTAAAAAATTCGTAATTATAATCACATGTAGAAAAAAGACCACCAATACACATGTCCTTAAAAGTTACTGATTGATACTTTTGGGCTAAAATTGTAAATAAAAGATGTGGACTCCGGAATCTATAATCTCATCACCTTCCACTTACAAATTTTCCCAGAACCTAAAAATCGATGAAAAAGATCCATGTTATTAATGAGATGAACGGCGATGCCTACTGTTTCCCCTAAAACCCATCGCTATCGTTTGAATTTGGTTTAGAGTTCGACTGCTAATAAGGATCAATTAGTTTGACGAAGAAAATTACAAGAGATGGTGAGTTTGTTTAATCTAATTCAATATAGTTATCTTTGATACCTTGGTTTTTGCAGGAGTTCAAACCATGGACTATGGTATGATTTTTTTAACTTCATGTTCGAGCTCTATCTAATTACTTTTTATATAGCATATTTTTAACAATCCCAATCAACCTTAGTGTTCCATTAACTACTTGATACACATAGATGCATATGAATAGTTGCCTTGATGTTTGATCTTGACATAGGACTAAAGCACGCTAGATTTGTTCAAACAAGCGATTGTGAGATATACACTTTTTGAGAGAATCTATATATTTCAAAATTATAAAGTGCATTTAAAAGTCAATTTTTGGTATGAGTAGCACATATATGGTCTCTTTTTTACTCTTTTTTCCTTTCGCTATTTCTTTGATTTCCGAAAGCCCAAATGAACCACAAAGATGGGTATTGATATATAAAGTCTCTTATTGTTGAAGAGTTGCTTCAACAAAAAAAATTTTAGACACTGTTTTTATCATTCAAGGATAGTTCACATAAGATCTTTAAAGCTTATTTGTAGTAACCACAAATATGTTGTTTGAAGTTTAAAGCTCTTATTAAGTTGAACACCTATGTTGTTGCGACAGTAAATATGGGGTTGCATTAATATCCAATAATTTGAAAGGGTTTACTTAGTATAATGGACAATAAAATTGTATCAAAGTTTTTCTTTAAAGGAGATTCACTTTGCTCCTAAATTAATTGTACATGGTTTTGTGCAGGCTTTCGAGGCAAGTATCGTGTGGGTAAATTGTTTACTCTCATTTTTATCTCAAAGTGAATATATTTTAGAGGTTCCAAGAAATCCTCTCTGTCAAAGCTACAATCATCTCACCACCTCCTGACATACTCTTTATTTTATGTTAAATGGATTAAGATTGCCACTTATAGCTGAATTTTCTGCAGGCTGGGAGTCTTTCTGACTTCTATGAAGTTTGTAAAGGATTCGAGCTCGCTAAAAACTTTTAGTTTCCTGTTCTTAGAGAGGTAAACATGCGAACACGTTTCATGCAATTTACTATACTCTGTTCATTTGTTATGTTGTGTAAATGTTGCTAGATGGGTATAATTGGTAACTAAAACATTTGCAGCCTCCACAATCGTTTTTTGAAACTATGGAAGAGTATATAGGAGAAGCACCACGGATGGTATCTATCCCAACAGAGACCATGGTGCATATACCATGTTAATGTTTATATGCCTTTAATATTTATTTTTATGATTTTATTTTACCTGTTCAGGAGTTACCCGAAAGGCTTGTGCTGACATACAGACCAGAAGAGGAGGCCAAATGGACAAAGGAAACTCAAGTAACCTTTCTTACCCCTTAAAATTTTGTATGAAAGTTGATTTTACCAATCTAAAACGGTTATGTACTTTTGTTTTTCATACAGTTCGAGTGGGGTTGACCGGGTATATTTTCTATCAAACTTTTTGATAATGACTTTGCTCAATATATTATTAAAAAGAATATTTTATAGAAAAATGAAAATATGTAAGTAAAAGGATCTTTCAGGTTTTATCCTTTGAGGGTACAGTTTATATGAACTCTTACACGTTTATTAATGAGCTACGTTCGAATTTATAATGAAAAGTAAATGGGTCAAAACTGCCATGTTACAATTTGTATTGAAAATAATATGTATTTATAGATTCCCTTATTATTTTAAATTGGTAATCAGAGGTGACTTTATATTTAGTTGTTGATGTGGTGTCGCTTCTGTGGCTGATGAGGGCGTTTGGTTGTTGGTGTATCTTGCTGAGGCTTTTAAACAAATTGATAATCCTTTTGTGTATTTATGTAATATGCTAACTAGATGCTTTATCTAATTTGCAGATCATACATGCATTGATTGTGATACTTGTCGTTGGATGGCCTTGGTAATTACATCACATTTATTATTAAATTAGAAGAAGATGATGGTGAACAAGTTGCTGATATTGGTGATCACTGTTTTAATATTTCAGGAAGTCTTTACCGGTGTTAGTGACCTGTCTGCTATTTTAAAGCAGCCAAGCTGTAAAGATGAACGTCTCAACTCTCAAGGCTCTTCAGGTATGATGTCACAATACTATATGTGCTTTTAAAATGCCAGCATATAGTGGCAGTATTACGGGAGAATATTCTCAATAGTTTTTTCGTTAAGATGATCATGTTAGGTACAATACAGTTTACTCAAGCTCGTAGTTATGGAAATTAATCAATATATGTTTCTTTTGCAGGTATTACTTTCATGTTCAACCAGTTCAATTAGTACATAGAAATATGTTCGTGATATTTTAGAAGTTTAGAAAACATTTCCCATACCCATTGACATGGGCAGGATTATGGTATTCATTAAAGTGACACCATGTATCAATGTACTTCTGATTTAAACGTTTGAGGTCAATTTTTATGTTCATAATAACAACAGTTGTTTTGGTATGGAGTCGAGTGGTGGAAGCTTGGTGAGAAATTAAGTAATTTACTCATTTATAAAATCATGTGAACTCGAGAACAACCCTCGACACAATTTTATTTATTGTTTTTTACGGTAACTTTCTAACATGATATGGATATTTATGAAGTTTTTTTTTTTTTTTTTTTTTTTTTTTCGTTGTTGGGTGGAGAGCTAGGAAATCGACCGGGTAATGGATCAAATTAGAGAGCTGTATAATTGGTCAATTCTTATGACTTATTGTTTAAAAGGGGTTTATGCATAGAAATTTTCATTGGACTATTTACTCATCAAACTCCTTTCCTGTTGTTATATTTTTCTTAATTTTTGAACCTAATTTAGTTTATGACATATGCAGTGGTGTGTGAAAAGGGTTCAAGCTCATGAAACTGGTCATACACAAGGACAATACTTTGATTATTGGCAATGTGTTGACAAATGTGTAAGTATATAACCTTTTATATTTCTTTTCGATAGCCACTCTGTATATAACTTTATTCCTGCTAATCTAAAACCGAACGTCAAATAATTAGAATTAGATCTCTCTAAAAACTCCAACGCTAGAAATTTATGTGTGAAATAAGATGATTATGCTTACTAGCTTATTATTCTGGTGAAGTTAGGTGTTTCAGTAAAATTTGAGAACGTTTAGTTTAGACAGATTATTCTTGATGGATTCAAATTACATTTTCATTAATTTTATTGATTGGCGCTATTTAGAAGTCAAGTTGTTATATTAGTCTTTGTGTAAACGCTTAGGGGTGTTTGGATTAGCTTATTACCAAATAAAAGCACATTGTATTATTGTAGTGGTTGGAAGAGTCATCAATGTTGCACCACAAACTTCACATTATGAAAATAAAGCTTAAACTGGAAATTCAAAAAATCAATGTACTTCATTAGAAATTGGAGCGGTTGTGGCTCAACTTAACAATTTATGTAGCACTATTTTTTTGTGTTAAACGGCAACTCACGCTAATATATCTTTGCTAATTTAGAGTGGACAATTGCTATGTTAAAATTTTATAAAAATTACATGTATAGTACGCAATCCAAACACCCCTTAAATAAGCACTCAACAATGAGCAGGTTTAGCTTCATATTTTTTAAGCAAACACCCCCTTATTTAAAGCTGGTAAGCATTTTTTTGCGTTTGTGAGTGTTTGGTAGAACTTTTTATGCGGTTTCCTGTTTTAGAAGTTTCCTAACGAAGAAACTAACGATTAAAGCTATCGGACACTTTAAAAAAAACTCAATATTATTGGGCCTAATGAGCGTTTGTACAGAAACTTGCTCGTGATAATGAGTAAATAAAGGTAAAAAACTCAAGATTACCTTTAGTATTTATGTCTTTTTGTGATTAAAGGGGATATAGAGTTTATTGCGATTATATGGTTGGAAATGACTTACATGACAGAAAGATACAAGCTCTTTTTAAGCTATGATGGAAGTTGTTTAAATTGAGGTTAATACTAGCTCAAGAATTATCGTTGCTATGTGAAGTTATGTGGAAGCTAGGAAGTTGCAGAATGAAGATGATCGGCCCAGCTCTGTGGAAAGTATTAAATTTTGTGAGGCCAGAAGTATCTACACACAACAAACAATCTCCACCGTGACTTGAAGTCTGAAAACTTCATTAAGGAAAACTGTGACATGAAAATATGTGATTTTGGGCTCGCATCAAAAGTGGTAAACATGAGTTCCTACTCTATTTGGAAAACTATGGTACCTTGATAACATTTTGGTATCGTGGGTGCATCTTTGCTAAACTTTTTGGGAGAAAACCCAGGTAGGGAGTGTCTTGACCAATTGAGATTCATTATCAACATCCTTGAAAAAGATTATAAAGTCAGCCTCCTCATTTTTTATAATATACAATCATGCTCATCCATTAGCAAATCATTTATTGCAAAAGATAAAAGTGCCACTTTCTTCTATAACTGTTTAGCTTATAACCAGATTGTGGTTTTGGACATGGAAGGATGTTTGTAGTGTTCTTATTAGCACAATAAGGTAATGGGTTAATTACTATTCATGTACACAAACTCTTATGCGAATTAAGTTACACTCAGTCCTACAACATTTCGTTTTACTTTTGTAATTAAGTTACTAGATGCTCATTCTTTTAGCTAATAATGTGTTTTAAAGATATTGGTTCAGCAAGTTTTTTTTTTTTCTTTTTTTTTTTTTTTTTTTTTTTTTTTTTTTTTAATGTTTGATCCGCGCAAAACAGTCAAGTTTTCTCACGCAAGCAAGAACTTAAAACTGCTTAAGCACGAATGCAATGAAGATCTGAGGAGTATAGTGTTTTCCCGGGTCGTTATGTCCCAGCGAGCTGTGCAATGGATCACCCTACGAATAGTGATCGAGGAATTTGAACGTGAAAAGGATTTGAATAGATTATAACTACAGGAAAAGCCAACAAATTAAAACGGCTTAAATGCAAATTAAAGAAAATTAAAAAGATAAAAAATATTAAATAAACGCTATCACTATTTTTACAATGATGTTTTTGTGATTTTATGAAATAAAATATCTTAAATAAACTATCTTAACTAAAACGTAAACTTAAATTATCTAAAAACGCGAGTTAAAATGAAAACGTACGTTATGTACAAAAATTACGCTGGAGCGCAAGATAAAACGTAAAATTTATGAAATAAAAGTCCTACAAGTGTAAAAACAATTTTTTTACGTACTATATGATAAAAGAAAATTTTAGGAAAAAGCGGAATATTTTTTTGAGTTTTATATTATTTATTACGAATTAAAAACTAATTAACACTAATTAATTAATTAAAAATACTAAACATTTTTATAAAAATATGAAAAACTCACATAAACTACTTCAATCTATGCTTAATCTAAGAAAAATAAAAAAACTAGGGGTTACTGTTGAAAATAAGCAAGAAATAAGCTAAGGAAACTTAAAAGCTAAAACTGCCCAAATGCCTTATATATTTAATAGTGTAAAACAATAACGCAAAAGACCCAAGGGCATTCTGGTAGTGGGTGATGGTGTTGTGGTCGTGCAAGGGAGAGCAGGGGGTCCTGAGTTCGAATCCCACCTACGTACTTTTTGCTTCTTATTTTTAGATTAAACACTACATACCCTTTAAGATCACAGTTAAGCTAAAAGATTACACAAAGTGCTCAGTAGAGCAGTTGGTTATGGTGTGGGGTTGCTTTGTGCTGCAACTGGGCATGAGGTCGTGGGTTCAAGTCCCACTGCCCACGTTTTTTCTACCCATTTTTTTTTTGTTTGTTTCTTTCCTTTGCAGCTGAACAGGAGACCAAAGTAAACTTATTTTTGACAACGACTTAAGATTGGAAACAAAACTAAGCTGTATAACAGCCAACAGCAAATGCTAGGGGGGCTGTTTGGGACAGCAGTAGTGAACAAAAAAAACAAAGGGGCTGTTTGGGATTGCACAACCAAACACCACTTTAACACATTTTAGGCGAAGAAATGAGCATGAAAAGCATTGAGTAAGCGAAATAAATGATGGATAAGCAATTTAGACTAAAAAAAATAAGCTAACTACAAAAGGATACAACTAAATGACAAAGGAATAAGCAATTGGCTCAATAATCTAATCTAGGGGAGATCCTAAAGCTAAAATAAAGGAAAAACAATGGAGGATACATTTAAGCTAAAATGAGCCAACAATTAAGCTAAACTAACAAGATCCTAATCTAATTAGTTAAAAGCATTAACGGGAACCTAACTAGCAATAACTAAACATTAATAAGCATAATAAAAAAAAACTGAACATAGGCCGCTGAAGCAGCCTACTGTTACAATCTCCAAACAGCTAGAGGGGGCACATTTAAGCTTGGAAATAAGCACGAATAAGCTACAGGCAAACCAAAACCAAACTAAATAGACTAATGGCAAAAATAGAACTCAATAAGCTGAAAAGGAAACTTAAAAAGCACAATAAAATGGGTCACTTAGCTGCAGCAACAGCCTTGCTGTTGGGCTGCTATGTCAGTAAAAAAAAACAGATTCAACATCTTTTGAGTGTAAATAAGCTAAACTAAGGCTTGAACCAATTGACACATCTAGAGAACACTTGAAGGTAGATATCCTAGGAATCAAAAGATCCAATTTCCAAGAACTTTGAACGCAAAAATAAGCTAAAAGACTATCCTAACTTTAGCAGCACAGGCTGCTATTCGAGTCAGAATCGCTACAGAGATGGTTTCTAAATTCTTTGACCAAACTCTCAAAACCTTTTTGCATCAAATAACACCACCCAAAATTTATTTAAACATACTAAACGGACTAGACCTCCAGTGTCAAAGTGGGTCAAATGAATTTTTGACCCACCAAGCAAACTTATTCAAACACCCTCTCTGGCAGAAACACTGAACTGGTTTTTTATGAGATTCAAGAAAACTCACGTATGCAACTGTAAACTGACTTTAATCTGAATCCAAAACACTTAAAACACATCCTAAATTGAAATGGCATAATAATGACTTGAACCCAAATAAATTAGCATACAAACATGAAATAAAAAAAAAAAAATAAAATAACTGAAAATTACATTAACTAGAAATTAAAGAGTACAAATTAGAATGACAAAGAAACTTGAAAGTGGAACTGGAACTGAATTTCTAGACTAAAACTAGAAACTAAAAACTAAATTAAAACTAAAAAAAACTAAAAAACTAACTACTTGTAACATCCAATTTATATCCTAACTCTATCACTAACCCACCTAAAAGAGACTAAAAGCTTCAAAACCACTAAAAATAACTTGAGATGACTACAATACAATCAGACTTACTAACTTAGGACTATCTAAACCTGGGTTGAGACCCAAACTGGGTTAAAGGTGAATTTTTGACCCAAAACAAGTTTAAATCCAAACACCCCTGAAATGTGTAAAAAGAGCTTAAAAGATTGTTTCTTTTCAACACAAAATTCACTACTATCCGAATTAAAACTGTTTTAAAGCTAAGAGATGATTGGGAACCAGAAAGTAGATAAATAAGCACTTGAGAGATTGTTGGTAAATAAGCTGACAATTAAAAACAAGAACTAAAAACTTTCTTTCATTAATTTAAAAACATCACAAGTAAAAAGTAAAACAACTACTGGAAAAAAAAACTAAATTAAAACTAAAAATCTAGGGTGCCTTATCAAATGGCTACATAAACTATTTATACTCATAAGCTAATGGGTCTTCCATCTTCTCTTTCTTGTGATGTGCTTCTCTTGAACTCAATCCAAGCCCTCCAATATTTAGGTACAATTGAGCATCAATCTGAGCCATTGGTTGGGGTTGAGTGTGTCAGGGTGTTGCAGGGAGAGTGGGTGAAGGGGGTGATGAGTTTGGAGGGAAAAGGTAGTAGGGGTCGTAGGTTATGGGATTGGATTGGGTTTGGCAGATTTGGATTGGGAGATTGGGTTTTGTGTATTTTATTTTGGGTTAATTTGTTTTAGTTGGTATTAATCACAAGGACCATTGTTGCAATTTCCGAATTCTTCAAGGGCTAGAGGGACTGAAACTGAAATTTTCCAAAAATTATTATAAGGACCATAGATGACAAACTTTATTAACCAAGGGCCATAAATAATATTTTCCATTTTTTAAAAATCCCGGGGACTTGTTTTGCCATTTTTTAAAGTTGAGGGACTGAAACTGCCAATTATGCAAACTTTGCTCGTTTTTCATCTGATTTTAAACATTTTGCATCTGAAACATATAAAATGCAATTTTTGGATATTTTCAGTATTTTGATGCATTTTTGAGCATTTTTAAACGTTTTGCAGTTCAGATTTAACCAAAAATGATGAGTATTTACACACTCATCAATCCCCCACACTAAACTATTGCTAGTCCCTAGCAATCTTTTGAGAAAAACTTAATGGATTTGAATCTCTTTACCAAAAGCCATTACTTCTGGAGTAGCCAAATGTTTCAGTTCAAGTAAGAACCATGGTACACCGATAACCATGTGATTTTGAGCAAACCACCAGCTTCCAACGGATTTGATTTGTCTTTACCAGAAGCCGTTTGCTTATGGACTAGCCAACTCTTAGATAAATTATCAATATTATCTTTGGTGAGCTGATTACCAATTATGGTTTTTCCACTGCCTTTACCACAAGCCATAAACTTGCGGGCTAGCCAACTCTTCACTTTTAAGGATATGGTGAGCTGAATACCATACAATTTTGGGCAAATTGCAAGCCGTCAACGGATTTGAGATATCTTTACCAAGAGCCGTTTGCTCCTGGATTAGCCAATCCTTCTGTTTATTAGACAAGGTGGACTGATAACCAAATGAGTAAGTGTAAAACACTTACTCCAAAAAAAAATTTTTTTTTTTTTTTGCCAAAAACGGGGGAATTAGGTGGCGTATTTACATGATAAAATTCGTGAGAAATCCCCCCCACACTTAGAAATGAATATTGCCCTCAATATTCAAAGTACCGGCGGTTATGCCGAAACAAAGAACGTAAAAGGGAAATACTACGGCCATTATTAGAAAGTAGTTTTTTTTTTTTTTTTTTTTTTTTTTTTTTTTTTTTTTTTTTTTTTTTAATATAGAAAACTTGTTTACAACATGTGGGGCAACTCCCCCACACTAGGGTGGTACACACGGGTGAAAACCCATGTTTAGCTACTGTTTTTGATTACCGAGTCGCTAGCTTGACTCGACCCCGAATTCATTGGTTCATGGGGAAGTAAGTGGAAGAAACAATCTCCATCGGACTTTCATTCAAGATGTTTGGACAAACATTTGAAGCACGTGAAAGTTCCACACCGATGAGATATACATAGAACCGGCTCAAAGATGATAAATGAAAATGCCGGGGTCAAAGATAGTGTCTTCATTCCCGAAGGAGTGAAGATGAAGAGAAATTACCAGATATTTGAGGAAAGGAAGAAAGATCTTGATAATAATCAAGATCCATTCTCCATCCTCAAATGTAAACATATCTGGAGGAAGGGTGAGGGTAGTATCATTAATAGGCAAACTCGTATGATAGAGTACACCTTCCTCCGAGCCAATATCATCCTCAAAATCAAAATAGAAATGATCATATTCCGGAGGAGATATGTCATGAGAGAGTTCACCGGAGAACTCTTCATGAAGAGAATCATTGGAAAAAGCCTCAAGCTCGGGCTTGTCCAATGTAGAGTCACTATCCACAACGGGGATAGGAGATGAAGCTGACTTAGCACAGAATGATTCGATCTTAGAAACGAGGAGATTTATATTGAACAATTGTTCACGAAGTATCTCGTCCTCAATTTCCAGATCATCAGAATCTCTCACTTCCTCTAAGCTAACTAGCTCAGAAGGTAGCTCCTCGACATAATCGATGTCTCCATAGGATAAAGAATCGTCAAACGAAGTACAATCGTTATCAGAATCGGAGAACATCTCGACATGATCATTAGGAGTGGGAGAAGAAGAAGAATCATCATCAAGAGGCGCATCACACACATTATCGGAGACACCTTCGGACTCACTTGGGATTGGAACAAGGCTCTCAACACTAGACGATTCCATTTCTGGAATAGTGCTAAGAGGCTCGTCCCCCATTATAAGAGAGTCAATGGGAGCTACGGGTGTGATTTTAGTTGACAAGCTCTCATAATATTCCTTCATTTGAATGGAATCCTCTTCATCATCGAAAATGAAAGTCTTGCGATATTGGGCTGGTGTAGCATTATAAACCTCGTCATCGGAGGCTTGACAATCGTAAAAAGGATGGGGACCACCACAACAATCACATCTTTTGGTAACGGAATCAACGGGCTCAGATTTTTGCTTCATGCATCGAATATCATCGGTAAGCTCAGCCATCTCAATCGGTTTGTTTCTTGATGTCGGAACTTTCGATTTGTTATCGATGATAATCAATATATCCCTCGGGGTACGATACAAGATATTGCCACCGGCGGCTGTATTGAGTGAATCTTGATCGGTTTGCATTAAAGCATTGTAGAATATATCGATCTGGAGTAATTCCGAGAAACCATGATGTGGGCATTTCCATAGGAGATCTTTAAATCTTTCCCATGCCTCACCAAAACTTTCATTAACACGCTGCTGGAAGTTTGTAATTTCGTTCTTAAGATTTATCGTTTTAGAATAAGGAAAGAAACGATTTACAAATTTTGAAACGAGATCTTCCCAAGCAGTGATCGATCGAGGGGGTTCTTTTTCGAGCCAATTCTGAGCTGCCCCCTTGAGAGAAAATGAGAATAACATCAACTTAATTGTGTCATGAGGAACATCCTTATATTTGATAGTTGAAATTAATCTATCAAACCATCGGATGTGAGCATAGGGATCGTCCCTCTCAAAACCATAGAATGGATTTGACATAATTAGTTGAATTAAACCGGTTTGTATCTCGAAATTTTCGGAAAGAATCTCCGGTACAACAACAGCATCTTCGTAACCCTCGGAGGGTACTTGGAGCAATTCTGACATCGTACGCGTGTCCGCCATTAGAATTAAACATAAGAGGGAAAAGAAGAGAATTAAACGGTTATGAGGATAAAGACGAGTAGAATCAAACGGTACGAGGGGGTAAGAGAAATAGAATCATACGGATAAGAGGAATGAGAAGAGTATTTTTGGTATTTTTGAAAAACATGATGTAAAAACAAAGAATGAAAATCTTTTTGGGTTTTTGATTTTTTTTAAAAGAAAATATAAACACATACAGATGGTATAAACAAGGAGTGAATATCCAAATCACTAATCTGCTAAACGTAAGATAATCAGCACAGCTCCCCGGCAGCGGCGCCAAAAATTTGATCCGCGCAAAACAGTCAAGTTTTCTCACGCAAGCAAGAACTTAAAACTGCTTAAGCACGAATGCAATGAAGATCTGAGGAGTATAGTGTTTCCCCGGGTCGTTATGTCCCAGCGAGCTGTGCAATGGATCACCCTACGAATAGTGATCGAGGAATTTGAACGTGAAAAGGATTTGAATAGATTATAACTACAGGAAAAGCCAACAAATTAAAACGGCTTAAATGCAAATTAAAGAAAATTAAAAAGATAAAAAATATTAAATAAACGCTATCACTATTTTTACAATGATGTTTTTGTGATTTTATGAAATAAAATATCTTAAATAAACTATCTTAACTAAAACGTAAACTTAAATTATCTAAAAACGCGAGTTAAAATGAAAACGTACGTTATGTACAAAAATTACGCTGGAGCGCAAGATAAAACGTAAAATTTATGAAATAAAAGTCGTACAAGTGTAAAAACAATTTTTTTACGTACTATATGATAAAAGAAAATTTTAGGAAAAAGCGGAATATTTTTTTGAGTTTTATATTATTTATTACGAATTAAAAACTAATTAACACTAATTAATTAATTAAAAATACTAAACATTTTTATAAAAATATGAAAAACTCACATAAACTACTTCAATCTATGCTTAATCTAAGAAAAATAAAAAAACTAGGGGTTACTGTTGAAAATAAGCAAGAAATAAGCTAAGGAAACTTAAAAGCTAAAACTGCCCAAATGCCTTATATATTTAATAGTGTAAAACAATAACGCAAAAGACCCAAGGGCATTCTGATAGTGGGTGATGGTGTTGTGGTCGTGCAAGGGAGAGCAGGGGGTCCTGAGTTCGAATCCCACCTACGTACTTTTTGCTTCTTATTTTTAGATTAAACACTACATACCCTTTAAGATCACAGTTAAGCTAAAAGATTACACAAAGTGCTCAGTAGAGCAGTTGGTTATGGTGTGGGGTTGCTTTGTGCTGCAACTGGGCATGAGGTCGTGGGTTCAAGTCCCACTGCCCACGTTTTTTCTACCCATTTTTTTTTTGTTTGTTTCTTTCCTTTGCAGCTGAACAGGAGACCAAAGTAAACTTATTTTTGACAACGACTTAAGATTGGAAACAAAACTAAGCTGTATAACAGCCAACAGCAAATGCTAGGGGGGCTGTTTGGGACAGCAGTAGTGAACAAAAAAAACAAAGGGGCTGTTTGGGATTGCACAACCAAACACCACTTTAACACATTTTAGGCGAAGAAATGAGCATGAAAAGCATTGAGTAAGCGAAATAAATGATGGATAAGCAATTTAGACTAAAAAAAATAAGCTAACTACAAAAGGATACAACTAAATGACAAAGGAATAAGCAATTGGCTCAATAATCTAATCTAGGGGAGATCCTAAAGCTAAAATAAAGGAAAAACAATGGAGGATACATTTAAGCTAAAATGAGCCAACAATTAAGCTAAACTAACAAGATCCTAATCTAATTAGTTAAAAGCATTAACGGGAACCTAACTAGCAATAACTAAACATTAATAAGCATAATAAAAAAAAACTGAACATAGGCCGCTGAAGCAGCCTACTGTTACAATCTCCAAACAGCTAGAGGGGGCACATTTAAGCTTGGAAATAAGCACGAATAAGCTACAGGCAAACCAAAACCAAACTAAATAGACTAATGGCAAAAATAGAACTCAATAAGCTGAAAAGGAAACTTAAAAAGCACAATAAAATGGGTCACTTAGCTGCAGCAACAGCCTTGCTGTTGGGCTGCTATGTCAGTAAAAAAAAACAGATTCAACATCTTTTGAGTGTAAATAAGCTAAACTAAGGCTTGAACCAATTGACACATCTAGAGAACACTTGAAGGTAGATATCCTAGGAATCAAAAGATCCAATTTCCAAGAACTTTGAACGCAAAAATAAGCTAAAAGACTATCCTAACTTTAGCAGCACAGGCTGCTATTCGAGTCAGAATCGCTACAGAGATGGTTTCTAAATTCTTTGACCAAACTCTCAAAACCTTTTTGCATCAAATAACACCACCCAAAATTTATTTAAACATACTAAACGGACTAGACCTCCAGTGTCAAAGTGGGTCAAATGAATTTTTGACCCACCAAGCAAACTTATTCAAACACCCTCTCTGGCAGAAACACTGAACTGGTTTTTTATGAGATTCAAGAAAACTCACGTATGCAACTGTAAACTGACTTTAATCTGAATCCAAAACACTTAAAACACATCCTAAATTGAAATGGCATAATAATGACTTGAACCCAAATAAATTAGCATACAAACATGAAATTAAAAAAAAAAAAAGAAATAACTGAAAATTACATTAACTAGAAATTAAAGAGTACCAATTAGAATGACAAAGAAACTTGAAAGTGGAACTGGAACTGAATTTCTAGACTAAAACTAGAAACTAAAAACTAAATTAAAACTAAAAAAAACTAAAAAACTAACTACTTGTAACATCCAATTTATATCCTAACTCTATCACTAACCCACCTAAAAGAGACTAAAAGCTTCAAAACCACTAAAAATAACTTGAGATGACTACAATACAATCAGACTTACTAACTTAGGACTATCTAAACCTGGGTTGAGACCCAAACTGGGTTAAAGGTGAATTTTTGACCCAAAACAAGTTTAAATCCAAACACCCCTGAAATGTGTAAAAAGAGCTTAAAAGATTGTTTCTTTTCAACACAAAATTCACTACTATCCGAATTAAAACTGTTTTAAAGCTAAGAGATGATTGGGAACCAGAAAGTAGATAAATAAGCACTTGAGAGATTGTTGGTAAATAAGCTGACAATTAAAAACAAGAACTAAAAACTTTCTTTCATTAATTTAAAAACATCACAAGTAAAAAGTAAAACAACTACTGGAAAAAAAAAACTAAATTAAAACTAAAAATCTAGGGTGCCTTATCAAATGGCTACATAAACTATTTATACTCATAAGCTAATGGGTCTTCCATCTTCTCTTTCTTGTGATGTGCTTCTCTTGAACTCAATCCAAGCCCTCCAATATTTAGGTACAATTGAGCATCAATCTGAGCCATTGGTTGGGGTTGAGTGTGTCAGGGTGTTGCAGGGAGAGTGGGTGAAGGGGGTGATGAGTTTGGAGGGAAAAGGTAGTAGGGGTCGTAGGTTATGGGATTGGATTGGGTTTGGCAGATTTGGATTGGGAGATTGGGTTTTGTGTATTTTATTTTGGGTTAATTTGTTTTAGTTGGTATTAATCACAAGGACCATTGTTGCAATTTCCGAATTCTTCAAGGGCTAGAGGGACTGAAACTGAAATTTTCCAAAAATTATTATAAGGACCATAGATGACAAACTTTATTAACCAAGGGCCATAAATAATATTTTCCATTTTTTAAAAATCCCGGGGACTTGTTTTGCCATTTTTTAAAGTTGAGGGACTGAAACTGCCAATTATGCAAACTTTGCTCGTTTTTCATCTGATTTTAAACATTTTGCATCTGAAACATATAAAATGCAATTTTTGGATATTTTCAGTATTTTGATGCATTTTTGAGCATTTTTAAACGTTTTGCAGTTCAGATTTAACCAAAAATGATGAGTATTTACACACTCATCAATGTTCTATGTGCTATCGATCTGGTGGATACGGAGGGCTTGGAATGTACATGTTTTTTAGGTTTTGAGGGTTAATACAATGAAAATCATTAACGACATTATTATGACATCTTATCTTTGGACAAAAAAATAGAGCTGAGTGTTAGTAGTATTTTTTGGATTGATTGGTGTTGCAATATAAGTATTCTTTGTATTATATTGTTCAACAAGTTTACTTGATGTTATTATTGATGGAAACAAGGATTCTATCTTGATTATGTAAACTTTTTTTAGTTGTATACACGATTCACCTTTCAAAAAGTAAAATGATTGTTTTTGGATAATCAAGAATTAGTTTCACTATGCCCATTGGGGGTATTTGGATTTACATCTAATAAAGGTTAATATCAATACTTAAGATAGAACCAGATAGTAGGATAATGAAATACTTGAAAATATCAGTTTATATTATCTATAATACGTAGTATTTGTGTAGCGCCTGTTATCACTTTGTTTTTTAATAAATAAAATGTATTATTCAAAAAATTAGAAAAAACTCCACGCGTGCTCGGGCATTATAACTAGTAATTTTAACATTTAAACTTAATTTGCTTTCAATGGTTTACACCTTTTATTTTCAACTATCTAAAATTAATAATTCACAGCTAATGATTTTTATAATTATAATGCTGATTTAGTTTGATACGTTTTATATAAATTTGAAGCAAATAGTGTGTCTTGAGCCATTTTGAAGATATTTCATTTTAGGGTGAAAGCTAAATGTACGCAACGTACTTTTTCAGAAATACACATCTACGCAATGTACTTTGTTAAGGTAAAAGCTAGCTAACATACTTTCAAATTTTTTTCGATCTAGCTAATATGACATGTTGGTAGTAGGTTACCAGGTCACCTTGGCGAAAAATTTGCGCAGTTAGTCCTCTAGGACTAACGACCGTTAGCTAGATGATAACGACAGTTAAAAAAATAATAAAAAAAAACTTTTTAAAAAAAATTTACTTTTAATTTCAAAAAATTTTACGTTTTTTTTTTAAATTTAAAAAAAAATTACGTTTTAAAAAAAAAATCTTACGTTTAAAAGAAAAAAAAAATTAAAAAAAAAAATTACGTTTTTTTTTTTTTTTTTTAAATTCGTTTTTTCTATAAACATTTTACGTTTTTTTAAAAAAGTTTTTACGTTTTTTTTAAAAAAAAATATTACGTTTTTTTAAAAAGAAAAATAACATTTTTTTAAAAAAAATTTTAAAAAAATTATTACTTTTTTTAAATTTTTATGTTTTTTTTTTTTTTTTTTTTTTTTTTTTTTTTTCAAATTATGTTTTTTTTTTAAAAAAAAATTAAAAGTTTTTTTTTTTTTTTTTTTTAACGGTCGTTATCATCTAGCTAAGGGTCGTTTAGTCCTAGAGGACTAACTGCGCAAATTTTTCGCCAAGGTGACCTGGTAACCTACTACCAACAGGTCATATTAGCTAGATCGAAAAAAATTTGAAAGTATGTTAGCTAGCTTTGACCTTAACAAAGTACATTGCGTAAATTGTGTTTTTTTGAAAAAGTACGTTGCGTACCTTTAGCTTTCACCCTTCATTTTATCCAAAAACTATAAGAATTTTGATTATTTTTCGTTATATTCTTAAACGTTTCATTAAATACTAAACACGACTATAAATATTTATTGCTATAAACCACAACTTTAGTTTCGATGAGAAATTAAGAAATCATGATCAAACACAATCTGAAGCTTTAATTTGAGTTTTTATACGAGTTTTTACGTAACAATGTTTTTTAATTGATTAGAAACAAATTCGTTATTCAAAGTTTTGAAAATATAATATTTAGAGTAAAGTCCAAAATACATCCTTGTGGTTTGCCATTTGTCTCGCTTTATATCCCTAAACTTTTTTTTGGCACAAAACCATCCCTCCGTTAGTAAAGATGGCACAAATACATCCCTCCGTTAGTAAATTCAGTTAATAAGGACTAACGGTGCAAATATTTCTCCGTTATCTCCTAACATACGAGAAAATATTTACACTGTTAGTCCTTAGGACTAACGATGCAATAAAATAAATTGCATCGTTAGTCCTAAGGACTAACGGTGCACTTTACCGCCACCTACCACCCAACGCCACCACCCCCACCTCCACCGCCGCCACCCACCGCCACCACTGCCACCACTACACCACCACCACCACCCCCACCTCCACCACCGCCACCCACCACCACCCAACGCCACCTTCACCCACCACCACCCAACGCCACCCACCACCACCACCCAACGCCACCACCCCCACCTCCACCGCCGCCACCCACCACCACCCAATGCCACCTCCACCCACCACCACCCAACGATACCTCCACCCACCATCCCCGCCACCACTACACCACCACCTATTTTTGTTGATGGTGGTGGTGGGTGGCGGTGGGTGGCGTTAGTGGTGGTGGATGGCAGCGGTGGAGGTGTGGGGTGGTGGTGGTTGGAGGTGGCGTTGGGTGGTGGTGGGTGGCGGCGGTGGAGGTGGGGGTGGTGGCGTTGGGTGGTGGTGGGTGAAGGTGGCGTTGGGTTGTGGTGGGTGGCGGCGGTGAAAGTGGGGGTGATGGCGTTAGGTGGTGGTGTGGTGGTGGCAGTGGTGGCGGTGGTGGCGGCGGTGGAGGTGGGGGGTGGTGGCGTTGGGTGGTGGTGGGTAGAGGTGGCGGTGGAGGTGGTAGGTGGCGGTGGGTGGTAGCGGTGGGTGGTAGGTGGCGGTGTAGTGCATTGTTAGTCCTTAGGACTAACGATGCAATTAAGGACTAACGGTGCAAATATTTTCTCCTCCGTCAGGAGATAACGGAGAAATATTTGCACCGTTAGTCCTTATTAACTAAATTTACTAACAGAGGGATGTATTTGTGCCAACTTTACTAACGGAGAGATGATTTTGTGCCAAAAAAAAAATTTAGAGATGTAAAGCGAGACAAAGGGCAAACCACAGTGATGTATTTTGGACTTTACTCTAATATTTAATTCATATTATTACAAAATACCATCTAAATGTCAAAGTTTTGAATCAACTTACAAATTGCATTGTATCTACCCTGAAATGACTATTCTGAATCAATCGTTTGTATTTAATCTTAAAAAAAAAAATCTACGTATAAAAACTACGTAGTATAAATCAACGTAACTATATGTGTTTCTCACGTTTATTTCATATCTTCTCACTTTAAATATTTCTCATCTGATTATCATTTTATAAACCAGTGCCGATATATGGGAGACTGGGAGTACTCGATTAGTATAGAAGTACAACAAATTATTAGACAAAAAGAGCAACAGCGTGGTCAACTCTATTATACCCTCTTCAACAACACATGTCCATCGTCAAATCCATAAATTTATTCATATCTAAGTATCTAACAACTGACAATAGTATACAACCGCCAAACATAATACCCTATTCCGATCAATACACTTACTACTTAACATCTAACCAATAGTCAAGTGTCAACAAAGCCGCTTCCGATCCGTTGTAACCTAATTTATTCACATCACTTTCTGTTTATAACAAAGAAGACTAAATATGAACATTGAATATAAACAATGACACAAACCAGTAAATGCATCACTGTAATGATGTTCCATGATATAAATCTAGACAATGATACAATTTTAGGGACCATATAGAGTAAAAGATTAACATTCTTAGAGTTTGAAATACAAATCTCAGATCTAGACTGGTTTTGTTTTGTAGACTATTGCTTAAGTTTGTTGATATGAAGAAATAGTTCACTGTATGCAGTAAACCATTTACAGTTTATAGCTTTCTTTTGGGAAGGTAGTATAACCACCTTTATTTCCTCACATTACGATACGCATGCATACGTTTACTGTACACAAACACCACCACTTTCATGTTATATTTCAAATTTCTATCCATTCGTATCGCATGTTTCAGAATAAATACCATCAGCATCACGAGGTGGTCCAGAACTGCTGGCGATCTTGCCTTGAGGTGTAGAAGGTGGAAATGTTTGAAGTGTTGAATCTGCAATGAACAACTTACTAGGTAATTGTTTGGTCCAATAAATTGACCCAATCACTCTGAACAAGATTTGAAAATAAAATAGCCTAACTCGCTAAATAAATAGTGAGTGACTCACTGATAAAAGAAATCAGTGAGTGTTGTTCAGTGCTCTTTACTTACTGATACGGGAGCTACAAACAACACCAGTGACACTGAGATTTTGACAAATGTCTCAGTGATCCTGAAGACCTATCTCTACATACAGACTGAAAAATATGGGTGGGAACTTCCAAGAGAAGAAGTCAAACAAGTACAAGACTTTACCATAAAAGTGGGAATATTGTGATGACACATTCAAAAGGATGGTTGGTGCTTTTCCAAAAGAGGAAGATGAAGATGGACCACATGGGGGACCACATGTCACCATCATCGCATGTCTTGTATTATTAGTTGATATATATATGTTTGTATTGTAATAGAGATAGGTATGTATCCTAAACAAACACATAATACTTAGTATTAGTTGATAGGGTCATCCTCTCATTGAAACACAAGCATAGCTTGGATCAATGAGAGTTTATTTGTCATTCAATGGGGATAATATACCGAGATTATCCCCGTGAAAAAGTTGAGGATGTTATCATGTAGTCTAGTTGGTATTGAGAAATCTTGTATTTATTGTTATTCATTATTAATGAATTTGTTCTTTAATATATCAAGATTTACTCAATTTTTTGGACCAACAAGTGGTATCAGAGCGGGTGGATTATTCTCATGATCCAGATCCGTTCATGGCTACTGATAACATTCTTCATTTGTCAAAAAAAAATCAAGTGTTAACCTTCAAAAATTGCTACTGTATAGCAATTTTTGAGGGGGAGAGACACTGATATTTTGACAAAATTGACAATAAAAAAAACCAATACACAAAAAACCCAGATTCAGATGTATTTCACCATCATTCTTATTCACAAAAAAAAAAAAAAAAAAAAAAAAAAAAAAAAAAAAAACAAAAACTCTCGATCTATCAACACACTCAAAAAATTCTAATCAAAAGATGATAAATCCAAATCCGATCAAAACACAAATCGAACAAAAACCTTATCACTCTCAAAAACCAGTATCATCAACCCAAAACCAAAACAGTTCCACACTCATCAATTCATCAAAAAACAGATCCCTACTCCAATCAAAAAATCCACTACTACACAAAAATTATCACTTTCAATTCAAAACACGAATCCCAGATTCAAACCCATATCAAATCGTAAACAAAAATCACTTTCATCTCTCATCATAACTCTCGACCAGAAAAACCAAGATCCATCTCCGGTGGCAGCAGCAGTGCTCATCATCAACTACAACTCCAACGGGAAATTGAAGTAATGATGCGTTTAAGGTGTATAATGATTGTGGTGATAGTTTCAGTGGCTATTGACTGGGTCTGATGCGAGTTTTGAGATTAACTAAGGGTATGAAATTGATTAGGTGGAGAGTGAAAGAAAATGGATCTTTCAGGTTGAACCTGAAATTATTCCAGAACTGAAGAGGGTAAAAATGTTAGTGATGATTGTCGTATTTGAGGTATAGTGTTTGTCAGGCTGAGCCTGAAAGAAGGTCCCTGAAAAAATCAGGTCAAGCTTGTATCAGGGAGTGCTAAGTAGGTGTTAATATAATTGTCGGGTTGAGCCTGATAGTTATAGGATTTACGAGTAGGCTGATTTTTTGTAACTCAAGGTGTGATTTCAGTGTTAATACGTCCTTCACAGTTGTGCCTGAACTAGACCCTGACTCAAGGTAATGAACCTGCTAAACCAATGAGTTGTTAGCAAAGCTATTTGAGTCATTAACTCAGGGTGTGAAAAGGATCAGGGTGTGGTATGATTAGGGAATTTGAAAGTGCGGTAAATGTGATTTGAGAGGAGTACGGGCTTCAGGTAAACAAATGGTTTCAAGGGAGTGATGAAGATGATGGTGGGTTAATGATCTGGGTCAGCTGATGAGATGACTCAGGGAGTTGTCACTGTATCTAGTTCAGATGTTTGTGGATATGTTGATTTCGAGTCAACTGATGTTTGTAACTGAACGGGTAATCAAGAATTGATATTTGGGAGTGAAGTTGATTGTCGGGCTGAAATTGATGGTAAAGAGTGACTGATAAAATGCTATCAGGAAACGGTGCAAATACTTGGGGGTTAAATGAAAACGCCGAGCTTTTTGCAACATCGTCAGTGAATGTAAAGGTAGAAAATGGGTCACTGGGTTGAACGAGCTGAGAAAAAGTCAGGAACACGAGTTGTAATCCCTGAACTTGAGAACTCACTGAACCGTGAGAGTCCTTGAAAACCCACAAACCCTGAACCAAATGGTCTCAAATGGTTCATTGAAACCATAACCATAACATGAACATCACCTAAACCTGATATCAAACCACACCATAACCTGAAAGGTATGACCCGAGTCCCTGAAACCAAAGTAACTGAAAAGATTAGGGAGACAATTGTGTTGCAGAGGGTGAAAAAATCAGGTAGTGAAATAAAGATCTGTGTGCGGGCATGTTGATAACTCGGGTCAACGGATGCTGCTGACTTAGTGGGTATAAAGATCAGGGAGAACGGTTTGGGGCTGAGCTTACTCATGGTCTAATAATTATGTGAATAGGTCAACTGACTTGATGTCTCAGAGCTGATGTTTGTTACTCAAGGAGTGTTAATCTGGTTTTTGAGTTGAGTTGGTACAACTTCAGGGAGTGTGTATGTGATTCAGGCTAAGCTTGAACGTGAGCTTGAAAACGAGAACTCCCTTTGAAGTCACTGAAAAATGATAACCCGAGACCCTGAACCATGCTGAAAGCGAGTTCCTGAATGTATGACTCTCAAACCCAAGAGTTGAAAATCAAAGTATGTTTCACATCAAGGGGTAAAGACAATAGTGTGGACACTGATGTATCAAATTGAACCAGGTCCTTAATTAGCTTTGTCAGTGAATATTGTATTAGTGTGTGTCAAAAGCATGTATCAGCATGTTCAAAGACAAAAAGGGGAAAAGTGGACACTGATGTATCAAATTGAACCAGGTCCCTCTTTGCATAAAAGCCATTAAACCCTTGGTCACTGAACCTAGTCAGTGAGCCTATGAACCAAGGGCACTAAACCCCCTGGTCACTGAACCTCAAGGTCACTGAACCTGATCACTGACCACTGAACCTGGTTATTGAACCTCCTGTCACTGAACCTGGTCATTGAGACTTGAAGGATCATGTGGAAAACTAGAAGGGGGGGTTGAATAGTTTTGCCGATTTTAAGTTGATTTCAAAAACTTTAGATTCGATATTATGTGAAATCGTATGGATGTTGAGAACGTATAGATCTAATGATAATGCAAGCAAATAAATAAAGATAAGGGATAGAAATGACACAACCGATTTATAGTGGTTCGGCTACAAGGACACCCTCCTTGCCCTACTCCACTCCCCGAGTCACCTACTCGAGAGTTCAAGCACTATGTCAACAAACTCCTTCACTTGGCGGAGAAGCCTTCACAACGTTGCTTACACTTTTTCCGGTACAAAGCTAGATACCGAGTCCGTAGCACGGTGGACCAAACCAACACAACTATTACACAACAAATATGTGAAATATCAAATACAAGATCTTCGGTACAGAAATCTTGCGGAGTGACAAATCAATCAAGGACCCCTTGCTTGGATGATTTGTAGAATGCTCGTGATCTCGCCTTAGAGAAGGACCTATATGAGGATCACAAATAGAAAGAAAAGAAGAACAACTCTCTAGATCTAGTGATCTATATGTTAGAAGAGAATGAGAGTGTATGAGAGATTTAGTAAGAAGAGGGGTGAGTTAGAATGAAGAAATGGCTCTCTATTTATAGGCAAATTTCCTCACTGTTCTCACGGATCCCATGGATCCCTTCCACTTGGGATCCGGCTAGCACAAAGCTAGGGATCCGTGGAACGCTCCTCTTTGCCCATGGGTTTTTTGGTTATGGGTCATGCGTTATGGGTTGGTCCATGGGTTTTCTTTAGATTCAATGTATCTAAGTATACATTGTATCTAGTCTTCTTGGGTATGGGTTAAGATCCATGGGTTATGATCCATGGGTTATGGTTTTTACCCATCCTAATAAACTATTACAACAAATGCTTAATTACTACATTTTTGTATTTAAAAGATTATATGTAAATGCTTTACAAAAATAACATGTATCCTTATAATTATACTTAAGACAACATTATATATGTTATCAACAAAACACAAAGAGATCGCAAAATATTAATAAACGTTTTTACGGTTTATTTGTATTAACAATCTCCTCCTTTTTGTTGATGACAAAATATAATGTTATGATCAGTAAAACTTAAGAATAGATGTAAGTTTTGAAAGCTCCTAAGTTTTACTTCTTCTCCCCCTTTTTGTCGAAACAAAAAGTTAACCCTTGGAGGAAAAAGTAGTCTACGTATTTCTTACTCCCCCTTGACGGTAGCTCCCCCTAGTTTGGGGCGTCAAGAGAAGAAAAAAAATCCTACAAAAGAAAGTTAGTAACATGCTTAAATGATCTTATGGTTGTCGAGAATCAAGATAGGGAGCCAAGGTATGTAAACAAGGCCTTGTAATAAAACGACAAATTGTAGTAGTAGTTAAGCCACTTACAAGCATGTAAAAATAAGAACAAGACTTGTTCTTGAAAATGACAAAAAAAAATTTAATACTAAAAGTGAGAAATAGTAGTAGAGATTCCTTCCATGCTTGCATAAGGTTATGGATGGATGTTTTGATGAGTAATGGTATTGATGCGATCAAGGATGAGGTTGAGTATGAAACGCATTTCTTCCGTAACTTCTATTGCAATTTCCCTAGTGGATTGGCAATGTTCACAATGTAAATGATGTGGGTAATGAGTGCGGAAGTTTTCCGGGTTGTTTTGATTTGAGTTATGCGGAAGTTGTGGTGGAAAAATAGGAAAATATGGATCAAAATCCGGAATGTTTGTACGTGGTGGTGGAAAAGAACCTAGATGTTCTTGTAATGTGATGGGAGCTAGAGGTGGTGATGTTTCAAGATCTTGAAAAATAGTATTTGGTGATGTGGGGGGTGTGGAAAAGACTATTTCTTTTTCTTTAGGTTGGGTAGATCTTGTTGGAGTCCTAAGGAGTTCCAAAAGAGTTATTTTAGGTGGTGATGAAGTTGGTGTACTTGTTGGTGATGAGGGTGGTGCTATAATGGAAGCATCTTGTGGTGAGTTATTTGAGGATGAATCATTTGAGGTTGGTTTTGCTAAACAACAAGATCGGATACTAATCCGTGCGGATATCCTAGCATTTGATTGTGGTATTTTGGATGATGGAAGTACAAAGGTTTGGATATCATGATTGTTTGTACTAGATGTTTCTCCTAAAGGGTTTTTGGATGACATGATGAAGTGTGTTTGTGAGAAGGAGATGGAGTATGCAAGCATTTTGGGAGTTATATATATAGAAAACCAACACATTGTAATGAATGCTTGACCCAAAATGTGGATAAAAATCTAATGATTAGATATGAATTCAAGGCATGTGATCATGAGAACACAAGCATTAAATAGCATACTCCCAAAAATGAAGCAAATGTGGATTTTACATCCAAAGTGACAAAAATAGAAGTTGAAAACAGCTTCTGTATACACGGATCCCACGGATCCTTCCCTTGAGGGATCCGTCCAGCATGAAGGCTGGGATCCGTGGGTCTGGTGTTTCAGGCAGTACAAAATTCTCCTTTTGGAAATATTTTTGCCTATTGTGTGCCTATATGCAAACTATTTGGAGTTGCGGTTATCTCGACCCCTAAAAAGAAATAAAAACTAAACTAGAAGTATAAAAAGTATCCTATTGAGATAACCCGAAAACACATATTTAGTACATAAGTACGTAATCTTGTGTTGTCAATGCTCCTAATTCATTGTAGCTTAAATGAATGTACCCGAAAACACATATTAGTTATGTGTCCCCTTTAGCATTCAAAAGACATGAGATGCAATGAAAACGGGTTTTTACTTTGTATTAATAATGAAAAAGCGATTTGTCCTAGACGTGAGAAATTGCTTTTGTGAAATTGATACGGGAAGGTATCATCCTTTTAGAAAACATTGTGAAAGTAGGTTTTCTTTGAAAATGTGTATATAAAAAGTAGGAAAGCTATAAGTGAAAAAACTTATCTTTGGGTTTTGAAAATTCCCGTATTGTTTGTGAGTTGTGCGTGAAATAGAGATCCTAGACTCAGAAGGAAGAAGGCTAGTGTTTACATACCTTGTAGAGTCAAAATAAATTACGACGTGTGTTCCATTAAACCAAGACCAAGACGAAGTAGGTTGAATTGTTCCCGCTTCAACGGTTTGGTGAGGACGTCGGCTATGTTATCTTCGGATGCTACTTTCTCAATAGAAATGTTCCCCTTTTGAACATTGTCTCTTAAGAAGTGATGACGAATCTCTATATGCTTGGTGCGAGAATGCAATACCGGATTCTTGCTTAAGTCGATGGCACCTTTGTTGTCACATAGAATGGCTATGTCGCTTAGATGAATGTCGTAGTCTACTAACGCTTGTTTCATCCATAGTGCTTGTTGGCATGCTTTGCCGGCGGAGACGTACTCGGCTTCGGTTGTTGATATTGCTAGAGCCGTTTGTTTCTTAGAAAACCATGATGTTAAACAACATCCCATGAAAGTACACACCCCACTTGTACTTTTTCTATCAACGTAATCCCCTGCATGGTCAGAATCTGCATATACAATTGTTTCTACACCCGTGCCCTTAGGATACCATAATCCTAATTGTGTTGTACCCTTAATGTATCTAAAAATTCTTTTTACGGCTTCTAGGTGTGAAGTTTTGGGGTTTTCTTGAAACCTAGCACATAAGCAGACACTAAACATGATATCCGGCCTACTTGCCGTGAGGTAGAGAAGACTACCTATCATGCCACGATATTTAGTATTATCTACGGATTCGCCATCTTCATCTTTTGTGAGTTTGGTGTCGGATGACATGGGTGTCCTGATTGGTTTCGACTCTTCTAGACCAAATTTCTTTAACATCTCCTTGATGTATTTAGATTGATTGAAGAAGATACCATCTTCTACTTGTTTAATTTGTAGACCAAGAAAGAAACTAAGTTCTCCCATCATACTCATCTCGAACTCGTCATGCATGATTTTAGAGAAATCATCACACATGTCTTGACAAGTGGATCCGAATATAATATCATCTACGTATATTTGTACTATGATTATGTATGACTCCTTTTTCTTAGTAAAAAGTGTGTTGTCAACTAACCCCATGGTATAGTTATGTTTAATTAAAAAGGACTTGAGTCTATCATACCAAGCTTTTGGAGCTTGTTTAAGACCATAAAGGGCTTTCTTTAATTTATAAACGTGTTTGGGTTTTTCAAAATCGATGAAGCCCGGAGGTTGAGCTACATATACTTCTTCATTAATAAGACCATTTAGAAAAGCGCTTTTGACATCCATTTGATAAAGCTTTAGATCATTAGCACAAGCATACGCAAGAAGTATTCTTATAGACTCTAATCTAGCCACGGGGGCATAGGTCTCATCAAAGTCTATTCCTTCTTGTTGGTTATACCCTTGGGCAACGAGTCTAGCCTTGTTCCTAGATACTACTCCGTTTGCATCTAATTTGTTTTTATACACCCATTTTGTTCCTATTATGGTTTGATTACTAGGTGGAGGGACAAGTGTCCAAACATCATTAGAAACAAATTGATTTAATTCTTCTTGCATAGCCATTACCCAACTTTCATCTTTTATGGCTTCTTGTGTGTTCTTAGGTTCTATAGTTGAAACAAAACAAAATAAGCTACTTTGGTTTTGAACTTGAGACCTTAATGTTCGTTCGTTTAGCTTTCCTATGACCTTATCTACGGGGTGATTTTTGGACTCTTTAATGTTTGTGATTTCACTAATTGAAGGTCCTTCTTCTTCATTTATCTTTTTCTTAATTACAATAGCTTCACTTTCTATGATCTCGTCATCGACAAGAGGTGGAGAGGGTTTGGGTGGACTTTCATCAAATTTTATGTTTAATGACTCTTCTACCTTCATTGTTTCTTTGTTTAATATGACGTAAGCTTTGCTATTTGGCGAGTAACCTAGAAAGATACCTTCGGTTGATTTAGGATCAAATTTTTTAAGGTAATCTTTAGTGTTAAGAATGAAGCATTTGCTTCCAAAGACTCTAAAATGATTTAAAGTAGGCTTTTTGCCTCGGAGTAACTCATATGGAGTTTTACCTAAGATTGGTCTAATTAAGACTCGATTGAGTATGTACGTTGAAGTATCAACATCATTACACCAAAATTTTTGAGGTATGGATTGTTCGTTAAGCATGGTTCTACTCATTTCTTGAAGGGTTCTATTCTTTCTTTCTACTACCCCATTCAATTGTGGAGTGCGTGGAGCCGAGAAGTTGTGAGTAATACCATTAGCGTCACAAAAGACTCCAAATTGCACTTCATTATCGAATTCCCTACCATGATCCGTTCTAATAGACACTATAGAACTTCCTAGTTGTCTTTGGATCTTTTTGCTTAATATTTTAAAATAATTAAAGGTTTCCGTTTTGTTCTTTAAAAAATTTGTCCATGTATACCTAGAGTAGTCATCCACTATTACCAAAGTATAGTAGTTGCCTCCATAACTTTGGATAGCGGATGGACCAAATAAATCCATATGTAGTAATTCTAGACACTTAGTTGTGGACACCATGTTTTTAGCTTTATGACTCGAATGGACTTGTTTTCCTATATTACAAGCATCACAAAAATGATGTTCATATTTTAACTTAGGTAGATCTCTTACTAGATCTTTGGATGATAGCGATTGAAGAAGTCGCATGTTGGCGTGACCCAATCTTCGATGCCATAAGGTCGAAGTATCATCCATAGAGGTAAGACATAGTTTGTCTTTAGGTTCATTACCAATTTTAATGACATAGACTCCATGTTTCCTAATTCCTCTTCCTATGGTTATGCCATTTTTAAGTATCTTACTACCGGTTTCGGTAAAAAGTACATTGCACTTTTTATCACATATTTGTCCTATACTTAAGAGATTAAAGTTTAGGTTTTCTACGTGACACACATCGTTAATGGTTAGAGATTTGTTAGAAACCGTACCTTTACCGATGATTCTACTTTTGCTATTTCCAAACACCACATTACCTCCATTTACGGATTCATATGTGGAGAATAGATCCCTATTGCCGGTCATGTGCCTCGTGCACCCGCTATCCTTGACCCATTCATCGGGGTCTAGGTCGACCTTTAAGCACACCTCGTCATTTGCCATGAGACAAATTTCTTCGTCCACCTCGTCGCTCATTCCCCACGTGCCGCTCACGAATGCCTTTTGATCATCCCGTTTGGGACACTTACTAATAAAGTGGTTTGGGTCCCCACATTTAAAGCAAGTACTATCATCCTTTGGCTTCTCGTCCTCTTTGCTTTTCCGAAAGCCTTTCTTATCATCATACGGTTGTTTGACGTATCTACCCTTTCTTCTAAAGAACTTTTTAAAGTCCCTTACCGCCATAGCGTACTCTTCGTCGTCACTACTCGAAGATGAGTTCTCCTCATCGCTCGAAGCCTTTTTGGCTTTAAGGGCAAGAGATTTGTGTTTCTCTTTCACTTTTGAGGCTTCGGAATCTTTAGCAAGGACAAGCTCGTAGACTTTTAGGTTGCCTATGAGTTCATCGAGGGTGAGGATTGTCAAATCTTTTGACTCTTCGATTGCCGTCACCTTGGATCTCCACTTCGATGGAAGTGCCCTTAGATATCTCCTAACATGGTTACGGCTAGAAAAGGATTCATCAAGTGCTTGTAAAGATGTAATAATAGTATTAAAGTTAGCAAATGAATGATCTATAGTTTCCTCATCCGATATTGAAAATTGTTCATATTGTTGAACAAATAAATCAATTTTATTATTTTTAACTTGTTGGTTGCCTTGATGAGTTACAACTAAAGAATTCCAAATTTCTTTAGAGGTTTTAAGCATAGAAATTCTTTCGAATTCCTTTTTCGGTAAAGCATTATATAAAACCATTTTTGCTTCACTATTTTTAGAAAGCTTTTTCTTCATTTCATCATTTAGTTTATCATGAGGTATGTGAACTAAATTTCCTTTATCATCATTTGAGGTAGCCTCAAAATCACCTTCAACAATAATGTACCAAAGATCAATATCTTTAGACTTCACATATGTTTCGAATCTATTTTTCCAATATATAAAACCATTAGTTTCAAGTAGTGGTGGTCGTTGCATAGATTGCCAATTGTGGAAAACTAGAAGGGGGGGTTGAATAGTTTTGCCGATTTTAAGTTGATTTCAAAAACTTTAGATTCGATATTATGTGAAATCGTATGGATGTTGAGAACGTATAGATCTAATGATAATGCAAGCAAATAAATAAAGATAAGGGATAGAAATGACACAACCGATTTATAGTGGTTCGGCTACAAGGACACCTTCCTTGCCCTACTCCACTCCCCGAGTCACCTACTCGAGAGTTCAAGCACTATGTCAACAAACTCCTTCACTTGGCGGAGAAGCCTTCACAACGTTGCTTACACTTTTTCCGGTACAAAGCTAGATACCGAGTCCGTAGCACGGTGGACCAAACCAACACAACTATTACACAACAAATATGTGAAATATTAAATATAAGATCTTCGCTACAGAAATCTTGCGGAGTGACAAATCAATCAAGGACCCCTTGCTTGGATGACTTGTAGAATGCTCGTGATCTCGCCTTAGAGAAGGACCTATATGAGGATCACAAATAGAAAGAAAAGAAGAACAACTCTCTAGATCTAGTGATCTATATGTTAGAAGAGAATGAGAGTGTATGAGAGATTTAGTAAGAAGAGGGGTGAGTTAGAATGAAGAAATGGCTCTCTATTTATAGGCAAATTTCCTCACTGTTCTCACGGATCCCACGGATCCCTTCCACTTGGGATCCGGCTAGCACAAAGCTAGGGATCCGTGGAACGCTCCTCTTTGCCCATGGGTTTTTTGGTTATGGGTTGGTCCATGGGTTTTCTTTAGATTCAATGTATCTAAGTATACATTGTATCTAGTCTTCTTGGGTATGGGTTAAGATCCATGGGTTATGATCCATGGGTTATGGTTTTTACCCATCCTAATAAACTATTACAACAAATGCTTAATTACTACATTTTTGTATTTAAAAGATTATATGTAAATGCTTTACAAAAATAACATGTATCCTTATAATTATACTTAAGACAACATTATATATGTTATCAACAAAATACAAAGAGATCGCAAAATATTAATAAACGTTTTTACGGTTTATTTGTATTAACAGATCATACAGCCGAACCTAGGTACTGAACCCAGTCACTGAACAGCCTGAACCCTCAGACTGAACCTTCAGTCTTACACCTTTTACCAATCACCTTAGGCTATTTGTATATTCAAATAGGGGGAGACTGTTGGGTCCAATAAATTGACCCAATCACCCTGAACAAGATTTGAAAATAAAATAGCCTAACTCACTAAATAAATAGCGAGTGACTCACTGATAAAAGAAATCAGTGAGTGTTGTTCAGTGCTCTTTACTTACTAATACGGTGTCAGTGAGTAAAATATATGAGCTACAAACAACACCAGTGACACTGAGATTTTGACAAATGTCTTAGTGATCCTGAAGACCTATCTCTACATACAGACTGAAAAATATGGGTGCGAACTTTCAAGAGAAGAAGTCAAACAAGTACAAGACTTTACCATAAGAGTGGGAATATTGTGATGACACATTCAAAAGTATGGTTGGTGCTTTTCCAAAAGAGGAAGATGAAGATGGACCACATGGGGGACCACATGTCACCATCATCACATGTCTTGTATTATTAGTTGCTATATATATGTTTGTATTGTAATAGAGATAGGTATGTATCCTAAACAAACACATAATATTTAGTATTAGTTGATAGGGTCATCCTCTCATTGAAACACAAGCATAGCTTGGATCAATGAGAGTTTATTTGTCATTCAATGGGGATAATATACCGAGATTATCCCCGTGGAAAAGTTGAGGATGTTATCATGTAGTCTAGTTGGTATTGAGAAATCTTGTATTTATTGTTATTCATTATTAATGAATTTGTTCTTTAATATATCAAGATTTACTCAATTTTTTGGACCAACAGTAATTTATGACTAAATAAAAACACGTTACCATTAAATTTAACAGATACTTGTCCGGGCGTTGGACAGGCTGAAACATCAATAGAAATGAAGGTTACAATCATTTACGAATGTAATATATAAAATGCTAATGAAGGAATGTTGGAAAATTTAGTGCACTTGGGGGATTAGTTCACACCTGGTAATGGGTTAGTAGGTACGGAGTGTACACCCATGAGGTCCCTGAACACCCTGACTAAATAGTGGTTACATCACCAATTAAACGTGGTCATAAAGCAGTCATAACAACCAATTGAATGAGTCAAAGCTGTTACAAATTAATCACTGCAACACTACCATTAGGAACCATTACACTTGCAGCAAGAACCAAACACTACAAGCAGGAACCATCAGCAGGAACCATTACACTAGCAGCAGGAACCATAATACTACCAGCAGGAACCACAGTTACTACACTAACAGTAGTAACCAATACTACTTCCAACAGTAGTATTGGTTACTACTGTTAGTGTAGTAACTGTGGTTCCTGCTGGTAGTATTATGGTTCCTGCTGCTAGTGTAATGGTTCCTGCTGATAGTTCCTGCCGGTAGTGTTTGGTTCCTGCTGCTAGTGTAATGGTTCCTACTGGTAGTATTGCAGTGATTAATTTGTAACAGCTTTGACTCATTCAATTGGCTGTTATGACTGCTTTATGACCACGTTTAATTGGTCATGTAACCACTATTTCTATGATAATGGAGGTTTATTATGGGTGATTAATTGGCCGTTAATTATACATAATGTCCATTGATTAGTGTTGAGTATTCTCTACTATAAATAGAGAGTGACATCTTCAGCATGAAGAGACACTGAAACATACAATACCAGGAGAAACAAACTGAAAGCATAAACACTTAAAAGCAAAGTGTTATTGATTTGTGCCTAATTCAATAACAAACATTTGGTCTTATCCTAAGTAGATATTCGTGATACCCAAGCATTAGAGTCGAATAGTTTACTTTGGAAAGTGATTACACGATTCCAAGTGATATCCGGTAACCACCTAGTGGTATAGCAGTTGCTACTGATTGTCTTAACCCTGTTCTGGGAACTAACAACCAACAAGGAAGAGTTACAAGAGACGTACATACTGCAACAGATCATGTGGTGTTATTATCTATAAAGGTTGTGTAATTTCCTGACATCATTTTAATATCCCTTAATCTTCTTGTTCTAATGAATATTAATAGGATTGCAATTTGAAAAAGAATAATGGATGTTCTGTTTTCTTCTATTGTTTTATGTTGATATTAACCAGAGAATATTGTTTTTAAAAGTATAACAATCACTTTGACATGCACAGATCTACGTAAAAATGTTTACTTTGATAAATAAGATAATAGCTTGTTTAAGTCACAACTTGATAAAAAGGGTATAATTTGTACATTACTAAAACTCCTTTTCATGTTACAAAAAATTTGCTGTATTTTTTTAAAATTCTTTTTGATGTACAAACAATGTCTATGTATAGATCGATCTATTTGTATAGTTAACTTATGCATTGAAAACACGTTTTTGTATGTGGTGAAATGGTTAGGATGTTGTTTATATACCTTAATGTCGCAAGTTCGAACCATTTATCTAATACCGAACCTTTTTATTAATTTTTGCACCAAACTAAAACAATATACATAGGAAAGCGACACGTCACACACAAACAAGAGGTGTACATTAATTTAGTTCATACAAATAACTACAACTACTCCACCAAACTATGATTTGTTAGTTGTTATGTACTTATGTTGAGCAAAAGTTGAAGTATATTGATTCATTCTTTCTTTGACTTGTATGATTTTAAGTTTTTAACTAAAGTGATTGATGGGAATTTTGATAAGTTTATTTTAAAAGTTTAAACATGCTTCGGCATGCTTACTTCAAATGTCAATATGCCAAAAAAACTTATCAAAATACTTGCGCACTATATGACCACAATTCGCGACATGGATCATAGAATACTTGTTAACATCGTCAAAAATAATTTTTTGTCGTGAAAAAACACCTTAGAAGTCTAAGAGGTATCACATCAACAAGTTGTGGGTATAAATTATCTTTATAATTTCTGAAAGTGTAGAAGTCTAAAAAGTGTTTGTTTAAGCTTATTTTCAAACTTATGTGCTTATATGTTTCGACTTATCATTTATAAGTTAATTTTTTTGACGTATTTTAAGATCTATGAGATTATATAATCAAGTAAGTTTCAAAATACATTGGAATTTTATTTTTTTTTGCTTAAAACTTATAATATGAAAATTTTAGTTTTATCGTAATACCCTTTCACATTTGACAAATGAATAATTTTAATATTTAAAACTTAATTTATTTTAATGCTTTGCAACTTTTGGTTTGAACAATCTAAAATTGATTATTCACAGCTAATGCTATTTTTAAGTATGCTTTTATTATAATCTTGGTGGGTTTTAACTTGCGAGTTGGGACCTTTAGTTTAAGAACAATGCTCTAATCGACTAATTGAGCCGGGAAATCTAGAATACTTTTTGCAAATATAAAACATAACTGTATGGAGTTACCATGTTATTGCTCAATATTGTCTACTTATTTGTTGTTATTCTAGAAAATTTCTTTGAAGAGATAGAATTTTTTTTAAACGCCAATATTTTGATACATTTTAGAAATAGTTCTATATGTTATTTAAATTTGAAAAGAATATTGTGTCTTGAGCCATTTAAATTTTACACATAAATTATTAAACTTTTGATTATTTTTCATAGCATGCATGAAACACTAATTAAACAAGAAATTTACGACTATATATTGTGTAGCTCCTTGGCTTTTGGTGTTTTCCTTCCGCTCTTGGTCTATTGCATTATGTGACATTTTTGTGTTAAATAAAATTCATTGCTCTTCAAAGAAATTTTTTTGACAACAAATAAGTAGAAAATGGTAACTCTATTTATACGGGTATAAGTCATATGTTGAGTAAAAGTTTATTAGATTTCAGAGTTAGTTGGTATGAATAGAGCATAAATCTTCAAACTGAAGGTCCCAAGTTCAAATCGTCCAACTCTTTCTCAAATCTTTTTTGATATTCATTTTTTAACGGATTTGTAGTGGTCATCATCCCCTTCTTCAACGTCAAACCCCAAAATCTATTCATATCACCGAATAACAATGCAACCGCCAAACATGCCCTATTCCGATCAATACACTTACCATCCTCAATTCCAAACACCCCAGTTCTACCCAACTCAAAACCCTAACCCTAATCCTTATAATTACCCCCAATCACAAATCACACCACACTATAGCACCGAACCGGGCCCACCTGGGGGTGACAGTTATTATCCATCTTATCCAGTCACTTACTCTCAGTCAGTTGTGCCGACTGTTTATGCTCCTGACGTGGCGGCGGGCCAGAATTGGGAGGTGGATAATCTTGTTCAGCATTACGGTGGTGGCGCTACAGCTGGTTTATATAATGGAGCTGCTGTAAGTTGCTTTTTTTCGATATGATAATGTAGCTTAAGTAATGTGATTTAAATTACGTTTTACTAATATTTTGGTTCATACTAAGCACCTTTAGGAACTCATTAAAGGATTACCACAACCCATTATGGTGGACTAGCAGCATACCCGCGCAAGGCATCATAATAGTTGCACTTGTTAAAATGAGTCTACCCATTGCTTGATCACTCCTTCTTTTACGTCGGTTAAACCATTTATAAGCATTTTCCTAGTGCACTATCCCCTTATATGTACATGTACTGGATTGACCTTCTTAGTTCTTCATCTGTGATATTTGTTTTTTAACTGCCTTAGAATCCATATCTAGCGAAGTAATTATCTATTTCGTATCCCATTTGTCAATTCTGCACACGGTTTGCTGACTGTGTAAGGCTTAGGGTATGTGATGGATTTTTGTATTGCATTCCAAAAAGAGTTCCACAGAGGCCACCAAGTTTCGGATTAACATTCTAAGTAATTAAGTTGCATTTCTGCAACTTTTCACCCAAGTTCACATTTAAAATCTAACTCAGTTAATATGTTTATTAATTTTTACTTATATATAGAATTTTACTCTTCTGGTTATAAAACTTTGATCTTTAAATTCAACAGAGTTTATGTACATTCACAATGTGATGTAACAAATGAAGTGTAGCTCAAGTGATGTGCTTTATTATAGATTGGTAATTCCTGATGTGATTGCATGTGTTTGGTTGTATTGCTTTGAAGTTATTAGTGAACTCGTCATCTTAAGTTGTTGGTAATTTGTTTAGGTATTGATAAACCAAAATTTAGTTAGTAATATGGTCAATGTTCATATTGGAGAATTGGCTAACTGTCGTTCATGTAGCTATGTTGTATGCAAAAAACAAAACCCCATCATAGTATGTCATAGTTTGCCGTTCTAATATTAGTTTTTGTTTTGTGGATAAATATTAAATGCAAAATGGCCAGAAGTCGTTCACATATACATATTTTGGTTGTGATAAAACTACAATTGTGATAGGTACAAAATGCACGAGATTTAGCAGCTTCCCTGCTAGGATAGTATTTATAGTTTGCAATGTAGAGAACTAGAGAGCTTGCAATGTAAAGAACTAGAGATCTCTGTGTAATGTATGAAATAACATATCATGAGATTTTCATCTGTTAGTTTTTGCGTGTTCTAGGGAGTGCTTGGGCCTCCATCATTGTGCAATGTTAACATTACACAATTTGTAAACTGTTGTGCATGTAGTTTCGTTGCATGCTAATAGTTGCACTTGTTATAATGCAATAAAGCAAAGTTGACATGGCTTAGTTTAATGCATCCGAAGTACAATGATTGTTATGCGGTAAATATACAAATACGATGCGTGTAAAATGCATGAGGTTTCACTGCTGGGTTAGTTGTTATGGTTTGTAGATAATAGAGATCTCTATGTATGATACTACTTATGTGAACATATATTTGATTGTTAGTTTTTGCGCATTTTACTGAAAATTGGGCTAAGTGCTTGGGTCATCATCGTTGTCGTCTTTTAAATGCGACCGATTTATCAACTTACATCTACCGATTATGTGGAACCACATGGTAGGTGTGATTTGCTTGAGCCAGAAATATGGGATCTCTATCTGTCCATACATGTACCCTAGCTTTTGCCTCACTTGTGAACAGCATGGTATTCTGTAAATGCTATCTTAAGTTTCATGCTTTCACCTAATATATTATCTGTTAATCTGTATTGGACTGGCCATTTTAGTTATTCATTTGTGAGATGTTTTAAACTACTTTTGTCTTGTCTAGAGTAGTATTTATCTCTTTTATGTTTGGGAAATGAAAGTTATTAAGCTAGCGTGTGATTTCTCTGCGCACTAGATGTTACTTCTAGCATAAGGCTTCAAGGATGTGTTGGATTTTAGGATTGCAATACTTATTAGATAAGGATAATGGTTCTAGAGGCCTCCTATGGTCTTGCTTAGGTCAACCTGCTAAAAAGAGTTCAACAGTGTCCACCATGTTTAGGATTAACATTCAAGTAGCATGACCTCTGCAACTTTTCACTAAAGCTCTCATTTAAAACATATATTATGCTTCTGATTTGGGGAAGATATTTTTTGATTATCTAAATAGTTAATGTTTTGGGACTGGTTATAGAGGCTTCTAACTATGAAACTTTGATCTTTAGATCACTTTTGCCAGACCAGTGAAAGAACCCAATTCTACATGGTCAATACTTTGCTTATCACTTGTTACTTATTTTTAGAATTCTATTGCAGGGTGGAACCGTATCTCAAGATGGTTCACAACATTTAGTACCAGCAATTCCTACCCACAGCAATTGGCCCAATCAAAAATCTACCGTCCAACCTCGTGGGCCATGGAAAAAGGTCCCAAAGAAAACAAAAATTGCTCAGTCTGCATGGTGTGAAATCTGTAAAATTGAGTGCAACACCAAGGATGTTCTTGATAAACACAAATTGGGTAAGAAACACCTGAAAATTCTGAAGAAATTAAACTCGGCTGCTTTGGTTACCAGTATTTCTGCCACTACCCATGTTAATCCAATAGTACCTAGCAACCCATTCATAGGACCCTCGGAAAACCCAAAAAAGGGTACTTCCGGTTCAAAAAAGAAGGCAGAGACCCCACAAGAGTTGGAGATGAAGAGAAGGAAGGTATTGGAAGGCGGGGCAGCATCCAGTGCAGTGAGAACTTGTAGTTTCTGCAACGTTGTTTGCAATAGTGATACGGTTTTTAGATTCCATCTCGCAGGCCAAAAACATGCATCCATGTTGAAAAAATTACAGCAGGCTGCAGTGGCTGGTACAGTTTGAGCATATATAGTATGTTTTTTTTTCTTTCTTTTTTCTTTCCTACCTTACTATAATAGCATCTTAGCAGTCTTGTTAAACTAAAAATCAGTATTATTGAAGAATTATGTAAGAGAGTCAAGTCATGACCCAACATTTTTTAGCCATCTGATTGTATGATGCTGGACTGTTTGGAATTGCATTTGAGTAGTATATTTTATTCATTCATTCTCATTCATAAAAAATGTGATTCACGCAAGTTTTTTGTGGAGCTTAGGAGGTACATTTGTATCAAAACCTTGACGACGAGAACACGTTAACATAGGGACAAGATACATGCCTTGTGATAAAGAAACAAGAATAACAAGATAAGTATCTAATGCTATCATGTAGGACCTTTGAAATGGACTATTAAGGTTTGACATGTTGTTTAAGTTCAACTTTGTGAGTTGTATACTACTGTAAGTGACAAGATCCTTAAAGCTTTATAATAAAGCATACAAGATAGAATCCAACTATTCTTACCATGTGCACCCTGCTTTCCTAGACATGAATTGTGTGCTCCTGGATCTTCTTTGTCCCACATACTTTCCCAGTGTCAAGATATGTCTTGTCTTTTGTCTTATAAATGACATTATTAGCGGCGACATTGTTGCATTAGTAATGAATGAATGCGACACCTCAATGATATATCTCCAAGTTGCCAGGAGTAATTGTAGTTTTAACTTGGTTAACCATATGGTAGCATCCTTTTATAGCTTTGAACAGATTATTCGTTTGAACAAAAGTCAAGAGACAAAATTTATCCACACCCAAAATGTCATTGGTTTTATCGAGCCATTATCCATTTTTCTGATTATAATTGAACATTATTAGTGGTTATTTAAGTTCATTAAACTGCGATTGCTGGGAGTGATTGTCCTGTTAATTTTGGTTGTTGGTTTAGCTATAAAAGATTGATTTTCTAACATGTTACAGATGCTATAAAGTCAAAAAAGTTAAATGTTAGACTATTCATTGTTAATCCTTTTAAACTGTCATTAACTATTCTTATGACAATCTTTAAAATGTTTCGACTTCTAAGTTTTAACCTCTAAATTTCTCCAACATGGCTGGTTAATGAATATGCTGTTTTCTTTTTCCTTGTAATGTCGTTACCTTTTAGCAAATATAATTAACATTCTTATAATTCCAAATTAACAAACAGGTGTGTACTACTAAATATAAAATCTGAAAATAAACATAAATACTTTTATGTTGTTAGATGACTTGGCTTAGAAAAGGAAATTATTTTATATAAAGAACAATATCGTAGTCAAGATGTTTATCTTTAAAGCTGAGTGTAACGGTCACTTTTTCACCACCTCCACATCAGCTTTCCAGCACAACACTTATCAGCCATAATGTAACCATTTAACCAAACACATAAAAATACCTCATTTATATACACACTAGCTTCATAGCCCGTCCGGATGGGCGGGCTAGCTTTATAAGTTTACTTGATAATAATCATAAAGAATAGCAACATAAGATTACCGAATTAAAAAAACTCAAATGTGAATATGATATGTTAAAGCTTGTAGCAAAAATAAAATACAGTGAACCTTGTTCATTAAAAACCTATAAAGAACTTCTTTGTAAACCACATTAGTAGTGCAGTTTGTGTAGTTTCCATCTTTGTCGCTGCATAGAACGTTCAATAATTTCTTCCTCTTTGAATTTATACGGAAGCTGGACAAACAAATGTACAGAAAATTACATAACTTTTTTCGTATATAAAACATACAATCTAATGACTCGTTGAAAGAAAAAACATACCTTTCCGGTCAGTAATTCTCATAACACAACTCCAAAACTGAAAACATCAACCTTGTGATCATGAGGCTTGTGAGTTGTGTTCAATAACCTTAATCACAAAAGAAATATAGTTAGCAATAAAGAGCGACAAACATGCAACCAATGGTCATAACTGAAACCTGATAATAGACTAATTTTGAAATTGGTTAAAGATTGGTTACAACTATAACTGGTCAAACTATGCCATTATCATATTAATTAATCATTGAAATAGCTTATTTCTTATACCGACTTGTAGGGGCCGTTCCGAGGATTTCGGTTGCCCTAGGCGATAACCATAAAGAGGCCCCTTTAATATGCAAATTTTTTGTATAGTTTATGTATAAGTATAAAATGTTTATCAATACCACAAAAATTGTTATAAAAGCCAAAATACACGAGAAGTAATTTGTTGGTTTAATAATGAATTTCTCTTAACATTTTCATAAACAAAGTTGTTGATCATCTACTTATGATCAAGATTATCCGGTAGTAGAAGACCATCCAACTCAATTTTGAACCACTAACATACATTCAGTATACATACTTGCTCATAGACTCTTGCTCTAAACAATATAGTATACAAAAAAAATTCTCTCATAATTAAAATATTATTTTATCTTAAATAAAACTAATGAGATCCACAAAAAGTAAAGCAATTAGATACTCCATAGTTACTGATATATATATAACTAAGAAAAACCTTTAACAATCCCAATAACAAAGATTAATAAATAAACAAAGTCGGATACTAACCCCTTGGGAGCAAAAAGAATAACTGAAAGCACATTAATTAAATGTGATGATGCTTGATCAAAATTCACATGATTGTATATTCATGTTTGGGTTGCGAGTATTTGCACATTGACATTGACATATGATGATGAATTACTGAACTCAATTTCAGGCCAATGGGGCTTTTAAGAAGGCTATGTATTATCTACAATATACAGTGGGCTTTTAATAAAATGGTCCCCATTTTAAAATTTGGGGCCCTGTGCGCCGGCCCAGCCTGCCCTGGCTCAAAACCGAGCCTGTAGTGACTTGGTGCTAGACCTGAACATTATATAATTCCATTATTACCTCATTATTTATTACCTCATTATTTGCTATTTTCCAAACTGCGGTCTTCAAAAATTTAGTCTTTATGACTCTCTTTACCAATAGTCATCACTACTGGAGTAGCCATATGTTTGAGTTCGTAAACTATGGTACACTGATAACCATCTGATTTATGGGCAAACCAGCAACCATACAAACGGATTTGAAATGTCTTTACCTGTAGCCGTTTGCTCAGGACTAGTCAATTCTTAGAATTGGTGAATTGAGAACCAAATATGGAATGCCACTGCCTTTACCATATGCCATATACAAATGGGCTAGCCAATTCTTGGATTCCAAATAGGAATAAACCATGGTGAATTGAAAACCATACAACACTCAACAATTAAGCATGGGTGGTTGCATACCCAATGATTTTGAGCAAATCATTACAGCTATCAACAGATTTGATGTGTCTTTACCAAAGCTGTACCCTTTGGACTAGCTAACTCTTTGACATACACAAAGTATATCAGGTGAGTCAATAACCAAAAAATATACAACAAACCTGCAAGAAAAGTTAGATAAAACCAAAAACATTTTTTTTTTTTTTTTTTTTAATTAACTAAGAAAGAAAACAAATATTACAAACTATTACAATCAAGATGAACCTTTATGTGATAGAAGTTGATTCTTAATCAAACCAACACATTGAGTAGCATGAAGGTCATCATTGCCAACCGGATTAGGAGGCACTTCCAACTTGTGTCTCAGCAATCTTTCCATAAAAATATCAGATAAAGGATAAAGCTTATCTGATAGCATACACAAAATCATCCCACATGTAGTCTGAACTACATGAACACAAGGCAAAGGATAAAACCTCCAACTCTCAATCTCCCATTTATGAGAATTCTTCCAAATAGAATACCCTTTACCATGTGGAGAATCAGAATCAAACATAACCTGAAGATCACCCAACAAATATAAACCAGAACCAGTTGCTGAATGAAACTTATAATACTGAATGACATGTTCATACAGCATCTTCAAATCATGTCGATTCACCAAATGAAGAATATCCTTTAAGAAGTTAAACTCAATAACAGTTTTATCCAGCCTATACACTGTGTTAAGCTTACCAGCTGTCCAATTAACCAAAACCACATGAGTACCTTCAGGAAAAGCTTCAATAGATCCAACCTCAATAAATGTAGATTCATCAGCATTAAGATCTAAAGGAGTATTCCTAGAAGCATGTTTCTTAGCCAATCTATCCGAACTTCTTAAAACCAAACTCTGCTCTCCCATATCAGCAATGTTATCAGTATCAAGTTGTAGATCAGCTTCCTGAATCAGAGAATCACTTAACTCCACACTTGACAACATTTCAGAAGAAACCAAAGAAGGTTCAGCAGAAACATCCATAGCAGAAGGAGTAATAACATCAGAAGATATATCAGAAGGAACAACTGGAGTTACCACCGAAGGCAAAACATCATCAAAACTATCCACAATTTCAACTGTTTTCAGTCTCTTGGCTGTAGGAACATCAGTCATGGAATCACGATTTTTCAATGAAGAAGAAGAAGTAGTACCTTGTGAAGAAAACTTCATAACCAGATTATACTCTCGAATCAAAGTATCATCAGACCAAGTCATGATTTGCTTCATGGATAAACCAGAATTATGCATAGAAGCATTCTTCACAACTCTTCTCATATAGTTCCTCTTCTGAGCAACAGTCATAGGTTTATCTCTTTTTGCTTTATTTCTCTGTTCAATAAGAGCTCTTCTCTTTGCAGCAGATTCTAGCTTTCTTTGATTACCAAGTGCCATCATTTTATCCACAAAATCATCATCATTAAAAGAATCTCCTAAGATAAGTTTTGCTAGATCAGGATCAGAAGCACCTTGAGAAATATAACCATCCCATTGATCATCAGTAATCGTAGGAAAGAATGCATCAAGCTCTAACTTTCTTTCAGGAGACAAATCAGAAGCATACTGATCTTGAAGAAACTTAGCCACAACACGACTCTTCTGAATATCTTCATAATCAGCAAACATTCCAGCCTGAGCTTGATATTGTTCTTTAGTCACTGTACCTGATTTCAGCAAATCATCAATCACAGAATCCTGTCCTGTCTCAGAAGATGTCTCAGCAGAACCAATTTCAGCAGAACCAACGTGAGCTTCAGAAGAATCAATCAAACCCACATAAGAGGAAATAGGTTGAGACAAATCCTCAACTGGTGTAGAGAAAACTTCAGGAGAAGCATTCAATTTAAACATTCTACCAGCAAGAAAAACCTCTTCATCATCTGCTGAAGGTGAAATATTTGAATGTTCTGATAAAGATGAAGTTTGACCTTCAGAAGTAACCTCTTTCACTAAACCATCAGTAGATGCATCCTTCATATTCAGCTCCTTTGATGTGTCAGCAGATACCTTATCCAAAGAATGTTTTCGTCTTTTGCTAGTATATAGAATCGGCTCCTTGCTAGACTCCTTTCTTCGTGAAGATTTAGCAATAGAAGAAGAAACATTAGAAGTAAGTGCCACATCAGCCAATATATCAAGAGATTCATTAAGATTCTCTTCAGCCTCCTCCTCAGAAGAAACCACACATCTCTTCTGACTTAGCAATTTCTCCAAGTGTTCAACTTTAGTCTCCAATTCCACAATCTTCTGACCAAGAACAGACTTAGTTTCTGTAAGTTCTGTCTTAAGACCAGTCACCTCACCTGTAAGCTTGTTCACCAGATCATATAATGAGGTAAGTGAAATAGGATCTTCATCAGCATCATGTGAATGTTCAGGTGGAATTGGAACTTCATTAGACTGTTCAGGAACAACATTAACCTGATCAACATTAGAGCATCCTTCACCAAATGGAGTCCTCACAGGACTTGGTGTAGGCAATCTGTCAGTATCAACCTGAACTTCATCAATTTGATCCTGAACTTCTTCAATAGGAACTTGGATAAATGCTGGACTAGAACATGGTCTTGATGAAAGTATAGATGCTTCAGCAACAACAGAAGGACCCTCATTATCATCTACTGAAAGATTTCCATCAGTAGGAATGGAAGAAGGTAAAACTACATTAAGCTCATTATCAGTCACATTCTCCTGAGGTAACATGGCAGCTAACAAAGGAAAATGTGTCCCTTCAAATTTAGTCCTCATTGTAGCAAATAACTTAGGAGTCAAAACACTTATGGGATGAAAAGCCTGGGTTTGTGTAGAAACATTCAATATCATCTGTAAGAACCTAGGGTACATCAAAAACTTACCCGTTTTCCTAGTTATGTTTTCTACCATATTATCAAAGATATACTTAGAGAAATTAAAAGTCAAACCCTTAGATAAGCAAACAATACCACATCCCATTTGTGTCGAAAACTGATCCCATCCTCCAGACTTATTGCTCAAACACTGTAGCAACGTATGTACCAAGAACCTCCACATAGGACAAAGCTTGTTTTTCAACCACATATCTGTCCTCGAACTTTGATATCCAATAGCTCTAAGTCCTTCAAGTACCATCGTAGAATCAGAATGATAAACCCCATTCTCATCGTCCAAGCGAAGTTGTCTTCTGATCAATTCCTCTGTCACCACATATACTTGTCCATCAACACTTGCAACTATCTCAGTATCACCTCTCTTTTCTGCCGACGCCCAAAATTGAGTAATCAAAGTTTCGTATATAGCATCAGGAGAATGCGTCAATGCATATACAATCTTTGATCTTAGTAAGAAAGAAATCATCGGTCTATAAAGCTCATCACCTCGAGCCGTACCAAGAAAAGCGACCTTGTTATGATCGTGTTTAAATTGAAGTGCCATGAGTGATTTTGAGGTTTAGGGTTAGGATTTTGCACCAAAGGAAGTGTTTTTAATGATAATAGTAAGCGAATTACTTATGGGGAGTGAAAATATATCGTAACGAATAAATAGAAGTTTCCCAAATTTAGTCAAAGTTGACCAAGGATGACGTGGACTTCTACTTTTACTTGAATTCACTTATAACTTCGGTAGAAACGAAACACCATTCTGCTGAAGTAGAATACTCAGTAGAAACAGATGACTTACTCACGAAGCTTCAGTAAATATCTTTTACTGTTTCACCCACACGCATTAATTCTCTTACCACTTGAACCCGTCTATAAAACAATCCCAATGCACCTTGACTTCTTCATCAAAAATCCCCAAATAATATATCAAACCCTAATCTCTTCAATCCTTCAAAATTAACCATAATCATCATGAGTACCAAACTTGAGATCATAGATCTCACAACAACATCCTCATCATCATCCTCATCATCTAGTGAAGATACCAATTCATGGTTTCACTATTTTCCAAAACCATATCCACTACCAAAGAAGTCACCCTTTCTCTCCTCATCAGAAGATGAAAGTGTTGAGAAACCAAGTGTATCTGCTGAAGATTCTGATGAATCCTATAATGAGGGAACATCTTACTCCCAACCCTCAGCACCTAGGCCTCAACGAAGGCCACGAGCCAAAAATCCCCCACTTCCTAAGGGAAGAAAGGTGGTGCTTGGTCTCTTTGCATCATGTTTTGGTGCATCATCACATATCGTATCGAGGAATGGAAAAAGGAAAATGATGTAAGTTGATGTATGATTGAAAGAGTAGATGATGCACAAAGGAAAATCTTTCCTTCTCATCTCTCTACCACAATCAGCTTCAGCTTCTTCGTTTGCATCAATCCATCCTCTCCATTTTGATCCTTAGCATCTGTTAGAGTTGGTTATGCTTATCACACTAGCATATCCATCATATAGGGCCAAAAGATGTGAGTGATCGTGCATATCCAACAGCTATTAGTGTGAAAGATGTGAGCCGCCATACTCATCGTGCTCATCTTTAGATGTTGGAACAGATGATATGTAATAGATTAGGACTATTAGATCATGTAGATGCTTTTGATGTTGCCAGTACTCTGTAATCTGTAAGCTATAAACTGTTTCTTGAATGAATGAATGAACTATTTGCTTCTGTACTTCTTTTGATTGAATCATATAACTTCAGTACTTCAACTTCAGAGGAAACAAATAACACACTTCAGCACAATGAATTCAGTGGAAACCAGCTTATACTTTCTTGACCAAAACACAACTGATCAGAGACAACCATTCTGCAAAACAAACACAAAAATATACACAAACAAACATAGAAACACACTAAAATTACATTAGCAGGTTAGAGTTAGTTAAAAACTATCAAATATACAAAATTACATAGCAAAAATGCAAAGTTATACACAAATCCTCCCCTGAGGCATATGCCTCCCCTGAGGCCTATGCCTCCCCTTAAACTTTGCAGTTAAGGGTTAAGCATGCCAATATGGACCACAAGGTGTTGAAACCTTGGTCCTTCAAAAGCCTTTGTTAACAGATCTGCCACATTATCATCAGTATGAATTTTGACCACGTTTATCAAATTTTTATCATATGCATCTCTTATAAAGTGGTGCCTGATTTCAATATGTTTTGTTCGACTGTGAAAAACTGGATTTTTAACAATGCATATGGTACTTTGATTATCAATAAAAATTGTTGTGTTCATGAAATTATACCCATAATCCAACAACTGATTTTGAATCCAAAGAACCTGTCCACAGCAATTAGCAGCAGCCACATACTCTGCTTCAGTAGATGAGGTAGCCACAATAGTTTGTTTCTTGCATTGCCAAGAAATCAATCTCTTGCCAAGGAATTGGCAACCTCCAGTGGTGGACCTCCTATCCAGATTAGCACCAGCATAGTCACTATCACTATAAGCTTCCAACTTAAAAGGAGACTCTTTTGGGTACCAAAGACCTAGAAAAGGTTGGCCTTTAAGGTACTTAAAGATCTTCTTAACAGCATTGAGATGGGAAGTCAATGGAGTAACTTGATGTCGCGAACAAACACTCACAGCATAAGTAATATCAGGCCTGGAAGCTGTTAAGTACATCAAAGACCCAATCATAGACCTGTACAAATGAACATTCACAGGTGGATCAGCTTCATTATTGGTCTTTGACTTTGGAGCTTCATAAGGTGTAGTAGCAGTCCTTACACCCTCCATACCAAACTTCTTCAAGATGTCCCTCACATATTTGTCCTGACTGATAAAGATACCATCAGGTTTCTGCTGAACTTGAAGACCCAAAAAGAAAGTCATCTCTCCCATTGCACTCATCTGAAACTCTCCCTTCATAAGCTCCTCAAACTCCCTGCACCAAGCTTCCTTTGTGGATCCAAAGATAATGTCATCCACATACACTTGCACAAGTATAATGTCAGTGGAATTCTTCTTTAGGAAAAGAGTTTTATCAATGGCACCTCTTCTGTAACCATGTTTCAGCAGAAATGTAGAGAGCCTAGCATACCAGGCCCTAGGTGCCTGATGTAGTCCATAGAGAGCTTTGACTACCTTATAAACATGATTAGGATGATCTGGATCTTCAAATCCTTTAGGTTGAGTGACATACACCTCCTCTTCAATTTCACCATACAAGAAGGCTCCTTTAACATCCATTTGATAGACCATAAAGCCCATATAGGATGCATAAGCTAAGAAAATCCGTATAGCCTCAACTCTTGCCACTGGTGCAAACACTTCATCATAATCTATCCCCTCCTCTTGTCTATAACCCTGTGCAACTAACCTGGCTTTGTTTTTAATGACAACACCTCTAGCATCTCTCTTATTCTTCAGAATCCATTTTGTCCCAATAGCATACTTACCATCAGGTAGTGGTACCAATATCCAAACCTGCTGATTTTGAAATTGTTGCATCTCATCCTGCATTGCTTCAAGCCAACTTGAATCTTCAAGAGCCTGAGTAACACTGGTTGGTTCCACTTGTGAGAGAAAACAAGCAAACAGACAATGTTGATAATCTGTGTGATTGTCTCTCTGCTGATTTGAAACATAAGAGACAAAAGCCACCTGTCCATATTTAGAACGCGCCACAGTACCTCTTGTTCTAACAGGTGCATTAGGATCACCAATAATATTAGACTGTGGATGAACATTGTTGATCCTTGTAGTAGTGGTGGTGTTGACATCAATGGAAGAATCAAGATTAGTCACTGTAGGTTCAAAGTCAGTATCATAGGAAGGTGTGTTGAAGATGCCTGCTTTAGGTTGATGATGACCAAGATCTGAAGGTTTTGGAAACCTTGTATAAGGTTCACCAAGATCTGTTGACACTTTAGTAAAACAAGGAGTAGTGTCACCATGTCTTTCAGCCGAATTGGAGAGGTGAGGAGAAACAGAACTATCTTCAGCAGAATTGAAGTTTCTGCCGAGTGAATTATTAGTACTATTTTCAACATTCCTCTCAGCATCTAAATTGGCTGCATACTCTTGTTTCTTCAGTCTGGCAAGGTCCTCAGCATAATAGAATTCATCTTCACCCACATCAGTATAAACTTTAGAAGTGTCACCTACAAAATTGTTAGGAGAGAAGGAAGGCACTACAATGGGTTGTTCATCATCAGACCCACTGTCAGAATTAGCATCCAAAGTGTCTGTATTAGGAGTTGGAGATGCTTCAGAATCTGCATTTTGATCAGCCTTATGTCTAGCATAACCCAAGTAATCAGTCAAGTAGTCAAGATCAAATGACCAAACATGACCCTGGCCTTGAACATTAGGCTTGTCTTCAAGATACCTCAGATTCAATGTTTCCTCAATCTTCTTTGCAGATACATTATAAACTCTGTATGCCTTACTATGAGCAGAATACCCCACAATGTAACCATCATCAGCTTTCTCATCAAATTTGCCCAAAGGATCACTGGTATTTAAGATTGTCACCTGACAGCCAAACGGTTTAAGGTAATGAATAACAGGAACTTTTCCAAAGAGAAGTTCATATGGTGTTTTAAGATGTGGTCTAGTAATGGACACTCTATTGAGTACATAACAAGCTGTACCAACAGCCTCAGTCCAAAACATGGTAGGAAGTTTAGAGTCTGCTAGCATTGATCTTGCAGCTTCTATTAAGGTTCTATTTTTTCTTTCTGCCACCCCATTTTGTTGAGGGGTTCTTGGAGTGCTATAGTCCCTTTTGATTCCCTTTAACCTGCAGAGTTCTATCAGAATGGCATTTTTGAACTCTGTACCATTATCACACCTAATTCCTTTCACCTTTTTGTTCAACTGATTCTCAATAAGGGTAATGAAGTCTTTCAATATTTCAGATGTTTCATCTTTGGTCCTTAGAAAGAATACCCAACAAAATTTACTAAATCCATCAGTGATCACCAGACAAAAATATTTATGATCAATGCTTCTCACTTTAGTTGGACCAAACAGGTCCATATGAAGCAGCTGAAGAGGTTCAGAAATAATGGTTACTGCTGTAACAGGAACACCTTTGTATGAGGCTCTGTGCTGCTTTCCTTTGTTGCATGCAACACAGTTATGATCATTTGTGAACACTTTGGTAGGAAGACCTTGAACTAGGCCCAGTTTAGAGAGCTGGTTGATGGTCTTGAAATTGACATGGGCCATCCTTCTGTGCCATTTGGTGGACTCATCCACAGATGCTTTAGCCACCAAACATGTTAAGTCACCTGCTGGTTTGACATTAGATAAATTGAATGTATACAGATTATGACTCCGAGGAACCTTCAGTAGAATTGAAGTATCTTCTGGGAGTTTGAAGTCTTTAGACAGCACAAGACATTCATCCTCAGTGAATAGTACTTTGTTCTTAGTGTCACATATTTGTGAGACTGAGAACAAATTAAAGTGTTGAAGTTCCTTAACATAATAAACATTCTCAAAGTCCAGCTGTGGTGTTTTGATGGTCCCTTTTCCTGTAATTCGTCCATCACTTCCTCCAAAGGTTACATTGCCTCCACCTTCAATAGGTATAAAGTTATGCATCATGTCCCTGTTTCCTGACATACTTCTAGAACAGCCACTGTCAACAATTCCAACATCTTTATGCTTAAGGGGATGATCCTACAACAACAAAAATATACAAAGAATTAGTACACTATGGAGGCTCAAGTCATTGCTGACTTGAACCTGCCTTGTGGATCATATGAGTTGTGCCATGTAGAAGTATAAGATCCACTATTGTTCTTGGGTTTCCAATGAAACTTAGGTCTCTGTTTATTCCAAGAACAACCTGCTGAGGTCTTGACAGCAGTATTCCAAAACCCTTTCCCATTAGTCATAGGGTTAACATATCTAGGCCAAAAACCATTTTTAAAATATTCACTGGTTGGTTGAACATATGGTTTTTCAAAAGATCTTCTCCAAGGAAAAGAAATATTATAATTAGCAGCTTGTGGAACATAAGGTGGTATATCATTAACATTGGTCCACATTGGTCTAGATTTCCTAGAATCACCACACCTATTCATTCTTTGCTCATGATAATCACAATCCTTAATTAAATGAGATTTACTTCCACACACAAAACATTTCTTCTGAAGAGAAGATTTATTCAAACCAAAAGAAGTATTCTTACAAGCAAAAGTATTCAAACCAAAACCATGAAAAGAATTGTTTTTAACAGTATTATTATGCAAAGAATTAAAAAGCAAGTCTTCAGAGGCAACTGTCTTGGAAGGGCATTCCTTGGCAGCAACTCTGTCATGCTTATTGGTAGACTTGGGTGCAGGCAGGGGTGAAGACTTGGGAAGGTCAGACTTGGGAAGGTCGGACTTGTCATTTGAATCACACTCTGTAGACCCTTGCTTGGAGGACTTGTCACTGTTAACACAAGAGACAAAGTCATTAGTAAAAGTATTAGGGTCTGGCAAGTCTTTTGACTTTTTGCCATACAGATGATGTGATCCATCAAAGTCATTAATAGTGGAAAGGTCAATGGGCATGTGCTCACCTCTAATTGGTCCACGAACAGCATGAAGGTCACCTTCTTTCACAAAATGTGCTAGGCCTGCTGGTGTAGATCTACGTGTGTCATCCCTAGCTTCTAGGCCTACATATTTCTTAAAACCTAAAGCCACTGTAGAATTGGGAGCTTGACTGCTATAAATGAGACTAGCTAACTTACTACCATTCATCATCCACTCATTATTCCTAGCAATTTCCTCCTTAAGTTTTTCTTTAAGCTCTAGATTTTCTGACTCTACATCTGCTCTTAACTTCTCAGACCATTTTAACTCATTTGTAGCACATTCGAGATCTCTTTCTAAAACACCTATTTTCTCACCATAAGCTATTTCATTCTTCTGTAACCAAACCTTTTGTCTTTCTAGTGTTTTTAAAGCCTGTTTATAAGCTTCTACTTCCACATAGTATTCATTATATTTTGGTTCCATAATATCATAAGCTTGTTTCAGTTCATTATAACGCTCACTACAACCAAACAAACAGTTTTGTACCTGAGAGATGCCCATCAAGGCAATCTGATCATGCCTATCCTCTGAAGTACAGTCTGCTATCAACCCAACATTATCAGAACCATCATTATCAGACTCCTCATGTAGCTTCCAGTCCACATTGCTATCAAGAGTGACCAACGCAGTTGATCCCTTTGAAGTTCCTGCATCCTTCTGATACTGCTGATAAGTAGAGTATCGTACTTCATCACCAGCTTTCCTGTCTTTGCATTCTCTGGAAAAAGTGACCCATCTGTTGGCATGTGAAGCATTTAACCTTCCTTTTGTCAAACCTTGCTGGATCACGTCCTTTGAACCCAAATCTTCTACCAGCTTTGCGCTCAAAGTTCTTGATATCCATGGAAATCATGGCCACTTGCCACTTCAGCTTCATCTCTTCCATGTCAAGCGGGTCCACCTGATCAAAATCCTCATAAGCCAGTTCCTGCTGAGGATCATAATCAGCAAAGAAGGTTCCAAGTACATCTTCCATAATTCCACTGGATCTAGGAAGAGAGCTTGATGAAGGAGCAGCATTAGTTGATGATGGATATGAGCTTGGAAAATAGCTTGACTTTGGAGTAGAGGCTCCAACAAATGCAGTATGACTAGCAGTAGAAGATGATCGAAAAGGGCTTCTAACATCATGTTCAAGAGCTTTAAGCTTGTTGTACAGCTCATCAAAGGTCATCATGTCCAAACCACCTTTAGCTTTTAAAGCTATGCTCACATGTAGCCAGGATGGAGGTAATGACCTCAGAAACTTAGAGTTACAGTCATCATTATCCGGCTTAGCCTGAAGCTGGTGCAACTGACTCAAGATCTTGTGAAACTTATCATAGCCCTTGTGAATTCCTTCCTCTTCAGAGATCTGAAAGTCCTGAAACTGTTGTCTGAGCATGGACTTCTTCAGCCTTCTAGACTCCTCATTCCCACCGAACTTTGCTTTAATAGCTAACCATATATCCTTGGCATCATGCATGAAGTGAAAATCACTCAAGTGATCCTCAGGAATAGCTTGTAGAAGAATAGTTCTGACCTTTGTTTCTCTCTGAACTGCTAGCAACTCTTCAGCAGTTTTGGGAGGAACATTAATCATGTTCCCAGCAGCATCCGTGGTAGTTCTCTTCAAGCTGTTCCCCTTCAAAATTATCTGCCATAGATTCCAATCAATGTTGGAAATCCAGTTCTGCATCTTCATAGCCCAAAGATCATATTCCTCCCTTTTAAGGTAAGGAAACTTAGCATTGCTATTAGCAAGACTTAGTTGCTGCAGATGGGTGGAGTTTTGGTTGTTGGTGAGTTCAGTTTCAGCATCTGAACCAGGCATGGTGTTATTGTAATGGTTGTATTGGTGTTAAGAAAAAGCTTGTCCTTAGTATCGTAGAGACTCTCACGAGGCTCTGATACCACTTGTTGAAACAGACAAAGACCTTGATAGATCTTGAGCTCGTGGATCGTTATGTATGCCTATGTAATCACAAGCACCATAAAAGACAATCTCTACAACTAATGTTTATCAGCGGAATATAAACACAAGTAAATAACTAAGAACTTCTTGATCCTCTATGGATCTTTATATTAACTAAAACTGAGTTTTTCCAATCGGTACATAAACCTTTCTAATGTGTTCCTTTTATAGACAAGGAACCCTAAACAATATCGCTAAACCGTTTTCCAAGAAACGTATAATCATAAAACTAAATAAGATATACACAATCACTTCCTAATAAAGCTCATGTATATCCCCACTAAATAAACTAAACACGGAATAAACACTTCCGCAGAATCAATCTAATCACTATCATTCTTCAGCAGAATAAGTCTTCGGCAGAATCCACTTCACTTCAGCAGAAACACTTCGGCATTAAGTTCAGCATAATCAGACTTTCACATAATTCCCAACAAAAAGTAACAGCCTATGTATCATATTAAAAACGTAATAACATACACATAGACAAACTAACTACTATTAAATATTATAAATTTTGTATTACACAGGAAAAACGACATTTAAAAGCTACCTGTCGAGCCATCTATCGGTATGTCCCTTTTTTTGTTGTCATAACTCGAATCTGAGACTTCACTCTTGCAACATAAAAATCCATATTAACCATGTGAATTTCAAAGGCATTTTTCCAAATCTTATAAAGAATATATAAGTTGTTACTGAAGATTTCAGTAGTTTAGGTTCGTAATTTGCAAGATTGGACTAAAAGCAAAATTTTGGGTTACCAAACATGATTAAGCATTGGTTAAACACAGTTTGTGATTAAATCAAAGAACGCAATAAACACACATAATTAACTAATAATGAGCATGATCTAAAGGGGATGATTTGATCACAGGTAATAGTATAATTCTTTCTAAGATTGAAGAATCTATTTGTTTTATTTTTTCCATTGCTTTTGTTTAACCTAACATCAAAGTCAAGTCTCTTTGTGTTAGTAGTGGTTTGTCAAAATGTTAAATGTGACAATATAAAGTATAAAAAATGTGATCTCCAAGAACTTTGAAATTGAAGAATCTACTCCATTATAGCCAACGCAAGCAAGAAAGGTATGGCATCATTAATTTGCAAAGATGGGGACTTAACTGTTTACGAATCCAAACCATAAGAAGTGAGCATATGAACTACTTTTACATGACTAACCTGAAAGTTGGAGCATTAGGGTGCAAATTTGCGGTGCTGAAATAAGCTTGGTTAGAAACTGACAAAGGCAATCACCAATATGTGGTTGAAATATAGCTATTAAGAAGAATGTTACTGGCTATCATAATCCATGTGCAGAATACTTATTGTGAACCCTCATATAGGTACTGCAACACACAAGTGATACCCAATTTTTTATAAAAAAATTTAGTGGTCAGTTCAGGTACTTCTCGCTTCTACCTACTCACAAGAAAACAAATGAGTTATGTTTTTAAACCCCACTACACCCAACCCCTTTGAACCAAATTCTGAAATGACCCATTTTGACCCATCCTCCAACCCACTTACTTTTGGCGTCTTAAATATATATACCTTGTATAGTACTCATGTGTCTGACTATCCATCGGTCATTTGAATATTCGGTATACACTTTTACAAATCACTTGTCTTAGGAATATATAGTTAGTAAGGGGGCATTTGGAGGTCTGACATCATAAACAGTAAATTTGTTCCAAGAAAGTTTGATATGTTGTAAGGGTTAGGAAATAAAAAATAATACTACTTGTAAGACGAAGTCCATTTTAGTAGCTATGGTGAGCTTACCTTAACCTCCATATGTAAGTGCTGCTTCATTTTGATACATCTTCATCCTTTGGAAAGATTATATAATATGTGCATGAAGTGCGTCTTTCCTTTTTTGCGGCAAAGATGAGCGTCCTATCATCGTTTTATGTTGCCATGTGCCATCAATCCGCAAGAACTTGTAGCCTCGGGCATTAAGAGTATCCTATGCACAAACGAAAAACAAATAAAATTTAAGGAAAGCAAATATTGTGCACAAGCTCAGCAAAAGTAGATATTATTGCACCATCTTTAGGTTTAAAATAATTTGTGACTCCTCAAAAGTATTGTGCAGAAGCTCAGCAAAAGCTAAAAGGCAAGAATAATATCAGTCTCAAAGGCACCTCAACATCAATTTCAAAGTTATATAGAAAATTTAAGCTTTGAAATCAGGTAAAAAGACAATTATCAAACTTGTTTGGCATGATATAACTAATGAAAGTGAAGAGGTAATAGCACATTGAAAAATAACGAACATCACACTACAAATATCAATGATGTGTACCGCATAACACGAACATATAAGGAGTAGACAAAGACAATGAAGACACATATACTCCACACAAATATTGTCAAAATAGAAAAAATAGACAAAGATTAAGGTACAGTCATAAACGTACCAGATCAGATCTCCTATTCTCGAGACAATTAAATGATAAGCGTTTTAAGCGCCATCAACCGGCCAGGGCATTGGGCACAAGACTGTGCAAGTGCGAATCCGTGTAACTTTTCCTTGAATTTTGGAATTGGACGGACCTCAGCTAGGGACCGTGGGTCAGATGCGCAAGTAGCTTAAAACAAGTTTGTAAAGCATCAAAGCTTCAACCCATTAAAATTATGCATGCTTTTTTCCATAGCCCATTTTGATGCGATAACCCACTGCCATAAAAAAAGAGATATAAAAATAAAATGCTCAAAGTTGGACATAACATCTAAAAAGGTAAAATACTTATCAACAAATTGTGCATGATGTAATAGTGCCAAAATGAGCCATAAATGGGTCGGAACTGAACCTCTAATGATAGTATTAAACATGTAGGTAGGATAGATGAACTTACTACTACAAACTCAATCATCTGGTAGTATGCCCTACCACGCAATGGGGTATGGCCTTTTCGAGAGATTGTGAAATATCATGTCCTGCAAACAGCATACACAGACTCATCTAATGATAATTTCAAATGGCTACTTCAAAATTTTCAAAGTAAAGAATAAATCATCAAAAAAAATCATACCTTTTTTTTCGTGAATGAACCCAATTGGAGTCGAAAAGAAACCTTAAAAAAAAAAAAAAAAAAAAAAAAAAAAAAAAAAAAACCCTCAAATTTAAAACCAGAATAAAGACCCTTATTAAAAAAATATAATCCGGTATAATCAATCGCATGTATACAATAACTGAACTGTAATTGGAAATCCAACATACCCGTCTGGTGATTAATTTCAATCTAGCCTTTTGAACTGTATTTGGTGATTAATTTCCTGATTCTTTCTTACAGAGAAGATGAATCACCAGGGAATGCATTTTTGAATTGTGGGTATTTTTTTGGTCTGGGGATGCCGAGTCATAGGATTAGGAAATGAGTTATTTGGAGGGATTTGAATTTGGAAATGCGTGTGAAATGGGGGAATTATGAGATTTTGTTTAACCGGCTTTGAAGAGGAGTTATTTAGGAGAGATTCTTCAGGAGTCTGTGTTGATACATTGTTTTAGCTAAAGATGGTAAGTTTTGTTTTTAAAGAATATCAATTTGGGAATGCAATTTGTGTCACAACTTGTGGATTGCTCTGGTGGTTGACGCGCACGTATGTGAAGGTATAAACTTGAGTTCGAACCTTGTAACGTGCCATTTTTTTCTTGTGTAAAGGGATGTTGTGCCTAGTCATCATTTCCACATCATCATATGATACTCCATGTCATCATTATTATGCCTAGTCAGCATTAATGACGTGTCAATGTAGTCTCATATATATGTATAGATATCTCACACACACTAAAAAAATTATAAAAATGTGGGCTATCACTCACCCTTTTCTTTTATTTTTTTTGTTAGATGAAGAGTACCACATAACCAACCCTAAAACACCCTTCACGCGCCAACCTTTCCCTTCCGTCATGGACTGTGAAGGTTGTCCTTCACGTATGGTCGTCTTGCACGATAACGCCCCGCCTAATAATTTAGAAAACCTTTGTTCATGTCACCTATGAGTGACTTTGGCCTATAGAAACGATGTTCATGTCATTTTCATACGCGCGAACAAAAAAGCTTTTATTAAAACAATTAAAAATGAATCACGATTACAAGTGAGGTGCAAAAAAACCGGTTTTTACCGGTTTTCGGTTTTTGGAAAACCGGTTTTTCCAAAAATCAGTTTCGGTTTTTTCGGTTTTTCCGGAATCGGTTTTTTTCGTTTTTAAATGTTCGGAATCGGTTTTTTTCGGTTTCAAATGTTCGGAATCGGTTTTTTATCGGTTTTTTACCGGTTCGGTTTTTTTTGTTTTAAATGTTCGGATCCGTTTTTTATCGGTATTTTACCTGTTCGGTTTTTTTTCGGAATTTAAAACATTTAATACATTTCAAATACAATCATAACTTTTATTTAAACAATACAATTATACAACTAAAACTATAAAATACTAATACATTTCGAATACAATCATAACTTTTATTTAAACAATACAATTATAGAACTAAAAATAAATAAATACTAATACATTTCGAGCTTCGGCATGGCCATCACCCAAAAACATATTAGTATACTCAAGTATATCGAGCTTCGGCATTGCCATCACCCGTGTATACTCAAGAAATTAAATCATCCAAAAATTCTTCTACATCTAACTCTTCAACATCAAATGGTTCAAATTCACCTTCATCTAATTCGGTAGCCGGAGGTGATATCCCCATGTCATCTTCTTCTTGTGCTATAGTTTCTTCAACTTCTTCAATCGAACCTTCCAACGATGTTTGATGTTGTACCCTATCTACTCCGTCCATATAATCTTTCAAACATACACATACTTCCACGGATTCGGGGCTAAGTTTTGTCCTTTTATCCGATATAATTCTACCACTATGAGAAAAGGCCGATTCGGAAGCTACCGTCGAAGCTTGGACCGCTAATAAGTCACGAGCCATAGCGGCTAAAATTGGAAATTGGATTTCCCTTTCTTTCCACCAAGCCAAAATGTCAAAGTTTGCAAACTTATCGGGACTTAAAGTTGTTAAAAAGTTTGTAGCCATATATTGTCCCAACTCGATTGTCGGGGCCGATGATCGTTGACGCTTTGTAGCGTCTTCACGTAAAGTATTATAAAGGTTTATGTTAATGTCCCTTGTCATTCGAGACGAACCGGCCCGCATTGGGTCGAGAATTGGGTTTGGTTGTTGACCATATTTTGTTGCATAAATTTCAAACAATTTTTTAAAATAATCATTAAATTTAAAAACTTGAGATTCTATATAGTTGGGATCTTCACCGTCCAACCCAAAAGGTAATTCTAAATTTTCCATTATTCTTCTTATTAAAAGTTCTACGCCTCCAACATTTAAACATGGATTAAGTGCGGCGGAACAAGTATAAACCAAAGTTAAACTAGCAAAATATTTTATAAATATCTTTTTTATAACTTTAACCATTTTTCTAAACATTTGAGTAGGTGAGTCTTTTAATTCGTCTAATTTTTCCGTCATAGCATAAACTTGATTTAAAACTAACGGGATAGTTGGGTAATAAACACCCGATACTATAGTTGTTGCCTCTTTAAAAACTTGTAAAAAAATAGTTAAAGCATGTAGTCGTTGCCAATCTTGGTCATCTATCGAAGTAGAACGGTTTTTTTCAACAAGTAATTCATTAAAAGCATCTAAAGTAGTACGTTGTCGTAATATATTTTCAAACATAATGCAAGTAGAATTCCACCTAGTAGGTGTATCAAATTTCGGTCCTAGGAATGGTTCACCAGATTGTTTACGAAAACGTTTATAGTTAATTTGTCGTTCATTACTCGAGCGATATATATTTGTTAACAAACCCCTAAATGTCAAACGTAATATCTCACATATTTTTAATGCCGCTTGAACGGATAAATTAAAAGCACCATCTAAAATGGGTTTTACACGTAATTTTAACAATTCCATAGCTCTAGTATTATTAGATGCATTATCTAGTGAAATCGTAAAAACTTTATCATCTAAATTATATTCAATTAAAGTGTCATGTAAAATTTTTCTTAAATTAGATCCCGTATGAGGATAACCAAATAGTTTAAAAGCAATTGTCCGTTTCATTAATAACCAAGATTCGGGATTAAACCAATGAGCCGTAACGGCGAGATAAGAATTTTCCGAACCATGTGGTGCGGTCCAAACATCCGTAGTTATAGAAACACCATATTTATAATTACGAAAACCATCAATAATATCATTTTTAGCCGTTTCCCATAATTTAAAAGCATCACTTCTAAGTTTAGTACGACTTACTTGTTTATACCGCGAGTGTGGCCTCTTTTTTATGATGGCCGTAAGCTTGGCGTTGTCGAAGAGGTTGAATGGATAAGTATGTTGAATGACCCACCCCGCAAAATCTCTTTGAAGCGCATCATTATCATATACACAAATTTGACCATCCTCACCAATAGTACCGTCGGCATTTTGAGGTACCGCGGAACATTTGGCTATATGACCCTTTAGTGTAGTGTTAGCCCAGGAAGCATAAAAGCTCAAACATTTTTTGCAACGCGCCTTTTCCGTCCCATCCTTCATAATACACAAATCCATATGATTAAAAACCTCGGGATTTCGTGAAGTTGGTTTAACATGAAGAACATCATCTTGTGTGTAAGGTTTTCGTGACCGGGAAGACCCAACAGAGGGAGGATTAGTGGAAGCTTGTTGTGATTGTGTGTTTTCCATTATAAAGAAATTAGAGATAATAGAGAGATTAAAGAGATGTTTGATGTGTTTTAAGCCTCAACCCAATACACATATTTATACTACAAGTTCTAGCTTCAAAATACTTAAAAAAATCAAAAAAAAGACAAGAAAAAACGGTAACAAACATATCCCAACGTCTACTGTGCTACAGTGCACGTTTTCAAGGAAGCCGGTTTTAAAAACCGGTGAAAACCGGTTATGAATTCCAACGGTCAGATTTTGACCGGTTTTCAAAACCGGTTTTAACCGGAATTCAAATCCAACGGCTCTTTTGACTTTGCGCTGACCGGTTTTTAGCGGTTTTCGACAAAAAAAAAAAAAAAAAAAAAAAAAAAATCGGTTTTAACTGGTTTTTTCAAAAAATCGGCTTTAACCGGTTTTTTCAAAAAATCGGTTTTAACCGGTTTTTTCAAAAAACCGGTTTAACCCAGTTTTAGAACCGGTAAAAAACCGGTCGGCTAGAAAAATTGAAAACCGGTACAATCGGTTCGGTTTTAGAAAACCGGTTTCGGTTTAGTAAAAACCGGTTTTTTGGAAAACCGGTTCCGGTTTTTTGGAAAACCGGTTCCGGTTTTGTGGGTCGGTTTTTTTGAAAACCGGTTTAGTGTTGCACCTCTTACAACATTTAGTCCTTTTATGTATTAAGAATCCGTGATACGAGTATCATAATAAATAGTCATTATTTTAGTTACGTAATTTCTAATCCATCATCATTATTACCAAGATTATAAATTATATCTCAGGCAACACACCATGTTTTAACTACAAACATGCAATAAATTGAGTTGGCAATAAATAAAAACCACATTTCACATTTTACGCAACAAATAAATAACAATATCATTACACATATTTTATATTTTTTTTTTAAATGACAAAGTCTTAACCTTGTACACTAATAATATTCAATAGTTTAACAACTATGCAAATAAAATCATATTGGAAATATGTCAAAATATTTTGTCACCAAAACAACATAATCTATTGGGTACAATATCTAAGATAACATTTTTGTTGATTATTATTTTTAGATAAAACAAAAGAACTAACACACTCAAAGAAGAAATTTGAAAGATTTCAATTTTCAAAGAAGAAATTTGAAACATTTCAATATGTGATCAATTAGTTAACATATTTGTTGTTCTTTTTCTTTCTTTGCATTATGAGTAATTTTAAGGGCTAATTGTCTAAAAATTCATCGAACTTGTCATCTTTTTCTTTTGTCGGTAACCATCTTTTAATTTTAATAATCGATACAAATATTTTCCTAATTTTTCTATTCTAACCCTATAACAGGGAGGATTTGAAGTGACATTTCTTAATCACTTTTCAGCCCGTTTTCTTTACAACTTACCCGTTATTTTGGGGCTACAATAAATATTATCAAGACTCTTCATTTTCTTCCTTTTTTGAACAAAAAATATGATCGCCAAAAACACAAACCTATTTTTCTATTATTATTATTTTTTTTAACAAAATCATGAACACCAAAAACATAAATCCATAATTTTTTTTACACACCTTTAAATTCACAAAAAAAAGATTTAATTTCATTTAACACACAACTCATTACCAATATTATAATTGGGCATACAAATGAAATCGCTGCAAAGATTACACAAACATAAACAAAATAACAACACCTACTGATATACAATCCTACAATTTTTTGATTTCAAATACATTACCCTACTGTAGAACATACACCTACTAATTACCAAGCATTAACAATCCAAATAGTTTTGTCCTGAAATTACATACTCCCAAAAGATCAAATTGCGGATTAGAAACATGCACCTACTCATGAACAAGCATTAACACAACTAAATGGAATCATTGAGTACCAAAAGCTCCTACTCCCACCCAATCACTGATTCAACAAGTATCTGCAAAATATGATGAGGATTGATGAGTGTAAGGTCAAAGAAAGTGAAAAGGTGGCTAGCAGGTTTTATATTTGCTAAGAAATGAGTTTTGGTGGCCTTTAGTCATAAGGAATGTTTCCAGTGGTATAGAATTGATCTCATGTGTAATATTGATGGCCTTATGGTCATATTCATAAGGATAATGGGATATTGATAGCTAACTATGCAGAACTGGGTGAGGCAGGAGTACTAACATATGGCATGACAAGTGGAATAAGTATGGCCCTTTAAGTAGCAATATTCTTATGAAGGATGTTTTAAAAGCTAACTTAGACAGTCGAGTCAAAGTTGTTGATATGATTGATCAGGGTGTTTGGCATTGGCATGTAAATTGGTGTAATGATGTTCTTGTGATAAATTCAATCCAAGTACCTCTCCCCAATATTGAAAAGAAAGATAAAGTCATGTAGCATATTAGTAAAGGCTGATAAAAAAAAATATGTGGTAAGAATTTGGGATGAAATCAGAAGGAAAACATACAAGGTAAACTTGTATAAGGTGGTTTGGTATTAACATTGTATTCCAAGACACACATTTATTCTTGCTGTATTGAGGTTTACTAGTCTAGAACTATTTTGTTGTATTGAGGTTTACTAGTCTAGAACTATTCCAAGACACACATTGTATTCCAAGTGCAAACACCCCTGATCAGTCAATTACTAGTCTAGAACTATTTTGCTGATGCAGTATTGCCGATGCATATGTAACCAGTGGGATTCTGCTTAAGCTATCAAGAATCTATTTTGCAGAGATGAAATTCAAGATAACTGCAGACTATGGTTTTATGCCAGAATAGCCAAATGGTTAAAGTGCAAATACCCCTTTGTTATGGGTACCCAATTCCGTTTCCGGTGTATGGGGGAGGTTAAGATGTAGACAGCCTTACCCCTACCTAAGGTAGAGAGGCTGCTTCCAGTTCTACCAAAGGTAGAAAGGACCTCCTACCTTTTGTAGGGAGTGAGGATCGAACCCTTGACCTCTCGGTTGAGAGGCAAGGGGTTTTCCAACTGATCCAACCCTACTTGTTAAAGTGCAAATACCCCTGACCAGTCAAATGAAAATGACGTATATGTTACCTTTTGGAAAACAATCCTAATACGCAATTTGTGATTTTGACATCGCTTCTGAATTTTGGCAATTGTCCCTTTTTCTTACCATTTCTTGTTCCATCCTTACTTCCTCCACTACTTTCCCCTCTGCTTTTCCCTTCCTCCCTTTTGAATGGATCTTTGATCAGCCAAACACCTTCTACTATCTACTCATCCGATTCTTCATGCTCATTAACCTCATCCTGATCAGCCACACCCCCTTTTTCATTCATTTTCTTGTCATATTAAACCATTACACCATTTCCTTTATCAACACGATTGCTTTTCTTGGCTAAAACACTATCATATTCAATCATAATACCCACTATCATATTCAATCTTGATACCCTTTCCAATATCAAGACCCTTCATTTTCTTCCCTTTTTGAACAACATTCCTACATACACATTTGTTTTTAACCTCATTATTAACCACATTATTAACCACATTGTTAACCACATAATGAGGTCTGGAATTAAAAGGTGCTGAAGTTGAGCAATGCAAGCTAGCGTCTGCCTTAGACTAAGCGACAAACTCCACTAAACTCAAGTTTTTTAAATAATACAGTGCTAACTTTTGTAGCTTATGACAAACAAACAAATCAATTGATCCATGTCTTACGACTGTATCATACATTATATCAAGATCAGCATCACTATGAATCAACTTTAAACTATTTTCTAATGGTTGTCAAGGAAAAAAAAAAGGCCCATATATTTTGCTTTGGCTTGCCAACAACCCAATCTAAACCTGGACTAAAAAAACCACTATCATTGGAACAAGCAAATATTCATAACCGAGCCTTTTTCATACCTTATTGGAAAATATTTAAACTTCCCTTCTATGTCTATGTTGAAAAAAACTTCTTATTGGATATCCATTAAAGCTGCGGACTAGGGGATGTGAAATTGAGGTTTTGAAAATTAGGGTTTTAAATGAAGATTTTTGTATCAACTTTCGGGTTGTGTGTAAAATGGAAACGGGTTGGTAAATTAGGTTTTTAATAACGGGGCAAAAAATCATTTTGTAGCACCAAATTTTGTTAACATTCCTATTGTAGCCAAATAAAAAGGGTTGAAAAGTGATTAAGAAGTGCCACATCAAATCATTCCTGTTATAGGGCTAGAATAGAAAAATTAGAGAAAGATTTTATTCAATTAAAAAAATTAAAAGATAGTTGTAGACAACAGGAAAATGTGGCAAGTTCGAGGATTTTTTAAACAATTAGCCCTAACTTTAATTTATAAATTTGATTGCAGTAAGATCGAACATGGCAATGAGTACACGTGTACTCCTCGTTAGGTTCTGTCATGGTTAGGTATAACGGTTAAGAGAGATCAACTAACACCTCATGCGCCATGCCAACCTCAAGTTTTGATCAAACATCAACTTCTAAATTATTATCATTTTTGTTATTATAAAATAGGAAATTTGTTTAATTTATGATAAACTTAAACTTGTCGGCCGTAAGACTAAACATAATCAGGTCACCAACGCCGTGTGAGTCTCTTGTTACATCACCACACCAATGGTGCGTGAAGGATCACCAAATGAAAATTTAGTTATTGTGTGCGTGTGTTTATTATTATCAGGTATGTTTGTGTTCATGTGAAGTTTGATTAGCTTGTTGATCACTATTATGAGTGTTTGGTGGTTAATTTGATAAAAGAGTAAATACTGATGATATAACATTGAAATGATAATGGCAAATCATCTACTTATGAACTTTAATTTATGACACCTCTTCTAACATTACAATTAAAGGGGTGTTTTTTTGGCTTATATTTGGTTTTGGGCTTATGTTTTATAACATAACTTTTTGTGGCTTATTTTAATACCTTTCGGCTTATATTAACTTATTATAACATAAGAAATTTATATAAGCTGAAAAATCAACGTAAGAAGAAAAAAAAAAAAAAAAAAAAAAAAAAAAAAAAACTTATGAAACACAACATAACCAACTACTTTGTATATAATATAAGCCGAAACAAAGATCTTAGAGACTCACGATTTTATTACTACCGCTGTCTCAAAATATAATGTATTTTGACTTTCTGAATCTCACTTTAACGTTAAATATTTTTGTTTGTATTATATAATATGCTTGATGAAATTATATAAATGAAATTATATTTAAAATACAATACATTTATATATTTTGCGTCAAATATTATATAATAAAAACAAAAATATCTAATGTTAAATTAGATTAAAAACTCAAATTAAACTTATATTTTGAGACGGAGGAAGTAATTATTTACCTTTAACTTTATCGTTAGAGAACAATAAAAACACCCGCATTGACTAATCAAACTCCGTCGTGAACGCGCTTTTGACTTAAAAATATACTACTGTTTATTAACCAAATAATTCAATAAATAAATAATATTCCAGAAAAAAAAAAAAAAAAGGTTCGAATATTTGGATCGGACCGTTTAAACCAATTACAACTAATTTTTATAAAAATTAAAAACTTTCTCTCTCTAAAATCATCATCATCATCAAATTCAATCCAAAATAACAAGGATCTTGATTCTTTTTCATTAAATACAGATTGTTACATACACACACATCTTTTTTCTTTTTCATAAAAACTCAAAACCCTAATTTTGAGAAATTTATTCAATTGAATTGAATTCAAATAGCATTGGTTGGTGTTGATTGATTGAATAGAAAGTGGATCTGTTGATAATGTTGAGGCTGCCTTTTAAAAGGCAAATTAGTTTTGATTTGAAGGAATTAATAAAAAGAAGAATTGTTGTCGGTGGTGATATGATTAGGAGAAGAAGGAGTTGAAGGGGGGAATTATGCAGCTACAGTTTAGCCCTAGTATGAGAAGTGTAACCATATCCAGTAGCTTTAGCAATGGTGTTGATTTGAATTTAATGAAGATTAAAGTTGCAGCTCGTCATATCTCTTATAGGACTTTGTTTCATACCATACTTATTCTCGCCTTTCTTTTACCGTTCGTTTTTATTCTTACTGCTCTTGTTACCCTTGAAGGCGTCAACAAGTGCTCATCTTTCGGTACTTGTTCTTTTTCTTGTTGTTGTTGATTATATGATTGTTATTAGGATTGCATTGTGGATCGTTGGTTTATTGTTATAGATAGATCTTGATCTGATTGCCGTTATTCAAATTTGTATTCGTTCAAACTTGACTTGGGGAGTATTGTTAGTAATTTACATTACGATGTTTTCTTTGGTTATGTATTGATAAGGGTTGAAACGATCTTGCTATTGCTGTTTAAATCTTCATTGACTGCTGCCCCCTTGTTTGATACCTAAAACACTATTGCAGCGTTCATTTCTTATCGTTAAGTGTTCAAAGCACCTGCTTTAGGTATAGTTCGTGTGTTTAGGGATTTGATAATAAACGTTGCGGGAGAGTATGTTGATGGACATGGTTCTGTGTTTGTTATGAACTCTTTTTAGTTTTTTTTTTCCCCTTACATTGTGAAGTATGCTTTAGAGCTAGAATGCGCCTTTGTGTGTAATGTTGTAATATGCTGGTAATGTCCACCTTCACAAACCTCTATTACAGAAACCTTATCTTCCTTAGCGTTATTTTGTGCTTTTGAATCTACCTTTCTCTATAAGACATATGGACATACCTTTCTTTTTCTCTCACACACATTCACTCACATGTTTCTCTTGTTTCCTAGTGTAACCATCTGGTTGATAGATGTTAACTCCTAAATACTCTATTTTATGTGGCTGTGTTTGTATCTTCTTCATGTTTCTTGGTTTGGATTATACCTTTTAAAATGCTGTCTGCTTCTACAAGTTTTAATGCTGTTAATATAGCGTATGACAGACAGTTCTCATTCATTGATTTTTCTAAATGCTTCAGATTGTTTAGGCAGACGTTTGGGTCCAAAACTTCTTGGAAGGGGTGATGATTCAGCGGTAAGTATACTACTGCAATGTTTTTTTTTTTTTTTTTTTTTTTTTTAGTGTTTAAACTCTATGTTTGTAAATAGTTCTTCATGTTCTCATGCATCTAGAAACTTAATTATTGTCTTTTGGTGGAGCAGAGGCTTGTTAAAGACATCTACAAGATCCTTAATCAAGTGAACACTGAAGAAGTCCCAGTTGGTTTAACGATCCCTGATAACTTTACACATCTTGTCTCGGAATTGAAAAGTAACACATACACGGCTGAAGATTTTGCTGTCATATTGAAAGGAATGGTATGCCAGTTTGCTATATCTGTGTTGTACACATGTTTTGACTTGTGCTATATATTCATCTTTTTGGAGCAACGAAATTGTTTGCTCTTTTGTTCTGACTGCATGCCTCCTTTTCTTCCTCTCTCTTGACCGTACTTTTTTACTTTCTATACTGACTGATATGAAACTAGTATATATATACCTTTTTTTATTAGAAAAATCCTAGATGTAGTGCGGAATTAGCCATTGATACCTTGTTCTGTCTTCCTTTATTGTATGATGCCTTATATAGGGAGGGTTTTTGTTCATAGCTGTATATTCCATATTATTATTTGGATGGATCACCGACTACTTTCTTCCACACAAAACATTCTCGTCTTGTTAATTTTTATTATAATATAGTAACACACTATCGAGCCTCATAAAAAGGTCTGACGCTTCAATCTATGTCATGATATCTTTCTTCCGTTCTGTTAGCCTCCAACTTATCATTTGTTTCTAAGAAGATTCAGAATTGTCCTATGGTAAATGATCTTTGTGTAATAGGACTATTAGATTAAAGTCTGCCTTAATTCGAGCCCTTATAAACCTTTTCTATGTTAGTTAATAGATAGCTAAGGTCATTTGCTAGACAGGTAATGTCAGTTGGACTGATTAAGGTAGTATTTTTTCAATGATGTATTTACATCACAACTGAAGTGCTTCTTAGGGAACATGACAACTTGAGTATTTTTTTTAAAAAATTGTCATCAAAATAAAATGGGCCTCCTTTGAACCTTATTGAATATCATATACTCCTATTTTTTAGAAAATAATAAAGATGCGTCTTTCATGGTACATGGGCGAAGAGATGAATGTGATAATGTGATATCTTGTTGAAAAGAACTATAACGATATGTAGCTTGTTCTAACTTAGGATATTAGTCATATGAATGGGATAAAACAAACATATCTTCTCCTTTTTGCGCTTCTATGTGTTCGTGCATTGGTTGGAGATATTTTAATTAGTTTATTGTATATATATGGTTGCCTTACAAACCTAGAAGATACAAAGATCTTTATGCTGTTATTGTTTAATATTCTATACGTTGCTGACGGATACTGGGATTTCAAGGTGGGGATGGATTACCATGACTAGTGTGATTCGGAATACATATTTATACAATAGAAATTATGAGACTAGAACTATCATTCCAATGGCATATTATTTATTCAGTTCGTAGACATATTGCAAACAAACTTCATCTTGGCTTTTCTTTGTTACAACTTATGAATATGTACGCAAATTGGTGCTCGCTTCTCAATGTGCCGACTTGTCATAGGCACATAGGTTTTGAGAGTATTCACGTTGTTTTCTTTTTAGTAAATTCTGTTATGGATTTTCCATTTTTATGAAGCGGAGCTTTTTTTTATGAAACTTACAGATGGAGAGATCTGAGAGGGAGGTTAGAGAATCTAAACTCCAAGAACTAATGAACAAACACTTTGCAGCAAGTTCGATTCCAAAAGGCATCCATTGTCTGTCTTTGAGGTTGACCGACGAGTACTCATCTAATGCTCATGCACGGCGACAGTTGCCATCACCAGAATTACTCCCAGTGCTTTCCGACAATTCCTATTATCATTTTATCCTGCCAACTGACAATATTCTGGCAGCTTCGGTTGTAGTCACGTCTGCCGTCCAATCATCTCTAACTCCAGAGAAGATTGTTTTCCACGTTATAACCGACAAGAAAACCTATGCAGGAATGCACTCATGGTTTGCTTTAAATCCCATTTCCCCTGCCATTATTGAAGTAAAAGGTGTTCATCAGTTTGACTGGTTGACGCGAGACAATGTTCCAGTTCTTGAAGCTGTGGAAAACCATAATGGAATTCGAGATTACTACCATGGGAATCATGTATCAGGGGCTAATCTTGGTGATACCAGTCCAAGATTATTTGCTTCAAAGTTGCAGGCTAGAAGCCCTAAGTACATATCGTTGCTCAATCATCTCCGCATATATCTCCCAGAGGTAATCACCAGTAGATTTGCACATTCTTTTCTTCTCTTTGGTCATTTCACTTGCTGAATTGCTGCTGATGTTGTAATGTTTATTTTAAACAGCTTTTCCCAAACCTTGACAAGGTGGTTTTCTTAGATGACGATGTTGTGATTCAACGTGATTTGTCTCCACTTTGGGAAATTGACCTAAATGGAAAGGTCAATGGAGCAGTCGAAACCTGTAAAGGTGAAGATGCATGGGTAATGTCTAAACGGTTCAGAAACTACTTCAACTTTTCTCACCCATTGGTAGCTAAAAGTTTGGACCCAAAGGAGTGTGCTTGGGCTTATGGAATGAATGTCTTTGATTTACGTGCATGGAGAAAGACCAACATTAGAGAAACATACCATGCATGGCTGAAAGAGGTAAACCAACAAATCAGCATCTCGATGTTTTTTCTCTTTAACATTATTTAAATACTTTTGCGAGGCATGGCTGCAATTAGAATTTTGGATTTATTGTTGCAGAATTTGAGGTCAAATTTGACGTTATGGAAGCTTGGAACTCTACCACCAGCCCTGATTGCATTTAGGGGCCATGTTCAACCTATTGAACCGTCGTGGCACATGCTGGGGTTGGGCTACCAGAAGAATACAAGCATCGAGAGTGTACATAAGGCTGCTGTAATACATTACAATGGCCAGTCAAAACCATGGTTACAGATAGGTTACGAGCATCTTCGGCCTTTTTGGTCAAAATATGTCAACTACTCGAATGAATTTGTCAAGAATTGTCACATATTGGAGTAGTGTAGTGATTGCTCTTTCAGTGCATAACGAAAGGACAGGACAGTTCAAAGGACACTTATATGAGAGGCTCAAGTTATTTGAGTCCAAAGTATTATGTCAAATACATTTCAATATAGAAGCAAGGAATCAACCAAAATGGTCACAATCCCTCTCATCTGCGACCTGCTTTTTCCCACCCTGGAGAAAGATTTTGATGCATCACTGGCATCGGTGTAACAACATTCATTCTTTTGGTATGTAACACAACACTTTCTTTATTCGGACAATTTTTAGCTTAAGCCCCCGCAAGGGGTACGTATATTTTAGCCCAATAGGATTCATGCACGGGATGAAGAACGTCACCTGTCGCTTGTACGAGCCTGAATGCACCAGAGAAGAACTTTAGCTTAAGAAATTATTATGATTCTTTCAGTTTTTGGGTTTGATCAGTGATTAAAGCTCCCCATTTTGTTTCTTTATATCTTTAAAAGATTTACTACATAATTGTGTGTCTGATTTTAGACAGTAGGTGGTTGGAATTTGATTCTTAGATCACATATGCCAAGTAATTGTATTCATGAGAAACATTTATAATGTGCAGTATATTCTTTTTGATCCGGGCTTCATTCTTTGGCTTATTTTTTTTTCTAGTTGCTACTCCTTATTATGAGGTATTCTAGTCCCTTTCTTTATTTTTTAGAGCATTTGGTATCATTGGTTTTACACTCCAAATGCAAAAACAAATTACGGATGGCACAACCAAAGCCATACCGAGCAACATGCCAAGTTTGAGCCAAATGCATTTGAGTTATTAGAGTGGCTCACGCAATGGTTTCTTTTGCGTTATTATTATTATTTTTTTTTGTATTGTGAGTGAGTGGGTATTTTTAGTGGAGTATTTTGTGAGACTCAACAACATGTTAGTAGTATGCTATGAGGGAGGGTGTTTTACGCTCTGTTCTCAAGTCTAAAATTTAAAGAATGGAAGAGGATGGGATGGGAAGGGCAAAATAGGGGAGGGGATGGGAAGAAAGTAGTTATTTATTTTTGTGTTCTTGAGTTTTTTTTTAAGTAGCAAGGAAAGGAAAAGAAATCTACACAAATTACCAATATACCCTCGTTAATATATGAAGAAAGAGTAGGCGTTCCTGTGTCATCGACGTTTAAAAAAGAAAATTCCAAATGATGCAAAAAGGCTAATTTAAAATAGTTAATTTTTGTTGTGTTCCACAAAGAGCAAAGACCGCAAGTATGAATTTAAAAGCAGAAGAAGATTGTTGATAGCGGAATTTAAAAGCAATAGAATACTTCAGAATTCAGATAGCAAATTACGTTCAATAAAAACCCTTCAAGTTGATCAACAAACATGTCACTATCATGTTCAATTATCATGTATATATGTTCAATAAAAAATAGATAAATCACTTCATCTACGGTATCAATTATCATGTCACTATCATGTTCAATACTTACTTTATGTACATTATGATGTGAATTACAGTATATGTGAATTATAGCGTTACAGTCAGTATCATGTTTCCAGTTTATTCAGTTGAGTTCAATACAAGTTTAATTAAACATGTAGAATTTAACACATGATTCACACATAAATAACAAGTAAATAAGAAAACCAAATACCTGCAAGACATAATATATAAATCGTGCATGAAGATTGAGGATAATATTGTAATTTAACAAAGGCATGTAATGTTTTATACACGTTTCCCTTCCCAATCCGCCCAAAATTGGACGGAACAAAATAACACTGAAAAACCCATCCTTAGAGCAAAGGGTATGGGTGCAAGATAACATGCCAAAGGAAAGAAAGAAAAACCAATGGCATGCCATTACCATACCATCCAACATGCCATCTACATGCCAAATGGTTTTGAGTTACTAGAGTGGCTCAAGCCAATGGTCTTTTGTGTTATTATTATTATTATTATTATTATTTTTTGTGTATTGTGAGTGTGAGTATTTTTAGTGGGTTATTTTGTGGGACCCAATAACATGTTAGTGGTGTGTTATGAGGGAGGGTGTTTGAGTGATTGGTGTCTTATTGAGGAGGGAATGACATGGCGCTAAGTTGGCATACCAATAACATGTTAAACGTCAACACGATACCTAGTGCTCTTAGTTATTGGTGTGTTATTGGGAGGTGTATAATGTGGCGCTGAGATGTCATATTAATAACATGTTATCCGTCTCAACGATACCTAGTGCTCTTAGAGCACACGGTATGCAAGCAAATAACGTGCCATCCATTTCATCTTTCTGTGCCATCCGTGAGTCAATCATACCAGCCAATATGCCAAACTTGTGCCAAAAGTTTCCTAGCCATTTCAGTGGCTCACGCCAAATGCTTTTTTTTTGTATTGTGAGTGAGTGAGTATTTTTAATGAGATATTTTGTAGGACTCACTAATATTTTAGTGGTGTGTTATTAAAAAAAAAAAAAAAATTAGTTATTGGTATGTTAATCGAAAAAGATGATTGACATACCATGTTATTGACACTCGCAATACCTTGTGTTCTTAAGATCCTAGATTTCACCCTATAACATGGGACCTGCCTCATGTTTACTTAGTACACATGAACATAGATTGATGGAATGCTAATTACACATGTCACTATCCATTAATTGTCAATTCTAGGATGCTAGAGTCAAAAAGAAAAGAAAACAAGTCAATGAGATAGGATTGCTTGTAAATTGTAATAACCATATTAGAACATTTTTAATTTTCTTCCTAATGTCACTTGTCAAAAGTACGGGAAAACAATAACTTTATTATCTTCCAATCAATTCATAACACATTGCTATTAGCAGGATATGTTAGAAGAAATATCATCTTCCATAACCTATATTGAGTCTTAATTTATTACTACCTTTTTTCAAAGAGCGAGTCAAATGTAACAAAATAGAAGCTTTTTCTTTATGTGAAATGGGGATGTCTAACCAATGCCTTAAGGGCATTGGTTAAGATTTGTCATTTTGTGGTTTTTAGTTACGCAAATGATCCTTATAGTTGACACATAATTACATATTTGGACGGAAGACCCACATGAATAGTTATTATAAACTACAAAATGACAAATTTTAACCAATGTCCTTAGGGCATTGGTTAGACAATCCCATGTGAAATTGACATGACTCATATGATAAGATATGATAACACCATAAAGTTTGACACGGATCTTCCATTCCATGATTATAATCCAATATTGTTGTCGGTTAACATACTCTTGATGCTAATCCGAGTTAAGTTTGCTGGCAATATGACGATTGATGTATATAACACATATTTAAATATTTGATTCTGTTTTAATACTTAAACAAGTCGATAAGCTAGGATAAAGGGGTGTAAACTAGTTGAATTGAACTAGGCAGTGTCAAGTTTGAGTTCGACTCAACTAGTAATACTAAGGCTCGAAATTTGACTTGAGGTTGGACGAGCTTCAGATTTCGCTCACGCTCGAATCGTCATCTGAAACTCAAACTCGAAACTTGTCTCGAGGTCAATGGATACTACATTTTAAGTTCGAGCTTCATAAATAATTGTAATATCAAACTCAATTCGACTCGCTTCGTATACATAATATTTTTGTATAGTAATGACAATTAAGTGTTTTTTTTTATGTAAATAAAAAAGGTAAACTTGTCATATAACCTAAGTCTGATAAGGCTCACAGGCCTCATGAACCGAGTATTTTGAAGCTCTGAATTAGATTTGAAAGTCTATTCGACTAGCTCGAGCTCAACTCCTTTAAATCGAGTCAAACTCGGGTACTTTACAAGTTAATTTCAAAAAACTCGTGAGTTGTTTTGTTTATTTGCACCTTTAGATATGATCACTTGGATGAGTTAATTCATAATCTTTCTCCTTGAAGCTAGGAAAAAGAACAATAATTATGACCATTAATCATAGTCATGGACTCTAAGGCTATAATCTGACCAGATTCATCAATGTTACCTTAGTGTTACATTCTCTATCTATAATCAACTTTACCACCAACTTAGTATAATAAGACAACCAATTTCATCACCAAAACATCTCACTTAAACACAAATATATCCCCCAAAAAAAAAAACACACGCACAAATTCACAAAAACACGCACTGCATGACTTGGTCGTCCACAAGACCAAAACTTGCATTGAGCTTGAAGACACATCATGTTGTTGGTCGTAGTAAGGAGGACACGTCCTCCTTGGGAGAAGACTTGTCGTCTACTCTTTATTTTATTTTATTTTATTTTTGGAACGCCATTATCATTTAAAAAAAAAAAAAAAAAAGAAAAAAAAAAAAAAAAGAAAAAACTAGGAAGGAGCTAGCAATTAAAGGAGATTTTCCAACATAAAGAAAATATACGAATATTATCAAAAATGTCACATTTCTCAAGGAATGAGAGTTGAACGTGAGACTATTACGATACCGTCAAATAAACCACAAAGAGGTCACGATGATAATGTACATACGATGAACCTTCTCTCTAGAAGCGGACCACGAGCTAAGCCAAACTCTCCAATGGTCATTAGAAACGAACAAAGAAAAAGAATTATTACACCACATAAGAACGACCCTCCAAATATCTTTAGCAACGTCGCATTTAAAAAAGATATGATGGTTAGACTCCACATTTCCATTACACGAGGGACACGGTATCTCCGGTATTTCCATACCTCTAGATGATAGGTTTAAACGATGTGGTTGTCTATCTAGGTTCAAACGCCACAAAAAATGTTTACCTTACGAGGAAGAGACTTATCCCATATCTTCAGAATGTCTAGGGAGGGTAGAACACGATCATCAATGAGACGACGAGTAGCACCAACGGAAAAACCTCCATCATTGGCTAAAGACCAAACACATGCGTCTTCATCATAAACAATAGCATGTCTCTGAGGTAAGCTGAATTCCGAACACCAAGATCAATCATAGACCAATTCCAACTCCAATGGAGGTTAGATATACGGTTTCTAATCATGCAGTTCTTGTCTTGTTCCAAACGATATAGCCTGTTGTATCGGATGTACAACGAGGAGTTGCCAAGCCAAATGTCTTTCCAAAAACGAATAATAGAACCGCACCCCACTTTGATGCGAATGGAATCAGTAAGGATAATACCACTAGAATGGAGGAGGTTAGAAGACCCAATAATTTTAGACCAAACACCATTTGTTTTGCACCCTTCGTGATCGAAACCTCCTTCTTGCTCATGAAGCGCTTTGATAATTCTAACCTAAAGGGCGTTAGGTGTTGAAAACAATCTCCAACGCCATTTTTGAAGCAAGGCTGGGTTGAACGATTTTAAGCTACCGATATCTAAACCACCTTTGTCTAACGATGCTAGGACATGAGGCCATTTCAACCATGCTAACTTTTTCGTGGTTTGCGAACCGCCTCAAAAAAGGAAGCACGAGATCTCTCTAAAATTTTAAAGACGATATCAGGAGCTTTGCAAATGGAGAAATATTAGATACCAAGACTTTCAAGAACGGCCTTTAGAAGAGTGAGGCGACCTCATACGAAGTATATATTCACACACCTATACCAAGATTATGTTCGTGTAATAAAAATATCATGATTCAATTCCATATAGTTAGAAAAAAAAGATAATAACAAGATTAAATAACAAAATGATCATTGTTTTCTCATGATTATTGTAAAACCTAACCTTTATTTACAAGATTAAATAACAAAATGATCATTGTTTTCTCATGATTATTGTAAAACCTAACCTTTATTTACAACTGTTCGACAATCTTATAGAAGTCAAATAAAATCTTTACCAACTATACCAAAATATCTCAAGAATGACAATAGATATGTAACAAAAGTTTGGACTTTTCTTTGTTAAACTCTGTAGAATTGTTGGTATATATATGTTTTATGAACTAACAAGTATGTTTTCCCAATTAATACTTATATTGTGTTCTCATATATCACTTACGCTCTGTTCTCAAGTCTAAAATTTAAAGAATGGAAGGGGATGAGATAGGAAGGGCAAAGTAGAGGATGTGATGGGAAAAAGTGGTTATTTATTTTTGTGTTCCTGAATTTTTTTTAAAGTAGCAAGGAAAAGAAAGGAAGCTACACAAATTACCAATATACCCTCGTTTATATATGTGTGCTTTTCTTTGTAGTTTATTTCTAACGAGCTGGGTAGCCCACGCGTTGTTGCGGGTTTGCTTTGTCATTTTCGTTTTTATGATATCGGTTTGTAATAATCGTTTTTTATTTTGTTATTATTTCTATTTAGATAGTACAAAAACGGTGAGTGTGCGTGTGTTTTTTAGAAGGGCTGTTTATAGTGGAAAACGACTGTAAAAATTCACTTACATATTGGTTTTAGCCAATTACAATGAAGCAATAAATTCATTAGAACCAATGATATAGTGCCTTAGCATTAACGTTATTAACAATGGGTAACAACGTTTGTTTCACATTTAAATGGATTTTTTTTTCTTTTTTTTTAACATAAATTCATTATTCTTTTTCTTTTATAAATGAGGTAGAGAATTTTAAGACAAAAGAATTTTTAATGTGTTAAGAGTGTAAATCTATATTTCTTAGAAATTATTTTGTTTAAAGTTTAATTAATGCTTGATAGTACACCGTTATACTTAACGGTTTAAAAACAGTGTGTTGCAGTTGTTTAACTGTAGAAATTAATTCACATAAAATACATAAGAACCAATGAGATAATGCCACACCATTAACGGCGTTACAATGGGGAAAAACCGTTTGTTTGATTTGAATAGGGATTTGAAACATTTAAATATTCGAAAGTCAATGAAAGAAAGAACACGTAAATACATATGTCGAATACAATATTGGTAAATAAAATATACAATATAGCTATTGAACTATTCTCAATGTATAACGTTTGAAATAATTTTATGCCATGTTTCTTGTTCTTGTATTGTTATGCCGAAAACGAAACATGTGCAATTCAAGAACAAAAAAAGGAAGTTGAATATTGCAAGTAAGTATACAATATCATCAAGTGTAAAAAAATAAACTGTGGTTTCCAAGAAAAAAAGGCAAGTTAAATTCTGCAATTATCATGTTTCTAGTTTTTATCCCTTTTTTGTTTTTATTTATTTATTTTTTGGTTTCATATATATACATATACTTTTTTTTTACCTGGTTTCATGTTTTTTCTTTTATTTTATTTTATTTTATTTTTATTTTTTTTATTTTTAATAAGAGCATATTGATTTTTTAGGGGAGTGCATTTGAAAAAAAAGGCAAGTATGTGAAAGGTTGCCTAATTAATGGTTGTTTATGGGGAAGCCAAATCATCATTAGCTTCTATTGGATTTGGTGGCTCTAGGGTGACAATCAAATCAAATGCCTCATCAGTTATGTACTATCAGACTATAGCAATTATAACTTAACCAAAATCTTCTCTTTAAAACACACACATAGCAAAGAAGATCTATTTTAGAATTAAAAAAAAAAAAAAAAAAAAAAAAAGATGAAAACACCAATGCCTTTCTGTGAAGAGCTTGTTGTTGCTGCTGCTGGTTCTAGTCTTGTTAGGGATATGATGGTTGTTCAATTTCAAATGGAGGTGAGTGTGACTATGGTGGATGAAGGAGAATTAATGAAAAAAGCCCAAGACATCAGGTCTCGTGTGGCTGAGAGGGACTATGTCATTGGAGAGTTGGAGCTTTTGTATCCTTTTGATTCTTGTGTGCAGAGTATTTCAGAGTTGACCAAGCTGCAAACTGAAGATTTGACAGAAGCTTCAGTGATTTTGGTGAATGTCATGAAGAAGCAGAAGCGAGCACGGGAGCTTCTGTCATTCATTGAGAAGCTGAAGGGAATGGTGTATTGATATGGTTTATTTTGGTGTTATCGAAATCTATTTTGGGTTTAAGTAATGTTGTAAATGGGTAGGCTTGTTAGGATATGGTGACTAAGACTTGGTAATGTTTATGTTTTTGGATCTTTGAACATCTGTTTTTTTTATGTTTCAGTAGCTAATGAATTTAAGTTTTATGGTGCCATATTAATTTCGTTGGAACATACCTGTCTTTGATATATGTTGTAGATTGCTGTCTTGCTATGATGGTGTTGTAGGCATGTAGTGTTAAATTGATCTTGGGAGCCTTTCGTTTGTTCCATAAGTAGTTGACTCTACTGGCAGTGCAATGCGCAACCTGTTACAATAAGTTTATTGTTACTGTGTAAGGAGTAAAATTAAATCTTAAAGCTTTCAGAACTATGATAACTGAAATTCTAGTTTAAATGTAAAGGGTGATTCAAATGGGAACTTCGAACTTGAATGTAACAACAAAGAATGGGATAATCAGTTTTAGAGAGGCAGCTAGTTAATATGGTAAATGTAAGTCTTTGCTGTTTTAGATTGATGATCAGGTATACATGGCAAAAAAGAAATCCTTGTATTAGTAACTGATGGTAGACAAAAAAGAAAGTATCATAGATAGTTGTATAACCATTTTAAATTTCTAAAGTAATTCTAGGACTATTGTGAATCATATTATCAGTGATTTTTGTTGATACCGCCTATTTTATGTTGGTAAAGCGTAGGTGCACGGACATTCTTTAGAAGTGCATATATTTATTGTGCAACACTGCGATCATAAGTAAATGTGCACATGTTACATTTTTTGAGTAATCTTTCTATCTGGTAGAAAGCTTAGTATATAGTTGAACATAAAAGATAGATAAAAGTTATACCATTTGAGAGAGAATCTGCTGCATATCTTTTCCATTGTCTTCAACCAACAAAGTAGAAAAAGCCTGTAACGACACACGTATGGCTGTTTGAGTGACTGCAACAGTAGTAAGAAACAAAAAATGAACATATGTAAAAATACATGGAAACACAGTGCAGTGTTTGGAGTGAACTAAAAGGACATATGCAAATAGTAAAAAACTTGGCTTTTAGTTTTGAATGATAAGGTCAGATATTGTATAAGTAAAATGCATATATTGACAGTAGCACATTTGACCAAAATTGTTTTCATCTGTGGAGGAGAAGTGGATGTAAAAAAAGAAATAATATTTGGTTTATTGTGTGTTTTAAAAATGGTTTACTTACATGGTATCTGTTGTCACTTAGCGGCTATTCTAGCCATAATTTCATGGATGAGTTAGAGCTAATTGGTTGTGTGACTTGCGTGTTTTTGTTAAAGTTTAAAAGTGGTCTGTATCTGTAATTCATGGGTTACATTGTGATATAAGCTGTTATTGTAAAACAATGTATTAATCAAAACATATAATAAAAGATGTATATGAATTATTTGTGTTAGATACCATCCAAGCGAATAAAGAAGGAATCTGAAAAAACAGTAGCGATTCTCTGTATTTTGTTTTTATTCAAATGGTATTCAATGTGTAATTATGTGTTATACATATGCGCACTGTGTTTGTCACTATGCAAAAGATATAGGCTTGCTTTTGCTATTTAAGAGAGTCAAGTGGACATCTTTTTTTCATAACCGATGTCATAACTTGTAATAAAGAAGGAAGAAAACACAATGTCTAGGCGCCCTAAGTGTGATCAGCTTAGAGCAGAAGCAAATTCGAATAACTGGTCTGAGATGCTAGTGTTGTACTATCGCCAAGCTGCAGGTCAAGATATTCAAATGTCACAACAAATGAATGCCCTATGCGCTAGCTTGGTCAGTGTTACTCGTGAGAGGCTTACTTTTATTCAAGAGTTAGAAACAGTCGGGAACGTTTATGCCCAGAAAACTGCAGAATATCTAAGAGAAGTTCAGGCAAGAGATGAACAAAAGCTCATGCAAATGCGCATTCTGGCAGCTGAACTGGAGCTAAATTTTCGTAATAATGATGTGTTTATTCAGAAACTTAAGGGCTTAATGGATTGGTAAGCGTGTGCGCACAGATGGGTGAAGCTGATGGTGGTGATGATGTCTTGTTTATGTTGGTGTTTGTATTTGCAGTTATGTACTTGTGGTGTATTTTATTTTGAATGTCGCTGTAATATGTGGGTCTAGCCTTTGGCAGATGGCTGTAAAATATTTTATCAAATAAAATCCAGTGTTTCTGTTAAGTAATTATACGATGCTCACCTTCTATTGTGTTTGCATTCCATGATCCATTCTGAAAGAACATCGTCTTCACTGATTCAGGATTAAATCTGTTGAAATGGCTCTCTTTATGGAGTTTTTTACCTGTTACTGTAAGTAAAGCAGATGATTAAAATTTACATATATGAATGTAAATTTTCAAAGGAACAAATAATTTTTTTTTATATGGGATATTAGATATCAATAATAGTTGTGTTTGGAAAAATTAAAATACCTTGTTATGACCATTAACAGAAGGGTTATTATACAAAAAAGTCACTAAAGTTTGCGGGAAATTTGTCCTAAGTCACTAAAGTTTAAAAGTTGTCTTTCAGGTTACTCAACTTATGAAAGCTGTCATCCACATTACTGAACTTATGAAAGTTGTCATCTACGTTACTGAATTTGTAAAGACATGACATTTATGTTACTTAACATATAAAAAAAATAAACGAAAAAATCGCTGAAATTATAGACGTGTTTGTTTTTTAACGTTGAGTAACCTGAATGACAACTTTTAAACTTTAGTGACTTAGGACAAATTTCCCGCAAACTTTAGTGACTTTTTTGTATAATAACCCTTAACAGAAATATATCCGTAACAAAACCAATTGCCGTATAAAATAAAAGATCACAATATTGTTGGTCTATTAAATGCTATTTATAACACATAGATCTGTATTCTACATAAGATTCATGTCTCATAAAATAGCAGTTAACAGTTCAAGAATATTGGGTCTTTAATTTTTTTGTCTCTTTTTTTAAAGGCAAAGGTCTCTTGGTATCAGAGATAGTTCTTCGAACAAAATTCACATCAGAGAGCATTGCTGAAAAGATAACCTACATCATTAAAAAATGCGATAATCGTATTAGATATGTGTCTTGTTGTAGGACCTTGTTTATATCAACCTTATCACGTATACCAAGCTTATAACATGAAGAACACGAAACACACAAACAAACACGTTATCACATATGCGTAGAGATGAAGCAAGAAGAAGATGGTGGTGACTTGATATATGTATGCGTATGAAGAGAGAAAGAAAGATGAAAGAGGGAACTTGTTATTGCTAAAGAAAACACACATACAAACACACTCAAGCACACCCCTCAAATGACACATTTGAGGGGTATTTATACTCTTAAACAAAATGCCCTAATGGGCTTGGCATGGGCTTGGATTGGGTTCTAACTTACATAAGGCTAGCTTAACTTAACTTTTAATCATTTAGCTTAGCCCAATCCACGAGCCCGTTGACTATTCTATTATGATATCTAACATACGTTACAAAGTTCCTAAACGTGAATGACCATCACTTCTATTAATTATTATTAAGGCTAACAATCTCCCCCCAAGGGGCGGACATTCAAAATATGCTCCAGTTGATTAGGTCTTTACTCTTCTTGAGCTTGAACTTTGTGTGTTGATACAGAATAGTCTTGATTCTTTGTTCCTTCATGCTTTGTGATAAGTTAATGTGGTTGTCTGCCGTTTGTCAACTCCATTGGTGTAGGTGTCTCCACGTCTTTCTCCACCATGCTCACACTTCTTTTTGACTTTGAAGTTCCAATGTGATGAAGTTCTCTAGTCTTTAAACTTTGTAGACTCTTTGACCTTGACGAAGAATCATCTTTAACTTTGAGTTGCCTTTGATTTTGATGAGAACTTTCATATGTTGATGTTGGTATGAGCATGGGAAGATGGTGCAGTCTTTCCTCCAAGGGACGATCATCAGTACCTGCATGTTTATGTTAGTTGAAAGCACCAATCAGTCATTGTGGACTTTTCTTAAAGAATTGACCACTACGATTGTTATACTGATGAATGTCTTGATTCCATTCACCTTGGTCGGGTGAATCAGCCGTCCTAATCCCATAAGGGACAATTGGCATTACATAGAATAAATTCAAGTAATGACCCACATTTTCAGGATTCAATTCGTGAAAGGAATATCCTTAGCGGGATTTCCAACACTTATAGGTTTGAATGTCGAGGGTGTTAACAGCATATTGTGAAAACACATCTCTAATTCTTGCAAAGGCTGTTCCTGAACTGGAGGCCCTCAAGAAGGCTGACACGATATACCGAAGTATATCTACAATTCAGGTGAGTCGCTGAAGTACACCGAAGCATCACTTCACGACTGTAGACCGTTTGAGACACACTAAGCGTAATCCATAAAAAATTACCGAAGTGACCTGCTGTTAGGGCTGCTTGATGTTGACCCTGGCAGGAGTTTCCATTCAATCACTGAGGATCACAATTGTAAATCCTCTCATAAATGTTCTGGCAGATTGCTAAGATCTGCGTAGGACTCTAGAATATATCACATGTGTCCTTATTGATGAACAACAAGTGATGAAATGTCAAGTGTTCCTATGAGATCTTTTGATGAATCTCGTGGCTCTAGACTCAATTAGTGCGCTTTGGTTTTCCTAAGTGGAGACTAGGGAGAGGTTCTCCTTCTTCAATACCAACGATCTCTAAGAGAAAGTCGATAGATTATGTAGGGTTCCCAGTGAGAATGAAACAAATCATTTTAAGAGGAATTGAGTGGCTAGAAGGTTAGGTGCAGTGCGTTAGTTGGTCCATGACGTCTTTGTCTTCAATACCAGTGTCATCTTAGTGACAACCAGTAGCAGATGAATTGAACCCGGTTTCTGCCCTAAGGTTGAATATGGATGGCTATTTCTTTTCACCATTTTTCCTTACTTTTCTTTTTATTTATTCAACCACTTCTTTCTCCTTTCTCACATTACTCCTTTTTTCAATCATACCTAAGGACTTCTAATACTAACTATGTGTAATGTCCTTGGGTAGATCCCTGATTGAGTCCAGACAGTCAGGTTTTATCACACAAGTCAACCACTTGTGAATGGACGACCGTAATAAAAGTCCAAACAGTCTAGAACCAATGCAATTAAGATCAGAGGAGTATAGTGTTACCTCAGGTCGTTAAATCCCAACGAGGTGTGAACACTGTAGTACAACGAATTTGTGATCGGGTGAATATTGAACAGGAAAAAGGGTGATGATTTTGAAGAATTATACCTAAAGAAAAAGTTTGTAAATTACAGGGGCTTAAATGCAAATTAAAGAAAATTAAAATGATAAATTATATTAAATAAACACTATCACTATTTTTAAAATTAATTAACGTTTATAATCTAAAACTTACGTTTAAATTAAAAACTACGTAACGTACAAAATAAAACGTAAAAATAAAGAAGGAAAATACCTACGGATATGAAAAATACATTTTTACAATCCTAATTATAAAAGAAAATTATTAGAAAAATAAAATTATTTTTATGACTATTTATTTAATTATTATTAATTAAAAATTATTTTAAACTATTTAATAATACCCTAAAATATAAGAAAATATGAAATAAAGCTAGAAAAGTGAAATTATGACTTAGAAAAATCTAAAATATTATAAAAATTATTTTAAAACTGAAAATATATTTTTTATGCTTTTTATCTATTTATTATTAATTAATTACTATTTAGAACTAATTAAAATGCTAGAAAATAATATTTAAGCTAAGAAAATTCTGAAAAAAATACTTTTTATGATTTTTATATTTATCTTAATCCATGAAAATTGAAAACTTATTTTTTTAAGCTTTTCTGATTTATTTGTATTAAAAAGTAATTAAAAAGCCTTAAAAACTAATTTAAAATAAGAAAAATAGTAAACAGTGGCAGAAAATTATGAAAAATTCAAGGAAATTCTAAAATTATATTCTAAGTCTATAAAGAATATAAAAACATATGCTTATGTTGAAGAATATGAAGCTGTAGTGATAAGCAGTTCTAAATAAGCTACTAGATTAAGCTATAAGCTACCAAATTTCACCAAATGATCAAGACAGCTAATTTATGCTAAATTAAGTCTAACTTAACTAATTAACAGTACTCTTGATTACTAAATAAGCTTAAACTAGATTTGAGCTTATGAGATTAATTAAGCAAAACAGTTATTAAGGGGGCTACTTTAAGCTAATGAATAAGCTATCCTAATAAGCTAAATGGGAAAACAGAAGTTGAGACCTAAAGATCACCTAGCAGACTACACATAGACCAATTTTTAGACCCTAACTATGTAAACTGAGTCCTATGCAAAGGCTGCAAGATGCCTGGTTCACAACTCAGTATTAGCTGAGTGTGAACAGGGCATATGAGGCCTATTTGTACAGCTTATTTAGAGACTTGGAAACATTCCACAAAAACCAGATTTAAGATCTTGACCAACTAAACTAGCAAATCCCAAAATCTCAAAGGCTTGTGACCAGAATTGAATACATGAGACATCAACAAAGTTTTGCAAAAACTGGAATGAACAAGATTTGACTTTTAACTCAGAAATGGTATTTTGACTTTTATGAGATTTGATCCACTAAACCAGATTGGAAATGAAGTTTTTAGATGTAATATGACCTAATGAAGATGACTTTAGTGATTTTAATCCTAAAATGCAAGCTATGGAAAACTGCATCTAACTGATGTGCATATAAGAACAGATTAAAGTGAATTTTGACTTTTTAGCAAACAAACATTGTATTTTATAGTTAAACTAACCTATTTAGACATAAGGTAACATGCACAAACTAGAAATATCAACCCAAACATCCTCTGAGTTAACAAACTCAGCAAATCCAAACAACCCTTAATATAACTGATTTTTGGTTTGTTAAGGCAAATGAATACCAAGGTTATTGAAACTGCTTTTTATCACTTTGTTATGAGTTTTAAGCTTATTTGAACACAGAAATACTAGCTTAAGCTACAATTACCCTAGCTTCTATTTTATACTTTAATGACAGTTAATACAAGATTTTTAAGAAAAATGAGAACTAACCAACAAATCTACAATATTAAGCTTTAATTTGACTAAGATAGACCTATTAAGCTACAAGAACTAAAAATAAGCAGAGTATAAGCAATGGAATATTAAAATCACAAAAATAATAAAAGTTCTTACAAAATGACATCCAAGCTAAGAAACCATGAACTAGATATGAAGAACCATCCTACTACCTCCCATGAGATTCTAAACCAACTTTTATTCCATATTCAACACTGCTACTGCTGTCTTGATTCTTTATCCTTGATTTTTGATTTTTCACCCTATTTATCATATTTTTTTGTATTTTTGAGTTTTAAGTTTAAACTGGATTTAAAAGTTCCTAAAAGCTTATAAAAGCTTTATAAGAGATTATGTGAGCTTTTTCAGTCCTTAGCAATAACTAATAACAACCTTTGAATATTTTGAGAATTTAGACAATGAAATTTGCGTAAACTGAATTTGAATACAATAACTGAAATTGAAACTGAAAATAGGTTTTTATTATACTGAAATATGATTACAAAGTCTTTCAAAGCTTAAACTCGTAATGGAAAACTTAAAAAAACTTAAAACGACATAAGTAAAATAAAATTACACTAGTTACCCCTTCCATACTGCTTCTCCTTCTTATTTATTGACCTCTTAGCATCCTTGTCGACCTCTGAAACTATCCCACTTCAATCCAGCTCTTGAATTCATCAGAATCGTCCATTTGTCAATTTTGGCAGGAAAAGTGGTTTTAGTGGGTTCTTTGCATTTAATGATTTTTGGTTGGATGTGGAGGTGGAGGGGGACAAGGTGTGAAGTGGGTAAGGAGCTGGAAAGGTGGTGGTGAGGTGGTGAAACCACCTGGTTTTGGTTTAACAGGTGTGGGAGAGGAGATGAACAGTAGACGGCGGTATTATATTTAAAAATGTGGTTTGGGCTTGTGACTGGGCTTAGGTTGGCTGGGATTGGATTTGGATTGGATTAATAAAAGAAAAAGGGTCCGTTTGGTTTTGTATTAATAATAAGGACCACTTTTGCAATTTTCTGAAAGTATAGGGCTGGATGTGTAAACCTTCCAAAGTTATTCCAAGGGTGAATTTTGCCAAGCTTCAATAGTACAAGGACCTCAATTGATAATTTCCATTTTTACACTTCCAGGGACTAAATCTGCCAAACTTTGAAACTTGAGGGACCAAACATGTAAATTCTCCAAAAGTTCACCATAAGGACCAATTTTGCCATTTATGAATAGTACAAGGTTTATTTTTGATTATTTTCACTTTTTAAATTCACCAAGGACTATATTTGACATTTTTCAAAGTTCAGGGACCAAAGTTGTAATTTTGCAATTTTTGAACTTTGAAGGGTTTGTTTTGACAACTTTTGAATCTCATGGACCTTAAATGATATTTGCTTAGTTTTGATTTACCAGGGACTAGATTTGACAACTTTTGAAACTTGGGGAACTAAAACTGCCAATTATGCAAACTTGATACGTTTTTCACCTGATTTTGGTATTTTTGCATTTGAAACACATACAACACTTATTTGTGATATTTTTATCATTTTGATGCATTTCTGAGTGTTTTCAGATATTTTTGCAGTATAAAAGGTATAAAAATGATGAGTATTTGCACACTCATCAATCCCCCACACTAAGATATTGCTAGTCCCTAGCAATCTTTTATGAAAAATTAATGGATTTGAATCTCTTTACCAAAAGCCATTACTTCTGGAGTAGCCAATTGTTTCAGTTCAAGTAAGAACCTTGGTACAATGATAACCAAATGATTTTGAGTAAACCATCAGCTGTCAACGGTTTTGATTTGTCTTTACCAGAAGCCGTTTGCTTCTGGACTAGCCAACTCTTAGATAAATTATCAATATTATCTTTGGTGAGCCGATTACCAATTATGGCTTTCCAACTGCCTTTACCACAAGCCATAAACTTGCGGGCTAGCCAACTTTTCACTAATTAAAGATATGGTGAGCTGAACACCATACAATTTTGGGCAAATTGCAAGCCGTCAACTGATTTGAGATATCTTTACCAAGAGCCGTTTGCTCCTGGATTAGCCAATCCTTATGTGGGTTAGACATGGTGGACTGATTACCATTTGTTGTGTTTAGTACATAGTACTTCCACTAAATTTTTTTTTTTAAATTTGGCCATTTTGGGGGAAAAAGGGACTAAAAGGGTACATTTATGATCAAATTCGCCAGAATTTCCCCCCCACACTTAGAAATGAATATTGTCCTCAATATTCAAAGTCCCGGCTATTATGCCGAATCCTTGAACGTAAAAAGATAACATTACTAGCTAAGTGTAGAAACACAACAATTATTCTCTTTTTTAATATTTACAATTTTCATTATTTTTTAGATCTATATACAACATGTGGGGCATCTCCCCCACACTTGGGTGGTACACACGGGTGAAAACCCATGTTTAACTACTGTTTTTGATTACCGAGTCGCTAGCTTGACTCGACCGCGAATTAATTTGTTCATGGGGAAGTAAGTGGAAGACAATCTCCATCGGACTTTCATTCAAGATGTTTGTATAAACATTGAAGTATGTGAAAGTTCCACACCGATGAGATATACATAGAACCGGCTCAAAAATGATAAATGAAAATGCCGGGATCAAAAATGGTGTCCTCATTCCTGAAAGAGAAAAGGGAACGAGAAACCACACCATCTGTGAAAAATGGAATAAAGATGTGCATCACAATGCAATCCCATTCTTCATCAGTGAGGAGCAAATCACCATTTGTTAAATTTTTAAGCTTAGACTTGAAGCTTGTATGGCGATTGGCAACAAAATTTCCGGGAGGGAGGGCTGGAAACGGTTCTTCAATCAACAGTTTTTCAAGAAAGAGGATGTCTCCCTCCGAATCAAAGCAAGTATTGTCAATCCCTGTTGGAATTGACTCATCATTAAGAAAAGCATCGACCTCCTTCCAAAAGTTGTCATCTTCCTCATCAGGAGTGAGAGAAGAAATGGAAGAGTCGGAAATGGGACAAGAAATGAGTGAATGATCATTATATAGGAGACTTTCAATTTCTCCAAGATCGGCTTCGAAATCAAAGAGATCATCGTCACTTTCCGATGAAAGTGGACTGATGTGAGTGAGTTCATTGGTGAACTCCTCAAGAAGAGGATCAGACTGTGGAAGTGATGCCTCAACATACTCGATGTTTCCATAGGAAGCACAATCGTCGCTAAGATCGGAGAAAGTTTCAAAATGATCTTTTGAACACTCAAAAGGGAAAGGAGAATCACACATATGCTCAGAAGTTCCCTGTGACTCTCTCGGGATTGGGACAAGGTTCTCAACACTATACTTTATGAATTCGTCCGATTCCTTTTCAGGAACAGTGTCAAGATGCTCATCCCCCATATTTAGAGAGTGAGTGGGAATATCGGGTGTAATAACAACAGACTGAGGGAGTTGAGAAGGACTAGCATACATATGTTTTATACTTTCCATTTGTTCTTCTGCTAGTAATTCCATCATAGTCTTTTCTCCCTGATTTTTCATGGAAGGAATTTCAACTGATGAACTCGATGAACCTGAACAAAATTGACGAATATCAAGGGTAACTTCATCATCATCGTCATCAGGAATGAAACGGAATCGAGAGCTAGATTTGGATGCTTTTTCTTTTGCAATTGATTCCCTAATAGATTTTTCAAAGGCAATTTGGGAATTTAATTTAGCAGCCCGCTCTTCGGCTAACAATTCTTCCATGGATTTCTCATTTGGATTATCTTGGGAATGTTTACATTCCTTCAAATCTTTCACTAAATCCAAAAGATCAAGGAGAAGATTTTGAGGAAGTGGCTCAGGCTGAGGTGGTGCCTGATTCACTTGGTACTGTAGAGGTTGGTCATGATACGGAGAGTCGTAATTGTTACAAGGAAATGGATTCCTTGTTTGACAATCAGAGCTAAAGTGAGGACCTCCACAATACTCACAACAGTAAAACTGATGTGGCTGTGAGTCATATGTGTTGTAGTCATAATTGTTATCAGGAACCTGCTCATAGACAAGCGTGTTTCCCGATTGACAATCAGAACTGTAGTGTGAACCACCACAGTACTCACAACAGTAAAACTGCTGAGTCTCACAGTGTGGTAGCTGATGGAATAAATCAGTTGTGTTATGGTAGGAATAGGGATCCTGGTTATAGACAGACCCGTTTCCTGATTCCACCATGCTACAACTGGGGCAATTGCCACCATTATAAGGACCACCACACCATTGACAACCAAGAGGGTGATGATAAGACATAGAAAGAATCAAAGGTTTACAGAGGGGTTGGGATGAAGAATCAAAAATGTGAGAGGGTAAAGATGGATATTTTTGGATTTTTGGATAACATTTTGTAAAAATAAGAAAGAAAATCTTTTTGGGTTTTTGTGTTTGTTAAAAACTTGAATAAAAAATGTTTTTGGTAATCGATCCGTCAAACGAATTAACTTCACGATAATTTTGGTTTTATATGAAAACAAGGAAATATGGACAAAGATGGTAAATATACAATGGTTGTATATTCAACAATCACTGATTCTTCAAATTCGTAGAACGCAGCACACCTCCCCGGCAGCGGCGCCAAAATTTGATTGAGTCCAGACAGTCAGGTTTTATCACACAAGTCAACCACTTGTGAATGGACGACCGTAATAAAAGTCCAAACAGTCTAGAACCAATGCAATTAAGATCAGAGGAGTATAGTGTTACCTCAGGTCGTTAAATCCCAACGAGGTGTGAACACTGTAGTACAACGAATTTGTGATCGGGTGAATATTGAACAGGAAAAAGGGTGATGATTTTGAAGAATTATACCTAAAGAAAAAGTTTGTAAATTACAGGGGCTTAAATGCAAATTAAAGAAAATTAAAATGATAAATTATATTAAATAAACGCTATCACTATTTTTAAAATTAATTAACGTTTATAATCTAAAACTTACGTTTAAATTAAAAACTACGTAACGTACAAAATAAAACGTAAAAATAAAGAAGGAAAATACCTACGGATATGAAAAATACATTTTTACAATCCTAATTATAAAAGAAAATTATTAGAAAAATAAAATTATTTTTATGACTATTTATTTAATTATTATTAATTAAAAATTATTTTAAACTATTTAATAATACCCTAAAATATAAGAAAATATGAAATAAAGCTAGAAAAGTGAAATTATGACTTAGAAAAATCTAAAATATTATAAAACTTATTTTAAAACTGAAAATATATTTTTTATGCTTTTTATCTATTTATTATTAATTAATTACTATTTAGAACTAATTAAAATGCTAGAAAATAATATTTAAGCTAAGAAAATTCTGAAAAAAAATACTTTTTATGATTTTTATATTTATCTTAATCCATGAAAATTGAAAACTTATTTTTTTAAGCTTTTCTGATTTATTTGTATTAAAAAGTAATTAAAAAGCCTTAAAAACTAATTTAAAATAAGAAAAATAGTAAACAGTGGCATAAAATTATGAAAAATTCAAGGAAATTCTAAAATTATATTCTAAGTCTATAAAGAATATAAAAACATATGCTTATGTTGAAGAATATGAAGCTGTAGTGATAAGCAGTTCTAAATAAGCTACTAGATTAAGCTATAAGCTACCAAATTTCACCAAATGATCAAGACAGCTAATTTATGCTAAATTAAGTCTAACTTAACTAATTAACAGTACTCTTGATTACTAAATAAGCTTAAACTAAATTTGAGCTTATGAGATTAATTAAGCAAAACAGTTATTAAGGGGGCTACTTTAAGCTAATGAATAAGCTATCCTAATAAGCTAAATGGGAAAACAGAAGTTGAGACCTAAAGATCACCTAGCAGACTACACATAGACCAATTTTTAGACCCTAACTATGTAAACTGAGTCCTATGCAAAGGCTGCAAGATGCCTGGTTCACAACTCAGTATTAGCTGAGTGTGAACAGGGCATATGAGGCCTATTTGTACAGCTTATTTAGAGACTTGGAAACATTCCACAAAAACCAGATTTAAGATCTTGACCAACTAAACTAGCAAATCCCAAAATCTCAAAGGCTTGTGACCAGAATTGAATACATGAGACATCAACAAAGTTTTGCAAAAACTGGAATGAACAAGATTTGACTTTTAACTCAGAAATGGTATTTTGACTTTTATGAGATTTGATCCACTAAACCAGATTGGAAATGAAGTTTTTAGATGTAATATGACCTAATGAAGATGACTTTAGTGATTTTAATCCTAAAATGCAAGCTATGGAAAACTGCATCTAACTGATGTGCATATAAGAACAGATTAAAGTGAATTTTGACTTTTTAGCAAACAAACATTGTATTTTATAGTTAAACTAACCTATTTAGACATAAGGTAACATGCACAAACTAGAAATATGAACCAAAACATCCTCTGAGTTAACAAACTCAGCAAATCCAAACAACCCTTAATATAACTGATTTTTGGTTTGTTAAGGCAAATGAATACCAAGGTTATTGAAACTGCTTTTTATCACTTTGTTATGAGTTTTAAGCTTATTTGAACACAGAAATACTAGCTTAAGCTACAATTACCCTAGCTTCTATTTTATACTTTAATGACAGTTAATACAAGATTTTTAAGAAAAATGAGAACTAACCAACAAATCTACAATATTAAGCTTTAATTTGACTAAGATAGACCTATTAAGCTACAAGAACTAAAAATAAGCAGAGTATAAGCAATGGAATATTAAAATCACAAAAATAATAAAAGTTCTTACAAAATGACATCCAAGCTAAGAAACCATGAACTAGATATGAAGAACCATCCTACTACCTCCCATGAGATTCTAAACCAACTTTTATTCCATATTCAACACTGCTACTGCTGTCTTGATTCTTTATCCTTGATTTTTGATTTTTCACCCTATTTATCATATTTTTTTGTATTTTTGAGTTTTAAGTTTAAACTGGATTTAAAAGTTCCTAAAAGCTTATAAAAGCTTTATAAGAGCTTATGTGAGCTTTTTCAGTCCTTAGCAATAACTAATAACAACCTTTGAATATTTTGAGAATTTAGACAATGAAATTTGCGTAAACTGAATTTGAATACAATAACTGAAATTGAAACTGAAAATAGGTTTTTATTATACTGAAATATGGTTACAAAGTCTTTCAAAGCTTAAACTCGTAATGGAAAACTTAAAAAAACTTAAAACGACATAAGTAAAATAAAATTACACTAGTTACCCCTTCCATACTGCTTCTCCTTCTTATTTATTGACCTCTTAGCATCATTGTCGACCTCTGAAACTATCCCACTTCAATCCAGCTCTTGAATTCATCAGAATCGTCCATTTGTCAATTTTGGCGGGAAAAGTGGTTTTAGTGGGTTCTTTGCATTTAATGATTTTTGGTTGGATGTGGAGGTGGAGGGGGACAAGGTGTGAAGTGGGTAAGGAGCTGGAAAGGTGGTGGTGAGGTGGTGAAACCACCTGGTTTTGGTTTAACAGGTGTGGGAGAGGAGATGAACAGTAGACGGCGGTATTATATTTAAAAACGTGGTTTGGGCTTGTTACTGGGCTTAGGTTGGCTGGGATTGGATTTGGATTGGATTAATAAAAGAAAAAGGGTCCGTTTGGTTTTGTATTAATAATAAGGACCACTTTTGCAATTTTCTGAAAGTATAGGGCTGGATGTGTAAACCTTCCAAAGTTATTCCAAGGGTGAATTTTGCCAAGCTTCAATAGTACAAGGACCTCAATTGATAATTTCCATTTTTACACTTCCAGGGACTAAATCTGCCAAACTTTGAAACTTGAGGGACCAAACATGTAAATTCTCCAAAAGTTCACCATAAGGACCAATTTTGCCATTTATGAATAGTACAAGGTTTATTTTTGATTATTTTCACTTTTTAAATTCACCAAGGACTATATTTGACATTTTTCAAAGTTCAGGGACCAAAGTTGTAATTTTGCAATTTTTGAACTTTGAAGGGTTTGTTTTGACAACTTTTAAATCTCATGGACCTTAAATGATATTTCCTTAGTTTTGATTTACCAGGGACTAGATTTGACAACTTTTGAAACTTGGGGAACTAAAACTGCCAATTATGTAAACTTGATACGTTTTTCACCTGATTTTGGTATTTTTGCATTTGAAACACATACAACACTTATTTGTGATATTTTTATCATTTTGATGCATTTCTGAGTGTTTTCAGATGTTTTTGCAGTCTAAAAGGTATAAAAATGATGAGTATTTGCACACTCATCAATCCCTCCGGCTCTGGCGGATCATATGATGGATTACCTATCCTTAGTCACCTTATAAACTAATTTAAAATAAGAAAAATAGTAAACAGTGGCAGAAAATTATGAAAAATTCAAGGAAATTCTAAAATTATATTCTAAGTCTATAAAGAATATAAAAACATATGCTTATGTTGAAGAATATGAAGCTGTAGTGATAAGCAGTTCTAAATAAGCTACTAGATTAAGCTATAAGCTACCAAATTTCACCAAATGATCAAGACAGCTAATTTATGCTAAATTAAGTCTAACTTAACTAATTAACAGTACTCTTGATAACTAAATAAGCTTAAACTAGATTTGAGCTTATGAGATTAATTAAGCAAAACAGTTATTAAGGGGGCTACTTTAAGCTAATGAATAAGCTATCCTAATAAGCTAAATGGGAAAACAGAAGTTGAGACCTAAAGATCACCTAGCAGACTACACATAGACCAATTTTTAGACCCTAACTATGTAAACTGAGTCCTATGCAAAGGCTGCAAGATGCCTGGTTCACAACTCAGTATTAGCTGAGTGTGAACAGGGCATATGAGGCCTATTTGTACAGCTTATTTAGAGCTTTTAGAGACTTGGAAACATTCCACAAAAACCAGATTTAAGATCTTGACCAACTAAACTAGCAAATCCCAAAATCTCAAAGGCTTGTGACCAGAATTGAATACATGAGACATCAACAAAGTTTTGCAAAAACTGGAATGAACAAGATTTGACTTTTAACTCAGAAATGGTATTTTGACTTTTATGAGATTTGATCCACTAAACCAGATTGGAAATGAAGTTTTTAGATGTAATATGACCTAATGAAGATGACTTTAGTGATTTTAATCCTAAAATGCAAGCTATGTAAAACTGCATCTAACTGATGTGCATATAAGAACAGATTAAAGTGAATTTTGACTTTTTAGCAAACAAACATTGTATTTTATAGTTAAACTAACCTATTTAGACATAAGGTAACATGCACAAACTAGAAATATGAACCAAAACATCCTCTGAGTTAACAAACTCAGCAAATCCAAACAACCCTTAATATAACTGATTTTTGGTTTGTTAAGGCAAATGAATACCAAGGTTATTGAAACTGCTTTTTATCACTTTGTTATGAGTTTTAAGCTTATTTGAACACAGAAATACTAGCTTAAGCTACAATTACCCTAGCTTCTATTTTATACTTTAATGACAGTTAATACAAGATTTTTAAGAAAAATGAGAACTAACCAACAAATCTACAATATTAAGCTTTAATTTGACTAAGATAGACCTATTAAGCTACAAGAACTAAAAATAAGCAGAGTATAAGCAATGGAATAGTAAAATCACAAAAATAATAAAAGTTCTTACAAAATGACATCCAAGCTAAGAAACCATGAACTAGATATGAAGAACCATCCTACTACCTCCCATGAGATTCTAAACCAACTTTTATTCCATATTCAACACTGCTACTGCTGTCTTGATTCTTTATCCTTGATTTTTGATTTTTCACCCTATTTATCCTATTTTTTCGTATTTTTGAGTTTTAAGTTTAAACTGGATTTAAAAGTTCCTAAAAGCTTATAAAAGCTTTATAAGAGCTTATGTGAGCTTTTTCAGTCCTTAGCAATAACTAATAACAACCTTTGAATATTTTGAGAATTTAGACAATGAAATTTGCATAAACTGAATTTGAATACAATAACTGAAATTGAAACTGAAAATAGGTTTTTATTATACTGAAATATGATTACAAAGTCTTTCAAAGCTTAAACTCGTACTGGAAAACTTAAAAAAACTTAAAACGACATAAGTAAAATAAAATTACACTAGTTACCCCTTCCATACTGCTTCTCCTTCTTATTTATTAACCTCTTAGCATCATTGTCGACCTCTGAAACTATCCCACTTCAATCCAGCTCTTGAATTCATCAGAATCGTCCATTTGTCAATTTTGGCGGGAAAAGTGGTTTTAGTGGGTTCTTTGCATTTAATGATTTTTGGTTGGATGTGGAGGTGGAGGGGGACAAGGTGTGAAGTGGGTAAGGAGCTGGAAAGGTGGTGGTGAGGTGGTGAAACCACCTGGTTTTGGTTTAACAGGTGTGGGAGAGGAGATGAACAGTAGACGGCGGTATTATATTTAAAAACGTGGTTTGGGCTTGTTACTGGGCTTAGGTTGGCTGGGATTGGATTTGGATTGGATTAATAAAAGAAAAAGGGTCCGTTTGGTTTTGTATTAATAATAAGGACCACTTTTGCAATTTTCTGAAAGTATAGGGCTGGATGTGTAAACCTTCCAAAGTTATTCCAAGGGTGAATTTTGCCAAGCTTCAATAGTACAAGGACCTCAATTGATAATTTCCATTTTTACACTTCCAGGGACTAAATCTGCCAAACTTTGAAACTTGAGGGACCAAACATGTAAATTCTCCAAAAGTTCACCATAAGGACCAATTTTGCCATTTATGAATAGTACAAGGTTTATTTTTGATTATTTTCACTTTTTAAATTCACCAAGGACTATATTTGACATTTTTCAAAGTTCAGGGACCAAAGTTGTAATTTTGCAATTTTTGAACTTTGAAGGGTTTGTTTTGACAACTTTTAAATCTCATGGACCTTAAATGATATTTGCTTAGTTTTGATTTACCAGGGACTAGATTTGACAACTTTTGAAACTTGGGGAACTAAAATTGCCAATTATGTAAACTTGATACGTTTTTCACCTGATTTTGGTATTTTTGCATTTGAAACACATACAACACTTATTTGTGATATTTTTATCATTTTGATGCATTTCTGAGTGTTTTCAGATGTTTTTGCAGTCTAAAAGGTATAAAAATGATGAGTATTTGCACACTCATCAATCCCTCCGGCTCTGGCGGATCATATGATGGATTACCTATCCTTAGTCACCTTATAACTCCATGACTATCCTATGTTGCCATAAAACCTTTTCTCGAAAATCTCTCAATGTGTTTATGATTATCAAAAACATTTTTTTAACACCTTGAGAGTTTTGCATTTTCAGAAACACTCCCCCTTCACATGTGCTTATACTGTTTTAACTTAAATCTACACATAGAGGGTAGAGTTCGTACTTTTTGAATTGATCGGCTCATGATAGACAATTCCCCACGAGACACGGTTACGTTGCTTAGTTAAAGAGTTCCATTGTCAGTTTTTAGGTGACAACTAGCTCTAATAACTAACTTGAAGATGTAAACACTCCTTGAAAAGAAGGTTCGACCCATGTAAGTTAATGTCTATCACAAGTTTCTCGAAATGGTACATTTACTGACTTTGATTTCTCGTCAATTCATTGGTTACGACTAAGTCGAGCTCATTTGAGATTCAAACACCGATCATAAAACATTTTCGATCACATTTTAATCACGTCTTCTCCCCCTCAAAAATAGCATATTCGTGATATTTTTGATATCAACGGATTAAACAACATTTTAGAAACTTTTGGGGAGACAAACGGATTTGATTTTAGCATGAAAATGGAACTTTTTGTTTTATACTCCCCCTTTAAGAAAGCGTAATCAATAAAGGGTTTTGAAGGGAGTTTTCTTGAGCACAAAATATTTTAAAAGATTTTGAGAAATCTTTTTGAACAATCTTGAAAAGGTGCTCAAGATGATGATGATTTCTCATCGGTTTTAAATGTAGTGCACTGAGGCGTACACTTGCGATTTTGAAATACGAGTTTTGATTTGAAATAATTAAAAGTCATCATTTTATGTCCGGGTTTCGTACTGAAGTATACGAAAGCCATCGAAAGAATTTTTAAGAAACGACATGTTTTTGAAAACATTTAAAGAACTCTCGCTCAAGCATCTGTACATGTCTGTATCATTGTTGGATGACATTTCTAGAAACGTACATAATATTGATTATACGAGAGATGTCGTAGAAGAATATTTTTGGATTTTTGAAATTTTCTAATGTTTTTGAATTTTTGAAAATTTTCTATTTTTGTATTTTGATTTTGTTTGTTTTTCAAATTTTGTATTTTGTTTTTTTGAAAAGATATTTACAAAGAAGATTGGAAGAAAGAAAAATTAAGCATGGGTAAGTAAAAGTGGAGTTAAGAGTGGAACTAGAAAAAGATTTCCACATGCGATATATGCATAAAGTTCTTCTTTACCGCATTGGGTATATGAACCTTCAACACTTTTACAAGTACCTGCATCCACAGAAGAAGAATTTTCACAAATAACAGTGTTAGAAGTACGTGTTTCCTCACGGTGAGGGAGATCACTATCAACGGTTGTAGTTGTTTTTACTTCCTTATCTTGATGATTATCAAAAATCTTCCCTGTGGGAATCCATCTAAGACCAACTGTGTTTAAAACTTTTCATGTGGGAATCCACCTAAGGCAAGATCTAGGAGTTGTTTTCTTTTCAAATTCAGCGGAAGACTCATTTTTCGAAAAACTACGTCCTGAAGAGATCCACCTATTAGGTTTCTTTACCATGTTCATCTTGTCAACAGGTTTGTTTTTATTTAGTGTCTTAGTGGATTGAACCTTAGCATGTGACTTTACTTTCTTGAGATATTTAGCAAGGCATGCATCATGATTAGCTGAAAAGACACATTTTTGACATGTAGGACAGACTAATTCAATATTCTTGTTTAAAACAGCAACTTTAACTTTGTCACTACAGTCTTTTGAAATTTTTTTCTTATTCGAAAAGACTTAGAATTTCTAGTGTTGTTTTCTATGTGCATAGCATTTTCTTTTGCGCAACTACTCTTAGATGCAAGCCAATCCCTAGTCTTTTGTTGATTGTTCCTAGGTAATGGTTTACTACTACTAGCAGTGCCTTGAAATCTTTTAGAATTCATCACCCTAGGTTTTTCACCTAAAATTCCGTCTTTTCGAATATGTGCCTTTTTCCTAGCTTTTTCTAGATAGTGATTGTTGACCATGTTGTTAGAACCGACAGATTCTTTAACTGGATTTGCGGTCACATTCTGTGTACTATTCTTAGAAATGCCAGGTGTAATCACTTTTGGTTTTTCGACAACTGCTTTTTCTTTTTCAAAAACTTTGATAATTCTCTTTTTAATAGGCAAGGACTGTGGAGTGACTGTTTTTGACAAATCATTATTCTCGTTGACTTTTGGAGGAAACTGAGAAATAGACATTTTTTGTTTGGAAACCGGTTTGAGAACATTTGTTTTCTCCTCAGTCAATGGTTTTGCAAACTTAGTATCCACAGCCTTTCCTTTTTGACATCCCAGCTGAGCTCTCAAAAGATCATTTTGCTCTTTCATGTCCTTGTAGGCACGCTCATACGACAATTTGTCATACTTGCATTCCTCAGATTTTTGATCAAGTTGTTTAAAATAGGACACGTTTTCTTTTTCGAGTTTTTCAAGAGCTTTTTCATATTTTGAAACAATCGCGGAGGTCTCAGACTGGAGTCTTTCATGATCTTCAACAGAATATGTTTGTAAAACAATGGACATGATATCGGTAGTCATAACATCTTCGAAGAGAGAATCATTTAAATTTTACAAAACTTTGATGTGTTCAAAACATTCATTAGCTTGCTTTACCAGGGATTTATGATCCTTGACAAAGTCACCCGTTTCTTTTAAAAATGCTTGTTCAAAATGAATTACCCTCGCACTGACGTGGTTTAGCAAAGGGGCAATTTGAGTTTCAAAAACCTTTTTCATTTCATCATCAAAACTATTAAACCAGATGTTAGTCCTGATGTTGATTTTAGATTTAATAATCTCTTGAAGTACCCCAATTCTAGATTTAACGTCATCTAAAATGCTTCTAGCGTCACTTGTGTTAAAAGGATTGTCTGAAGACATTTGAACGATGTTTGAAAATGATTTGGAGACAGCTATTGGTTTTGAAACTGGTTTTGACTCTGTGTTTGAAACACTGGGCGTTATGGAAACTTTGACTTTTCTTTTTGAGGAATGATAAGGTTTTAAAAGGTACCATTTTGAGGGGTCGTTTTAGCCATTATTTGATCACTTTTGTATCCATTATTACTTAATATCGTTCCTTTTCACTTTTTAGGTCTCTTAAAGGCAAAATGCTGGAATGGCACTTATTTGGACGAAAAGGCGCGAATATATGAAGAAAATGGCCAAAGTCAAAATCGAGACACTCACAGTTGCTGAAATTAGAAGGAGACGGCGTCAGGTGCTAATAGCGACGCCGTCCGAGGATTTTTGCGACGGTTCAGAACTCAAAACTCGTATTTTCAAGTGACGACGTCCAGTTGTAAAAGAGTAGGCCGTCGCTACTCAGACGGCCTAGATGCAATCCAGACGACGTCAGAAGCTGAAGAGGACGGCGTCACGGACATAAGGTGACGCCGTCGCAAGGTTAATGTGGACAAGACGAAACCCTAATGACGGCGACACGACGACGTCACGAAACATAAGGTGACGCCGTCGCATATGTAATCTTATATATAGAATCCGAATTTTTCAGTTTTAGGAGAGTCTTTTGGAGTGAAAACCTAAAACCGAACCTAAGGTGTCTTGTACAGTATTTTAGGGTTTTAAACTCTATCTTACATCAAGATAAGTATTTACTTCATTAATTCAATTATGTCTTTGATTATTTGTGTGTATGCTTGCATGTTCTCCATGTCCGGCTAATTTATTTGTGTGTTTGCTTAGGAAGTATGAAACTTAATTATTGAATATTGATTGGTTGTTTCTTATCTTAGTTGACTAATGATCTAGTAATGCGATAGGTCATTCGTTGTGTACTTAATGCTTGATTCATCTTTGTGAACCTTAGAATATAATTACCTGAGTAGTTGTAGGCTAAACCATCCAAAGAGTGCCTTAGAGTAAGAGTTTATCATCCCTAGTGGGTTTGTAGACGAGACCCTTTGGTAAGTTCAAAGAGTTAGGGAGAAACGCATACCCTACAACTTTAGACACACAACGCAACTAAGAATAAGACGTGACAACTCAACCATCAATAAGAGATAATTAAGGAGTAATACAACCTAAGTAAACACATCTTTAAACTATCATACGAGCACACATTAATTAGACATAGACTCCCACAACCTTAGTTTAGATAATTAGATAATAGTAGAGTAATCGGTAGAAATACCAACCCCCCAAATCCAATACCCGAGATTCGTACCTTTCCATTTCATAAAATATAAAAATACAAAAATAATCTTCCTCAACCTTAACCTTAGCGTAGTAACTCCTTACTAGCATTCCTATTCCCCTAGAGAACGATATCAATACCCGTGGCTTACCCTAATTACTACACTACAACGATTAGGTTCACTGCCTAGGGTGTTACAAAACTTGCTCGAAGAAAAGGAAGTTTCCTTGACCCCGAACGACGCGTGTAGCGTTATCAAGTTTTTGGCGCCGCTGCCGGGGAATAGAATAGCTAGTTAGTAGTCCACCTCGTTTAGGTTCTTTGCTTGATTTCTATCAAGTAAATTTTTTCTCATTTTTAGCTTTCTCTTAGTCTATCCCCCTTCTTCGTGACCTTTGTTCGTAACCCCATCACTTTTCATCATGGAAGGTGATAACCAACCACCACTCGACAACGCTTCACCACCAAACAAATACCCACTGCTTGACCCAGCCTCTGCTAACCAACTCCGAGCCCGTATCATGAGTGAGATTGGAGAGCTTAGGAAATTAAATATGATAATTGAGAATACACTTGAGGAAGCCCTTAAGGAATCTGATCAACCTCTAGATAGTGATTCGACTACAAGTGATTCGGATGATGATCTAGAAGAAGGAGATTATAAGATGTTAGAAATTATGGAGGGTAGTAAGGAGAAGGGAGAACTTAGGGAGTACTTTGATTCATACCCTAAAAGGAAAGAAACCGCTTATCACCATAATGTGGTTAATTTTCCAAGACCACCTTTCGAGCCTCGTATAAGGAGTGGAAACCCTAAAAACAACAAAATACCGTGTATGATTGGATACTTATACAGGGATCACACCTACGTTGATTATAAGGCACCCATGAATATAATGTCTAGGCTCTATTACAATTGGATCAGGAGCAAAAAGCTAGAGCCTATGAGGGACCCCTTTCGCCCTAGGAAAGCAAGTAACTATGTGGGGAGGGTTAAGGGATTGCACGTGTTCATAGGTAACTTCACATATAGGTGTGATTTCATGATTCTGGAAAATGTCAAAGGAATCATTGATGGGTTTTTAGGAGACGTGATACTTGGGAAACCATTTATAGAAGAGTCTAAGATGGTTTATGATAAAGAGAAAGGGATAATCGAGTTCTCAAATGAAACCGAGAATGTTAAATATATAATGCCCCACAAAAATAAGAATTTTGAGGGCATGGATAATTTAGATGTAGATAACATTCCGGCATTCGAAGTAGACTGGAAGAACAAAGTTTACTACACTGCTTGTCTTGAACTAGGGCCTGAATATATTCGTGATGAAAGAAGAGTTAAGGAGATCGAATGGGCCTCTAAGATTAGGGCAACGTAGAAGCACGACTATGAGTCTAGCTACAAGACTCTTAAATAAAGAAAAGCGCTTCGTGGGAGGCAACCCATGTTTAATTGTTTGTTTGTTAGTGTCATATATTTTTTATTAATTGTTTATCCTCATGTTTAAATTTGTAAAAATGCTTTATTTTGTTTTTAACCTCGTCTTAATTGCATATAAAGGTATTTTACATAAGGAATAAGTGTAGGGAGGATTACACACGTTTTCAAAAGAAACGTAAACATGAGAATAACAATTAACTAAAAGATATTTATGTTTGTTTGTTCGAGTCAAATGCTTGTATCGAGTCATAATGGATGTTTTGCAGAAACTTTTCCAGATTCTAAAGATGTAAATTTTCCAGAATTTTTTCCAGAAAATCGCAGACCAGTTTTTGTCAGGATAACCTGACGGCGTCAGGATTGCAACCTGACGGCGTCAGGAAGGAGTAAAAACATCAGATTACTTTTTTCTCGTTTTCTGAGCTACTTATAAATTTTTGGAATTTTCCAGGTCTTAATTTTCTTAGAAATTCTGTAAACATCCATTCCACAAGCATTATATCCTAGTTTAAATCGAGTCTTATATATATTATTACCGCCGATTTTACGCGAAGGTTTCGTTCGTTTTATTCAAGTGTGCAGGTTTAGTTTGTCAAGAAGAAGTTACATAAGATTAGAAGGAGCTTTTCACGCATAAATTCTTCTTGGAAAGGATTTAACCACCACTTTACACGGATCCTACCGAGCTAATCAGGGGAGTATTAGTTTCTTTCGTTTTTAATTACCTTCGTTTATCATAACTTTGATACTTTCGGGGAACATTGGGGACAATGTTCAGTTTAAGTGTAGGGAGGGAAAATAAAACGGGAACTTTGAAACTATGCTTATCCTTGACTATTTGCTTTGTCCAATTGTATTTGTGTAATAAACCATGAGAAAATGTCGGTTAGGGTAATTTTGGCACCAAATTTAAATTTTTTTATGACATATAGGAGTGGGCCATTAGTCTTAACAAAAGCGTCTCATGGATAGGAAGTTGCATGACTAGCACAAAAAACCCTTTACCACCCAAATTCCACCAAAATGTGAGGATCACCCTTAGATTAGTAGGAATTAAAGCATTCATCTTCAATGCTTAGAGTGTGAACCGGTAGTATATTAGATTCTAGAACTTGTTTTGTGATGCATTCCGAGATCGCAAGTGGGGCTACACTTGTGTAGTTAGGAATAACTAAATGATAAGAGGCATTAGGATAACCCTTGTTTGATACCCGTAATATAATTACTTCTTCCACATCGGTTGAGTAATTCCCCCACACCTTTTGCGTTGTACTCATCTTTAGTACACGATACCCCTAGTTAACCCCTCAGAGCCTATCCTTTTCGCGGTTCTCGTGATGTTTCGGTTTTTCCGGAATATCAATGAAGAGCATTGTTTACACCCCACCCCCAAATATACACCCAAATCGCCTTAGCCTACCCCTTATGCACTCACTTTTAGTGCAAATGTTTGTTATCACCCCAAACCCTTAGTTCAATTATCTAGTTGCTTGCATAAGTTGCTAAGTCGAGTCATATCCTTTGTATACAGTTTTGGGACGATCGGGATTCATGGGAAAAGTTAAAGTTTATGAAATGACGGGAAGGGAACGTTAAATTCAAATTCCCTTTGTTTGTGTAATAATGTACCCCAAGTGTTTTGATCTTTTCAAATCGGGTCAAATTAGTGTTAGAGTAATAAAAAACTCAAGTGTAGGGATATGCCTGTAAATCCCTAGTATTTTGATGTTATCGTAGAGGATGGTAGAGTAAAAGTGTATGATTAAAAAAAAAAAAAAAAAAAAAATCGAAAAAAAAAATAGAAAAAAAAGAAAAAGAAAAAAAAAATATTGAGTAAAAAAAAAAAAAAAAAAAAAAAACATACGGGCTACCATCCTACATCTATCCTTTAAATTTATGTTTGTTTATTTCCATTACTAAAGTTTAGAGTGTCGAGTCTTGGCTTAGCAACGCCATTCTTCGTATGCATTTAACATAGAGATTTTTGACTTACCACCACTAAATAGCCTATCCCACCAAACCCTTGTTTCCCTACCGTAAGCCTAACATTACAACCCTTTAAAAGACCTCTTTGATAGTATTTCCTAGGTGCTTACGCCAAAGCGATGGAGGTTTGATCTATTCTCAAGCCTATGGTAATCTATGTACTAGGACCGGTTAATGAGTGTTTATCTTCTATTTCCTATTTGTTATATTTCATATATACACCCGAGAGAGATGTGAGTATCCAAACACCCCATGTGAGCTGCTAGTATGTAATTTCCGTGCTTGTTATGACTTTTGCGGGGCTTATATGTGTTGTGGAAAGTTTTGAATTAATGCTTCATGACCCCTAACTTATAAATTAATTGGTTAAAAGCACATTTGCTTGAGGACAAGCAAATAACAAGTGTAGGGATATTTGATAAGGTTTTAAAAGGTACCATTTTGAGGGGTCGTTTTAGCCCTTATTTGATCACTTTTGTATCCGTTATTACTTAATATCGTTCCTTTTCACTTTTTAGGTCTCTTGAAGGCAAAATGCTGGAATGACACTTATTTGGACGAAAAGGCGCGAATATATGAAGAAAATGGCCAAAGTCAAAATCGAGACACTCACAGTTGCTGAAATTAGAAGGAGACGGCGTCAGGTGCTAATAGCGACGCCGTCCGAGGATTTTTGCGACGGTTCAGAACTCAAAACTCGTATTTTCAAGTGACGACGTCCAGTTGTAAAAGAGTAGGCCGTCGCTACTCAGACGGCCTAGATGCAATCCAGACGACGTCAGAAGCTGAAGAGGACGGCGTCACGGACATAAGGTGACGCCGTCGCAAGGTTAATGTGGACAAGACGAAACCCTAATGACGGCGACACGACGGCGTCACGAAACATAAGGTGACGCCGTCGCATATGTAATCTTATATATAGAATCCGAATTTTTCAGTTTTAGGAGAGTCTTTTGGAGTGAAAACCTAAAACCGAACCTAAGGTGTCTTGTACAGTATTTTAGGGTTTTAAACCCTATCTTACATCAAGATAAGTATTTACTTCATTAATTCAATTATGTCTTTGATTATTTGTGTGTATGCTTGCATGTTCTCCATGTCCGGCTAATTTATTTGTGTGTTTCCTTAGGAAGTATGAAACTTAATTATTGAATATTGATTGGTTGTTTCTTATCTTAGTTGACTAATGATCTAGTAATGCGATAGGTCATTCGTTGTGTACTTAATGCTTGATTCATCTTTGTGAACCTTAGAATATAATTACCTGAGTAGTTGTAGGCTAAACCATCCAAAGAGTGCCTTAGAGTAAGAGTTTATCATCCCTAGTGGGTTTTGTAGACGAGACCCTTTGGTAAGTTCAAAGAGTTAGGGAGAAACGCATACCCTACAACTTTAGACACACAACGCAACTAAGAATAAGATGTGACAACTCAACCATCAATAGGAGATAATTAAGGAGTAATACAACCTAAGTAAACACATCTTTAAACTATCATACGAGCACACATTAATTAGACATAGACTCCCACAACCTTAGTTTAGATAATTAGATAATAGTAGAGTAATCGGTAGAAATACCAACCCCCCAAATCCAATACCCGAGATTCGTACCTTTCCATTTCATAAAATATAAAAATACAAAAATAATCTTCCTCAACCTTAACCTTAGCGTAGTAACTCCTTACTAGCATTCCTATTCCCCTAGAGAACGATATCAATACCCGTGGCTTACCCTAATTACTACACTACAACGATTAGGTTCACTGCCTAGGGTGTTATAAAACTTGCTCGAAGAAAAGGAAGTTTCCTTGACCCCGAACGACGCGTGTAGCGTTATCAAGGAACAAAAGTATTGCCATAAAATTTGTTATATTTGTCGTAGTCGATTGGTTTCATGTCTGGATTCTTTTGTTTCATTTTTGATCTACTCTCATCAGTTAGTTCTAACGTTTCATAAGAATCACCAACATTTATGGGTTCTTGCTTATCTAATGAAACATTGCCATTATACAAAATATTCTGAGGTTTCTGAGCTTTCTTGAGTGCACAAGGAGGTTTGTTACCAAGAGCCATTTTTTGTGTAGTATGATAGTACGGATTTGTTTGATTAATTAAAATATTGGTTGTTTTAGCTGAATGACCCGTTGTAACGAGCAAATTTTTCAATTTGTTGATTTTTTCATTTTTATCAAGAATTTCATCAAGAAGAGAATTTTCTCGTTTTGAAAAATCAGCAATCAACTTTTTCTTCTCTTTTTCAAGATCAGAATAGGTTGCTTTTTGTTTATAAAGTTGGTTTTTAAGATCAGAAATTTCCTCGTTTAAAGTTTTTATTTTCAAGCACAACTTAACATCAAGTGTGTCGTACTTGATTTGCAATTGTTTTTCTCATAAAACAAAGTTTCTGTTGGGTTCAGTAAATACCCAAACCCCTTAATCTAGGATTTGAATAGAAAATAGCCCAAGTGTTTTGTCCGTTAAACACTAACAGGTCACTGAGAGCATAGTCTCTCAGTGAGTCATCTTCAGGATACTCAGTATGAGACAAAGAAGAAGTCTCTCCACTCAATAAGGCGGAACTTAAAGAGTGAAGACTGAGTCAAGAAGAAGATGATGGATTCAGTGAGTGATGACAATAACTCACTGAATCCCTAAGACTCCTCTCCAACTACTTGCACTGAAGACAAACTTATGCTAAAGACTGAAGGCTATGAAGACTGAAGAATGAGCGGGACAAGGCGGGAAATGTTTACCCAGATAAAACTAAGTCCCTATCTACTAAAGTCAAACCTTCCCTGAATTGCAAGCGGCTAAGCTAAAGTATTCTCTGTTGAGGAAAGCAGGCTCGCCGACTACTACAAATAGCAAAGTAAACAGTAATCGAATATATCAATATTCGTGTTTACTGTGATCTAGGTTTTGTCCTTTAGGATAAAGTTAAAACCATACTTGTATAAATAGCATAAAAGATTGAGTGAAAAGACTAAGCTTGTGAATTGTAAAAACACACACACACACAAGCCATCTTTTCACTCCTCCAAATACAACTAAATCCTTGAGATAGCTCAGTGGGTTCTAATAGTTGTGCTCAGACTTAGCCTGAGCTTAGAGATGAGTCACCAACCTTTGTCATTTCAATCCCAAGTGCTATTCAGCAAGTACTTGGGTAATGTATTCTTTTGATTAATTTCTAATAAGAATATAAACGTTGAAAATTTATAAGTGTGTTTTACTTGCATCTTATCAGTCATAGATTCACTATTAACTTGTTTATTAATACTAAAACTGTTTTACGATAGTGAATAGGGAACAACAAGTGGTATCAGAGTAAGGCTGATTATAAAACTTTTTTATAAAACCTTTAAGCCGCTCTAAAACGTTTTTAAATCAGGATCCCTATGGCTGAAATTGATGTACCCCAACTAGCCGATAAAAAGGGTGGAGCTTATTCAGCTGTTGCCCCTAGACTTAAAGTTGGTAAATTCAACAAATGGAAAAAGCGTATGCTTTGCTATTTGATTGGGATGGAACCTTATTATATCAAGTGTATAAATGAAGGTCCATTTATCCCAAAGACTGCTGAAGGTTTGCCTAAACCTGAAGCTCAGTGGACTCAGTATGAGAGAAGAGTGGTCAACCAGGACCAAAGACTCAAAAGTATCATCATATCATGTCTTCCCGATGATATTATGGAGTCAGTTATAAGCTGTAGTATAGCTAAACAAACCTGGGATGACCTAGTTCATAGCCATGAAGGCCCATCTGATACCAAGGAAAACAGGATAATGGACCTGAAACTTGAGTATAATACCTTCAGGGCTAAGGACTCAGAAACTCTGTCTCAAACTTACACCTGGTACAAAACTCTTTTAAATGAACTGTCCAATGATGGTGTTAAGTTGTCCAAACATGAGATTAATGTTGGTTTTGTCAATTGTCTCCCTGAGAAGTGGTTGAATTTCTCTCAGGGACTCAGGAATGCTAATCACATCAAGAATCTTGAGCTTCCTGAAATTTATGGGAAATTTGTCTACGAGGAAAACCTCATCAACAGACGATACCCTGACTTAAAGAAGTCTCAGGAAGTCAAGAAGTCCCTGACCACCACCTCACCTATATCAACTGCTTTCTTCTCTAACAATGTGATTCAAGATTTTCAGGAAAATTCAGATGATGAGCTTGATGAGAGATCAGGTGAGGAGTACCTAAATGACCTGAATATCGAATTTTAGGAAAGGGCACTCCTTACTAACTCTCGGAGGTTTATAAAAAGAAACAAAGGTTTTTCAACTGCTAAAGCAAATGAAGACACTGAATGATTTAAGTGTCATAAAAGAGGTCATTTTGCAAAAGACTTTTTTTCCAAAACAATTTCTGAACCCTCTTACAAACCTTCAGGGTCTAATCAGTCTTCAGGCTTTAGCAAATTTCAACCACAAATTTATCAGTCTCATCAAAATTTTCAAAACAAATCTGATCAAAACAAAATGGTTGATTATGAGTCCAAGTATAGGAAAATCAAAGCTAAGCTTGCATTGCTTGAGGCCAGTTGATGAGTGTGTAAAAACTCATCATTTTTGGTCAAGTCTGAACTGCAAAACATTTAAAAACACTCAGAAATGCATCAAAATACTGAAAATATCTCAAATTGTGTTTTATATGTTTCAGATGCAAAATTATTGAAAACAAATGAAAAACGAACAAAGTTTGCATAATTGGCAGTTTCAGTCCCCTAACTTTCAAAAAATGGCAAAACAAGTCCCCAGGATTTTCAAAAATGGAAAATATTATTTATGGCCCTTGGTTAATAAAGTTTGTCATTTATGGTCCTTATAATAATCTTTGGAAAGTTGCAGCTTTGGTCCCTGCAGTTTCGAATTATACACGTTTGGTCCCTTAAATACACATTGGACTCAAATCTAATCCTATCTAAAACCCAAAAGCTGCTATCCAATCAACCTTTTTACCCATCCCCCTTTTACCCAATTGACTGCCAAGGTCAATACCAGGAACCCAAAACTCAATTGGCGCCAAATCCTTCCCCTTATCACTCTCAATCCCAACTCCCAACAAGGCTTCACATGTTCACCTATGTCTTCCCTCCCCTCTTCACATGTTGCCCCTCCAAGTCATCAATCCACAACCTAATCAAGCCAATCTATGGCTGTGGTAGACGCCAAAGGGAATCTAATGGCTGAGAATGGTTTGAAGAAGCACAAGTGTGTTTTTGCTTGTTTGCACTCACACAAAAAAACACAAGACAGAAGAAAGAGCCAAGACCAAAAGATGATTCATTTTTTTTTTTATATAAATAGCCTTCTAGTGATAGTGTAGATTTTTGTCTAGAAACTTAATGTTCTAGTGCCATCTTTAAACTTTCCTGTCATTTACAATTCGTGTAATTTTTAATTTCAATGCACTTAAATTTCTGTCTTTAATTTCAGTTTATGCAGTTTTGATTATTATTCAAGCTCTTAAATATTTGCCAAGTCAGTTAAAGTGTTTGTTAAGTTGTATAAGCTAAGTTGAGACTTGGTTTAAAGTTCACAAGTCAGTTTTTCAAAGCTCAAAAGTCTCAAATCAGTTTCGAAAATCAGTTTAAGTTCTCTAAAGAGTGTTTGGATCAGCACTATTTCTGGGTCAAGAACCAATTTTTACCCATTTTGTGTCTCCAAGTAGTTGTAGTTAGATGTTAGTTCACTTTATTTTAGCATTCCAAGTAGTGTTTTATTGCAAAGAGTCCTTTTAGAATAGTATGCTAAGATTTTTTTTTCCTTTTCCTGAATTGCTGATATGCTGCAGTCCCAAACTAGCCTTTATCACAACCCCGAAGAAGCTTCATATAAGCTCCCTGTAGGTTGAAAATTGGTTTTTTTTGGATCTTCACTATATGAGTTTATTATTCCTAAATTAGTTTTAGTTGATAGTGTAGGATAGATTGCTTATTTTTAAGCCATAAGTTCCCCTCTTAGCCTGTTTTCACCACCAAACAGCAGCCTGTGCAGTCCCTTTTGCAGCCTTGTTTTTGCCTATTATAAGCTTCCCTAAGGTTCCAATTTGATGTCTTAGAATCTCTACAATCTTAAGTCTGTATGTGTTAGCTTATTTTGACATTTGGAGTAGTTGGGTTAGCTTATTTTTAAGCTAGAAAGGCTGCTATTGGCCACTGTTTGAGCCTGCCACAGCAGCTAAAGTTTTTGGTTTAAAGTGCTTGTTAGGTCTTATTTATAGCTTTTTCAGTTTTTTTTATTGCCTTATGGTGTAAGTAGTTTAGGCCTAGTGTTATCTTAGCTTATTTGTAGTTTTTAAATGCTTATTTCCCGATTGTTAGTTTAAGGTTCCCCGTAGATTAGATATTCTCTACTGCTTCTTCCCTTGTTAATTTAGCTTATCTCATTTTCATTTTGCTTATTTTGATTATTCTTGTGTTGTTTGCATTTATACTGCTTATTTGGTTCAATTTGTGTTTCTTGAGTGGTTAAAAAATCTCAAATCAGCTAAAAGGGCTGTTTGGTTGGGTTCTGTCCAAAACAGCAGCACATAAGCTGTTTATACAGCTTATTACAAAGGTTGTAGAAAAGAAGTTTTCACAAAAAAGAGTCACTTTGATTGCCCCTTTTATCTTCCAAAGGCAAAAAAAAAAAAAAATAATAAGTTGACAAAAAGGTGCAAAGGTGGGATTCGACCCCCTGACCTCTTGCACAAAGCCTCAATATCCACACTCAACACCAACTCGCCCTAGGGTCTTTTCAGTTTTTAATTGCAACATTTATTACTTAACGTGGTTTTTACTTTTACTAGCCTTAGCTTATTTCTATTTTTCACAGCTTATTTCCTTAAGCAGTAGTGTAGTTTTTTATTTTTCATAGATTCGGTAGTGTCTCAAGTATTTTCTGTAAATTTTGTAGAATTTTTAAAATTAGTTTAGTATTTTTAATTAATTAATTAGATTAATTTAGTTTTTAATTTATAGCAATTAATTTAAAAGTCGAAAAAATTCCCGGCTTTTTCCTAAAATTCTTTTTAGTCATTTAGAATGTAGGAAAATTGTTTTTGCACTCGTAGGACTTAAATTGCATATTTTCACTTTCGGGGGCTTAGTGTGTTCCCGATTTTTTGTGTTTTTGCATTTTAGCACCCTAGGATGTAGTTTAGCATCGTTTTATTGTTCCTTAGGATTAGTAGTAGTTTATTTAGTGTCTACATTGTTTTAATTGCTTTGTTTACTCTTCCGTGCTTTAATTTGTAGAATAACGAAATCAAAATCCAAATTCGTTAAAACCAATTCAAGTCCTAATCAAGAAACCCATCGATACCGTCAATTTCACACCTCGTTGGGACACGACCCGGGGAAATCACTTTCCCGGTATCACTTTTATCACATTCGTGAGATTTGGCACGTTAACCCTTTTCCTAAAAGGTTGATTTGTCGGATTTTACGTTTAATTTGATAAATTGATATTGTGTTTATTTTCACCACTCACAACGATCGAATCAAATTTTGGCGCCGCTGCCGGGGAAGTGTGTTGCGACAATATCGTGATTTTTGCGATTAGTGACTTGAAGAACCTTCCTCGTGAAGTTACCGTTTTTGAAAAATACAAAAAATACTCTTCTCATTCCTCTTATCCGTATGATTCTATTTCTCTTACCCTCTCGTACCGTTTGATTCTACTCTTCTTTAACCTCAAAATCGTTTAATTTTATCTCTTTAACCCTCTATATGTTTAATTCTTATGTCGACAATCATCAACATCATCATCACAAGTGTGTGTGAGCGGTGTGGAAGGCCTAGTTCAAGCGAATTTTGCAATTTGTGCGAATTATCCATAAAATATTCTTTTCAAAGTTATTTTGACCACCCGCCACAACCCGAAATACGTTCTAATGTTGACAAACCCGTTCAAACGTCGGAGCTACCTCAAGCACTCACTGAGGGTTGCGAGGATACTTTCTTTGAAGTTAGAGCCCGTAATCTAATCGAGCAAATTCAAGCCGATGAAAAAAGGTCGAGAATTAGAATTGATTACGATGAACCCGTTCAAACACCGGAGACCATAACGGAAGTGGTGGAACTTGCTAGCTCTAAGAGCACACCACTTGTCCCACCTCTGGAATCTTCTGAACGTTTTACCGACGATTTCTTTAGGGTCAGAAATGACATGATTCAAAACTTCTTAATTGAACTTCGTCAAGATTCAACTTCGGGAAATAACCTACCTTCATTTTGTGATGTTGTTGAACCCTCAATTCCTATTCCTGAGCCCGAAATATCTTCGTTTGATCAAAGTTATTGCTACGGTTGTGGAGACTTGTTACCATAAGGTTTTCGTTGTTACAAATGTATGTGCGAGTGGTGTGGAAACTATCTTGTCAATGGATGTTGTTCGATTTGCGCTGAGAATTCATTTGCTTATGATTCTAACCCGGAATCTTTCAGTTATCCTCAAAACAATTTCAATTACCCTCCACAAAATTCATACGAACCAGAACCGTATTTTCATCATTTCAATGATCAAACGTCATTTCAAAAATTCTCTCCCCAATACCCTCATTGTGCTAAGTGTGGGGGTCCTCATGATGATTATCAATGTCAATCGTGGACTTCCGAATTTGACAACATCCAACCCCCACAGTTTCCCGTCATTGATCAATTTCCTCGTATAATTCTTGAAGAACTTTCCGAGGAACAAGCTGCTCGCAACGAAAGATTACTAGCCGATGAGCGAGCAGCTCAAAAGCTTCTCCTCTTTAACGAAGCTTGCCGTCTCGATGACGAGGATGAGGAAGATTGGGAGATGACAAAGGACAAGGTGCATATCTCAAGCCCACAAAGTACCGCACATGTCCACTCTCCGCCCTTATCTTGCCTATCTACCTTAGAACCGTCGGATAATCTTTTAATGGGGGACGAAAATCTTAGCACTATTCTGGAAACGGAACCGTCTTGTGTTGAGAACCTTGTCCCAACCCCAAGTGAGTCCGAGGTTATCTCCGGTAATATGTTTGATGAGCCTCTTGATGATGATTCTTCTCCTCCTCTTGACATCCCAAACGATCATGTCGAGATGTTCTCCGATTCTGACAACGATTGTACTTCGTTTGACGATTCTTTATCTTATGGAGACATCGATTATGTCGAGGAGTTACCTTCTGAGCTAGTTAGCTTAGAGGAAGTGAGAGATTATGATGATCTGGAAATTGAGGACGAGATACTTCGTGAAAAATTGTTCAATGTAAATCTCCTCGTTTCTAAGATCAAATCATTTTGTGCTAAACCAGCTTCAGCTCCTATCCCCATTGAGGATAGTGACTCTATCTTGGAAAAGCCCGAACCATTTTCTAAGCTTGAGGCTTTTTCCAATGATTCTCTTCCGGAATTTGATGTATTCCGCTTTGATGACGATCATACTGAAAAGGAGAGTAGTGGCATTCCCACTTTTCATATTTCTCTTCCTGAGTATGAGTCGTCCACATTTGAATTGCCTCCTCCTTCCGAAAGGAGTAGACTTCTCCATGAGGAGTTCGCCGGTGAACTCGCTCACATCGATCCTCTTCCTCCGGGAATTGAGGATGAGCTTTTTGAGCAAAATGCTCTACATCCCCTTTCATCCATGAGTAACTCATCCACCATTGAGGATTTTACCATGGTTGATACTTGCGTTTCATTCCTCTATGAGGATAAAGTTTTCAAACCCGGTATCTTACCTTTCAAGGGAGTTCACTCTCGGATATTTCTTAAGTCCAACACGGATGTTGTGACTTCTAAAGTGGTGGATAAGATTTCTGAACATTCCGTTAATGTTCCTCAATCTAATCTTTTTCCCACCCATCCCACCCGTTGTCAAGTAATTGACACTTTGCCTTCTCCTCCCATTTCTTCTCCATGTCTTAACTCCTACGAGAGTGAAGATACCATCTTTGACCCCGGCATTTCTCATTCTCTTGAGCCGGGAATATATCTCATCGGTGTGGAACTTTCACGTGCTTCAAATGTTTGTCCAAACATCTTGAATGAAAGTCCGATGGAGATTGTTTATTCCACTTTGCTTCCCCATGAACCAATGAATGCGGGGTCGAGTCAAGCTAGCGACTCGAGGAACAAAAACAGTAGCACACTATATGGGTTTTCACCCATATTTCTGATTTCTTTCTACTTTCTACCACCCTAGTGTGGGGGAGTTGCCCCCCCCCCCCCCCCGCTGTTGTACATAAGTTTTCTTAAAAAAAAAAAAAAAAAAAAAAAAAAAAATTTAAATAATGGCCGTAGTATTTCCCTTTTACGTTCTATGTTTCGGCATAACCGCCGGTACTTTGAATATTAAGGGCAATATTCATTTCTAGTGTGGGGGGAATTCTCACGAATTTTATCATATAAATTATACCACCCAATTCCCCCATTTTTGGCCAAATTTTTTTTTATGGTTATCAGTCCGCCATGTCTAATAAACAAAAGGATTGGCTAATCCAGGAGCAATCGGCTCTTGGTAAAGATATCTCAAATCCGTTGACGGCTCGCAATTTGCCCAAAATTGTATGGTGTTCAGCTCACCATATCTTTAATTAGTGAAGAGTTGGCTAGCCCGCAAGTTTATGGCTTGTGGTAAAGGCAGTTGGAAAACCATAATTGGTAATCAACTCACCAAAGATATTTTATCTAAGAGTTGGCTAGTCCAGAAGCAAACGGCTTCTGGTAAAGACAAATCAAATCCGTTAAGAGCTGGTGATTTGCTCAAAATCATATGGTTATCAGTGTACCATAGTTCTTACTTGAACTAAAACATTTGGCTACTCCAGAAGTAATGGCTTTTGGTAAAGAGATTCAAATCCATTAAGTTTTCTCAAAAGATTGCTAGGTACTAGCAATGGTTTAGTGTGGGGGATTGATGAGTGTGTAAAAACTCATCATTTTTGGTCAAGCCTGAACTGCAAAACATTTAAAAACACTCAGAAATGCATCAAAATACTGAAAATATCTCAAATTGTGTTTTATATGTTTCAGATGCAAAATTATTGAAAACAAATGAAAAACGAACAAAGTTTGCATAATTGGCAGTTTCAGTCCCCTAACTTTCAAAAAATGGCAAAACAAGTCCCCAGGATTTTCAAAAATGGAAAATATTATTTATGGCCCTTGGTTAATAAAGTTTGTCATTTATGGTCCTTATAATAATATTTGGAAAGTTGCAGCTTTGGTCCCTGCAGTTTCGAATTATACACGTTTGGTCCCTTAAATACACATTGGACTCAAATCTAATCCTATCTAAAACCCAAAAGCTGCTATCCAATCAACCTTTTTACCCATCCCCCTTTTACCCAATTGACTGCCAAGGTCAATACCAGGAACCCAAAACTCAATTGGCGCCAAATCCTTCCCCCTATCACTCTCAATCCCAACTACCAACAAGGCTTCACATGCTCACCTATGTCTTCCCTCCCCTCTTCACATGTTGCCCTTCCAAGTCATCAATCCACAACCTAATCAAGCCAATCTATGGCTGTGGTAGACGCCAAAGGGAATCTAATGGCTGAGAATGGTTTGAAGAAGCACAAGTGTGTTTTTGCTTGTTTGCACTCACACAAAAAAACACAAGACAGAAGAAAGAGCCAAGACCAAAAGATGATTCATTTTTTTATATATAAATAGCCTTCTAGTGATAGTGTAGATTTTTGTCTAGAAACTTAATGTTCTAGTGCCATCTTTAAACTTTCCTGTCATTTACAATTCGTGTAATTTTTAATTTCAATGCACTTAAATTTCTGTCTTTAATTTCAGTTTATGCAGTTTTGATTATTATTCAAGCTCTTAAATCTTTGCCAAGTCAGTTAAAGTGTTTGTTAAGTTGTATAAGCTAAGTTGAGACTTGGTTTAAAGTTCACAAGTCAGTTTTTCAAAGCTCAAAAGTCTCAAATCAGTTTCGAAAATCAGTTTAAGTTCTCTAAAGAGTGTTTGGATCAGCACTATTTCTGGGTCAAAAACCAATTTTTACCCATTTTGTGTCTCCAAGTAGTTGTAGTTAGATGTTAGTTCACTTTATTTTAGCATTCCAAGTAGTGTTTTATTGCAAAGAGTCCTTTTAGAATAGTATGCTAAGATTTTTTTTTTCCTTTTCCTGAATTGCTGATATGCTGCAGTCCCAAACTAGCCTTTATCACAGCCCCGAAGAAGCTTCATATAAGCTCCCTGTAGGTTGAAAATTGGTTTTTTTTTGGATCTTCACTATATGAGTTTATTATTCCTAAATTAGTTTTAGTTGATAGTGTAGGATAGATTGCTTATTTTTAAGCCATAAGTTCCCCTCTTAGCCTGTTTTCACCACCAAACAGCAGCCTGTGCAGTCCCTTTTGCAGCCTTGTTTTTGCCTATTATAAGCTTCCCTAAGGTTCCAATTTGATGTCTTAGAATCTCTACAATCTTAAGTCTGTATGTGTTAGCTTATTTTGACATTTGGAGTAGTTGGGTTAGCTTATTTTTAAGCTAGAAAGGCTGCTATTGGCCACTGTTTGAGCCTGCCACAACAGCTAAAGTTTTTGGTTTAAAGTGCTTGTTAGGTCTTATTTATAGCTTTTTCAGTTTTTTTTATTGCCTTATGGTGTAAGTAGTTTAGGCCTAGTGTTATCTTAGCTTATTTGTAGTTTTTAAATGCTTATTTCCCGATTGTTAGTTTAAGGTTCCCCGTAGATTAGATATTCTCTACTGCTTCTTCCCTTGTTAATTTAGCTTATCTCATTTTCATTTTGCTTATTTTGATTATTCTTGTGTTGTTTGCATTTATACTGCTTATTTGGTTCAATTTGTGTTTCTTGAGTGGTTAAAAAATCTCAAATCAGCTAAAAGGGCTGTTTGGTTGGGTTCTGTCCAAAACAGCAGCACATAAGCTGTTTATACAGCTTATTACAAAGGTTTTAGAAAAGAAGTTTTCACAAAAAAGAGTCACTTTGATTGCCCCTTTTATCTTCCAAAGCCAAAATAAAAAAAAAAATAAGTTGACAAAAAGGTGCAGAGGTGGGATTCGACCCCCTGACCTCTTGCACAAAGCCTCAATATCCACACTCAACACCAACTCGCCCTAGGGTCTTTTCAGTTTTTAATTGCAACATTTATTACTTAACGTGGTTTTTACTTTTACTAGCCTTAGCTTATTTCTATTTTTCACAGCTTATTTCCTTAAGCAGTAGTGTAATTTTTTATTTTTCATAGATTCGGTAGTGTCTCAAGTATTTTCTGTAAATTTTGTAGAATTTTTAAAATTAGTTTAGTATTTTTAATTAATTAATTAGATTAATTTAGTTTTTAATTCATAGCAATTAATTTAAAAGTCAAAAAAATTCCCGGCTTTTTCCTAAATTTTTTTTAGTCATTTAGAATGTAGGAAAATTGTTTTTGCACTCGTAGGACTTAAATTGCATATTTTTCACTTTCGGGGCTTAGTGTGTTCCTGGTATTTTGTGTTTTTGCATTTTAGCACCCTAGGATGTAGTTTAGCATCGTTTTATTGTTCCTTAGGATTAGTAGTAGTTTATTTAGTGTCTACATTGTTTTAATTGCTTTGTTTACTCTTCCGTGCTTTAATTTGTAGAATAACGAAATCAAAATCCAAATTCGTTAAAACCAATTCAAGTCCTAATCAAGAAACCCATCGATACCGTCAATTTCACACCTCGTTGGGACACGACCCGGGGAAATCACTTTCCCGGTATCACTTTTATCACATTCGTGAGATTTGGCACGTTAACCCTTTTCCTAAAAGGTTGATTTGTCGGATTTTACGTTTAATTTGATAAATTGATATTGTGTTTATTTTCACCACTCACAACGATCGAATCACCAGTCCCTCAGAAACAAAAAGTGTTCAATCTGTGCAGGGTAAAAACAAAGGTCTTGTTGCTGAAACCTTCGATTGGGATAAAGAGCCAGTCTCATCTGATGATGAAATGGTGCATGTCAGTGCACTGATGGCCCTCTCAGAGGAAGACAAGCTAGCTGTTGGAAAAAATCATGCCAGTAATGGAGAATGGGTCAACATCACAATGAAGAAGGTAAACATTCTACTTTCTATGGATGATGACTCTGATTGGCAGTCTTATATGAACTATCTTAATGTTGACCTTAAGTTCGTAGAAGAGCAAAGACTGAATCTTTTTTCAAAATACAACAAGCTAAGTTTTGAATTGAACAAGTGTAGGGATGAACTGCTTCTTTTTAAACAAGCTAAGCTTGAGGCTGTCACTTTGCAAATTCAAAACACTGAACTAGTTAAAAGAAATCAGGCTCTTCAAGACGAACTCAAAAAGGTTCAAGATATCCTTAATAGTTGGACTGCTAAGAATCCCAGGGTCTTTGATGCTGTGGGAGCCCCCAGTAGCAAGAAGAGAGTCTTAGGTGAAGATCATCTTCCTGAATCTCTCAACAAAGACCAGGGTCCTAAGCCATTTTTGTCTGGAGGCATGATTACCAATATGTTGACTACTCCCCAGTCTAATGATTGGGTTGAAAGGGATAATCCTGATAGTAAGCTTCCAAATTTCAATTCTGGAAGGATTCTTGAGCCTGAGAGTCAAGCTCTCAAGAGCATGCTAGGACTCCCTGATGTGCCCAGTATCACTGAACACGTCTCTGAGTCCGAAGCAGAATCTCAAACACAGCTTCCACCTCTGAAACCACTTCAGGGTGCTGCACCAAGCTCTGAGCTTACTCCAATGCAATTCAACCCTCATTCACCTAAAGAAAGGTCTGGACTTGGTAGAACCATCCTGAAAAGACCATCAAAACCAACTCAACAAGAATCTACCCCCACTGAGACTTCCACATCCTCTGTCCCCACTCAAGCTGACCAAATTCAGCAACTGACTGAACTTGTGAAGAAGCTAACTGACAAGATGGAATCCATTGAAAAGGTTCCTGAATCTATCAAGGAAACAAAGTCAGCTTCCTCTAGTTCCTCAAAGTCAAAATCCACCTCCAAACCCAAGCTAAAGTGTGATCTATGCAACTATACCAGTCATACCACTGATAACTGTTATAGAATCCTTTTTTGTATGATCTGCAAAAAGGATGATCATAGAACTTCAGATCACTTGCAATATGTAAGTTCTCTCAGTAAATCAAACTATACCAATGTTGGTTATCAGTATGCTTGATGAGTGTGTAAATACTCATCATTTTTGGGTCAAATCTGAACTGCAAAACACTTAAAAATGCTCAGTAATGCATCAAAATACTGAAAATATCTCAAAATTGCATTTTATATGTTTCAGATGCAAAATGTTTAAAATCAGATGAAAAAGGAGCTAAGTTTGCATAATTGGCAGTTTCAGTCCCCCAAGTTTCAAAAGTTGTCAGAAATAGTCCCTGAGCACTTATTTCAAAAGAAAAGTCACCAAAGGTCCTTTTAAAATCATAACTTGTCAAAATTAGTCCTTTGGTGAAAAATATCAAAAGTTTTGAGAAATTACAAGTTTGGTCTTTCAAGTTTCAAATTTGGCAAAAATAGTCCTTGAAAATTTGAAAATGTCCTTTATGGTCCTTGCACTATTGAAACTTGTCATTTTTGGTCCCTTGAAACAACTTTGATAAATTGTCAGAATTGGTCCTCAAGTTTGGTGAATTACATGAATGGTCCTTGATATTAAACCTAAACCCTTGAACCCTTTGAACCCCTTGGACCCCTGCCACTTGACCCTTGGACCCCCTTGGACCTTGACCCCTGTCTAATATATTACCCCAGTCAAACCCCGGTCAACAAATACACCTTTTCCCTCCTTTTTTTTCTTCTCCCTTACCCACTGCCCTGAAATCACTCTACCTTCACCTCACCTCCAGCTCACATACTCCTTTCCATGTCCCCTCCACCTCCACCAAACAACAAAAATCATTTAATGCTTCTCCTTTCATTCACTCAAACCCCCCTGTTGCTATATCTTTTTTGGCGCCAAAATCCATCAACGGCCAATATCTATTCTAAGCATCCAAAGGCCAAGATTAAAAGTGGGAAATGATCAGAGGGCTAGTGGAAGACTTTTTGATGATAAATAGAAGAAAGAGAAGCAAGAAGAAGGAGGAAGTAGTGTAATCTTATTTTTACTTATGTCTTTTTTTAAAGTTTTTAAGTTTTCCATTGTAAGGTTAAGCTTTTCAATACTTTGTAATCATATTCCAGTGTGTTATAAACCGTTTTCAGTTATCAATTTCATGTTCTAAGTATAAAGTCAGTTTATGCCATTTTTAAGCTAAAATTCTCAAATCAGCTTATTGTTGTTATTAGTGTTGTCAAAGAACTCATAAGCTCATAAAATTTCATTATATAGCTTCTGAGAGCTTTTAGTAAGTCTAAAACTTTGTTTAGTATCAAAAACAGAAAATTCACAAAAATCAAGAAAAATAGTGAGAAAATAAAAAATCTATGGAAATGAAGTTCAATGACTGAAGCAGGTTGGTAATTGGATTGTTTTTGGTTTAGAGCTTAGTGGTAAGCATATAGGAGTGATCTTATGTTCTCAGTTCTCATCTTTATGCCTAAACTCACTTTGTAAGCTATTTCTTTGAAATTTGCAATTCATAGTATTAGTGTTTAAATGTTGCTTATTACAAGTTTTATCTTATCACATTATAGTTAATAGAAGTTAATTTATAGCTTTTATGGTTTAAAAGGTTGTTTTAGTACTATAAGCTTCATAACAGTTTAGTATAAGGGTGTTTGGATTAGCCTAGTTAATTGTGTTAGAGGGCATCTGTGTTATTACTTGTTGTTGTTTCATATCACCTTAGTGTTTAATAGCTCAGTTCTAGTATAAAATTTAGTCCTTGTTTCATAAAAAGTCAAAATCATTTTGATTCTGTCCTATATTCATAACTGTTAGAAATTTATGTTTCATAATCATGCATACTAGTGTAAAAGTTGTTTATATAGCCTAAATAAGTCTTATAGTAGCTTAATACATCAAATTAGATCATCTAGGATCATTAGAAGTTCATCAAAGTCAAACTGGTTCATTATTTAAAAAGTCAAAATTTCCTAGAAGCAGTTTTTGAATAAACTTTACAATTTCACTGTGATCTTATCATTAGGATTTAGGACTTAAGCCTTTGGGATATTAAAGTTTAACTGCTTAACTAAATTAGAAAATAGTAGTTCACTCCTAATCAGCTTATTCAGTGCTTTTTACTTAGCTTCTTTTGACCCCCTTTTTCTGAAAAACTGCCCTGTGCAACAGATAAGCTTGTGCTTATTTGAAGCTTATTTGGTGCTTAATTTTAAGTAATTTTGCTTTCTCAGTATTTGTATTAGCTTATTCTCAGTTCCTTAGCTTATTTTCATTTACTCTTTTGCTTATTTCTAGCTTATTAGCATTTTGGCTTAAATCTTGTGCTTATTCACTTTTTGCCAACTGTTAAGAAACATAAGCTCAAACTGAGCTTATTAGTAGTTTTGGTAAAAAGTTATAGTTTTAAAATTTGCTTATTTCCTTGTGCTTAATAAGTTTGTAAAATAAAAATCCAAAAATAAAATAATTTAGCAAAAAATGGGGTGCACAGAATCGAACCTGTGACCTCCTGGTTCCCTTGCACGCACACAGCACTCACACTCCAACCATATGCCCTTGGGTCTTCTTTGTGTTTAAGTTTGCACATTTAATTACTTAAGGACCTTTTGCAGTTTGTGCTAATAAGCTTCTTTAGCTCATTTTCAGCTTATTTTCCATAGTCACCACCACATTTTTATTTTTTCCTAGGATCAGTTGCTTTTAAAGTATTTTATGGAATTTTTGTAGAATTTTGTAAAATCGTTTAGTATTTTTTATAATTTAATTTAGTTTTAATCTTATTTAATTCATAATAAAAAATATAAAAGTCAAAAAAATATAAATCTTTTTTCTAAAATTTTCTTTTGTCATATAGTAAGTAAGAAAATTGTTTTTACATTCGTAGGCCTTTTATTTCACAAATTTTACGTTTTATCTTGCGCACTCGCGTAATTTTTACACATAACGCACGTTTTTATTTTAAGTCACGTTTTTTAGATAATTTAGGTTTACATTTTAATTTAAATAGTTTATTTAAGTTATTTTGTTTTATAAATCAAGAAAAATCATTTTAAAAATAGTGATAGCGTTTATTTAATATATTTTAGCTTTTTAATTTTCTTTAATTTGCATTTAAGTCGCTGTAATTTATAAACTTTTTCTTTAGGTATAAATATTCGAAAATCCTTACTGATCACTATCCTTAGTGATCATTCTATCGTGTGAAAGTTTTTAAAACACCATTGAGTCTCCGTGGGACTTAACGACCCAGGAATCCACTATATTCTCCAGATCTTCATTGCATTGGTTTCTGAGCTGTTTTAAGTTTATTACGGTTAGCCATTCACAAGTGGTTAGCTTGTGTGATTAAACTTGACCGTTCGGGCCCCGATCAAATTTTGGCGCCGTTGCCGGGGAGGCTTTAGCGTGTGTTAAACCTTTTTCAGACCCATTCTTGCACATATACCATCTTTTGTAAATATTTTCATTCTTTGTTTTTACAAAATGTTTTTCAAAATCCAAAAATATCCATCCTTTATCCTCTAATCTGTTTAATTCTCCATTCCTTATCCTCTATAACCGTTTAATTCTTCATCTCTTATCCCTCTTATCCGTTTAATTCTTTATGTCATGGTTTTCGACATGTTCGAGGTGTGGAGGTCCATTTAACGGTGGAAATTGTCGGCGATGTACCAATGTGAGTTTCGGAGACAAGTTTGTCGGTAATCCCGATCCCATTTCAAATAATGAAACACCCAATTTTTCCTACCTACCTCCACAGCCCCAATACGAATCCTACTCATGTGAGTTTTGTGGGAATGATTCTCATTACGGTTTTGATTGTCCACCACGGGTCCCGCTTGTCTATGAGCCAGAATCATGTTACAATCAGAACTTTGGTGAAAGTTATTTTCCCAATTATCTCTGTTGTGAGAATTGCGGGGGTCCTCATGCGACTTTTGAATGTCAACCGATGAATCAAAATTTTCACAATTCCAATTCTCCCGGTTTTGACAATTTCCAACCCCCACAGTATTCCACCATTCATCAATATCATCATGATAAAACTATTGGAGAATTACTAGCTGAAGAACGAACGGCTAATCCTAGTACTCAGACTTCCGAGCCTTCACAGCATTTCAATGATTACGAGGAGTGTAATCTTCCACAAAGTTCTGAAGAAATACGCATTCGAAAGCAACTACAAATGAAAAGAATGGTATGTAAGCTTCAGCAGATGAATATAAGAATCCGATATGATGACGATGATGATGAGGATACTATTCAAATGAGGGAATATTATGAGGACGACGAGGAGAGTGCTATTCAATTGAACGATTTTATTTCTCAACTCCCTCAGTCTATTGCTATCACACCTATCTTACCTATTATTGCTTCCAAAGACTCTCTCACCATGGGGGATAAGCATCTCAACACTATTCAGGAAACGGAATCGTCTAATGTTGAGAACTTCGTCCCAATCCCAAGTGAGTCTGAGGATATATCCGATAGTGATTGTGATTTGCCTTTTTGTGATTCTCTCGACATTTCTGAGGTTACTTCCGGGATTTTCTCAAATCCTCTTTTTGAATTTAATAATGACTACACTTTTGGGAAAGTAAATCCTCTTTTCGATGAAATGTCTGAGGCCGATACAGAGACCATCACGGAAGTGGTGGAAATTGCTAGCTCTCAGAGCACACCACTTGTCCCACCTCTGTATTCTAACTTATCTCTTCCATCATGTGATGACGATTCTATCCTCACTGATGAGATGTCTTTCGAGTATCCCGTTGAGCCCTCTGGCGAAGACAAAAATTTTAATCTAGAGATACTCGTTGGAAGAAAAATGCACATGGATGAAAATTTTAATGAGATGTTTGAGCTTGAAACGTACATCATCCGAACCTTTCTTCCTTTCGTCACATACGGTGTGACTTCTCCATGTCTTAACTCCCACGGGAGTGAAGGTACTATCTTTGACCCCGGCATTTTCATTTATCATTTGTGAGCCGGGTCTTTCTCTGTATATCTCGTCGGTGTGGAACTTTCACGTACTTCAATATTTATACAAACATCATTGAATGAAAGTCCGATGGAGATTGTCTCTTCCACTTACTTCCCCATGAACAAATGAATTCGGGGTCGAGTCAAGCTAGCGACTCGGGAATCAAAAACAGTAGCACCATATGGGTTTTCACCCATATTTCTGTCTTCTTTCTCTGTTCTACCACCCTAGTGTGGGGGAGTTGCCTCCCGCTAAAAAAAAAAAAAAAAATCAAATAATGGCTGTAGTATTTCCCTTTTATATTCTATGTTTTGGCATAACCGCCGGTACTTTGAATATTGAGGGCAATATTCATTTCTAAGTGTGGGGGAGAATTCTCACGAATTTTATCATATGTATTACCACCCAATTCCCCTATTTTTGGCCAAATTTTTTTTTTGGAGTAAGTGTTTTTCACTTACTCAGCAAATGGTAATCAGTCCGCCATGTCTAACCCACATAAGGATTGGCTAATCCAGGAGCAAACGGCTCTTGGTAAAGATTTCTCGAATCCGTTTATGGCTTGCAATTTGCCCAAAATTGTATGGTATTCAACTCACCATATCCTAAAAAGTGAAGAGTTGGCTAGCCCGCAAGTTCTGGCTTGTGGTAAAGGCAGTGGAAAAACCATAATTGGTATTCAGCTCACCAAAGATAATATTGATAATTTATCTAAGAGTTGGCTAGTCCAGAAGCAAACGGCTTCTGGTAAAGACAAATCAAATCCGTTGGAAGCTGGTGGTTTGCTCAAAATCACATGGTTATCAGTGTACCATAGTTCTTACTTGAACTGAAACATTTGGCTACTCCAGAAGTAATGGCTTTTGGTAAAGAGATTCAAATCCATTAAGTTTTTCTCAAAAGATTGCTAGGGACTAGCAATAGTTTAGTGTGGGGGATTGATGAGTGTGTAAATACTCATCATTTTTGGGTCAAATCTGAACTGCAAAACACTTAAAAATGCTCAGTAATGCATCAAAATACTGAAAATATCTCAAAATTGCATTTTATATGTTTCAGATGCAAAATGTTTAAAATCAGATGAAAAAGGAGCTAAGTTTGCATAATTGGCAGTTTCAGTCCCCCAAGTTTCAAAAGTTGTCAGAAATAGTCCCTGAGCACTTATTTCAAAAGAAAAGTCACCAAAGGTCCTTTTAAAATCATAACTTGTCAAAATTAGTCCTTTGGTGAAAAATATCAAAAGTTTTGAGAAATTACAAGTTTGGTCCTTCAAGTTTCAAATTTGGCAAAAATAGTCCTTGAAAATTTGAAAATGTCCTTTATGGTCCTTGCACTATTGAAACTTGTCATTTTTGGTCCCTTGAAACAACTTTGATAAATTGTCAGAATTGGTCCTCAAGTTTGGTGAATTACATGAATGGTCCTTGATATTAAACCTAAACCCTTGAACCCTTTGAACCCCTTGGACCCCTGCCACTTGACCCTTGGACCCCCTTGGACCTTGACCCCTGTCTAATATATTACCCCAGTCAAACCCCGGTCAACAAATACACCTTTTCCCTCCTTTTTTTTCTTCTCCCTTACCCACTGCCCTGAAATCACTCTACCTTCACCTCACCTCCAGCTCACATACTCCTTTCCATGTCCCCTCCACCTCCACCAAACAACAAAAATCATTTAATGCTTCTCCTTTCATTCACTCAAACCCCCCTGTTGCTATATCTTTTTTGGCGCCAAAATCCATCAACGGCCAATATCTATTCTAAGCATCCAAAGGCCAAGATTAAAAGTGGGAAATGATCAGAGGGCTAGTGGAAGACTTTTTGATGATAAATAGAAGAAAGAGAAGCAAGAAGAAGGAGGAAGTAGTGTAATCTTATTTTTACTTATGTCTTTTTTTTAAGTTTTTAAGTTTTCCATTGTAAGGTTAAGCTTTTCAATACTTTGTAATCATATTCCAGTGTGTTATAAACCGTTTTCAGTTATCAATTTCATGTTCTAAGTATAAAGTCAGTTTATGCCATTTTTAAGCTAAAATTCTCAAATCAGCTTATTGTTGTTATTAGTGTTGTCAAAGAACTCATAAGCTCATAAAATTTCATTATATAGCTTCTGAGAGCTTTTAGTAAGTCTAAAACTTTGTTTAGTATCAAAAACAGAAAATTCACAAAAATCAAGAAAAATAGTGAGAAAATAAAAAATCTATGGAAATGAAGTTCAATGACTGAAGCAGGTTGGTAATTGGATTGTTTTTGGTTTAGAGCTTAGTGGTAAGCATATAGGAGTGATCTTATGTTCTCAGTTCTCATCTTTATGCCTAAACTCACTTTGTAAGCTATTTCTTTGAAATTTGCAATTCATAGTATTAGTGTTTAAATGTTGCTAATTACAAGTTTTATCTTATCACATTATAGTTAATAGAAGTTAAAGCTTTTATGGTTTAAAAGGTTGTTTTAGTACTATAAGCTTCATAACAGTTTAGTATAAGGGTGTTTGGATTAGCCTAGTTAATTGTGTTAGAGGGCATCTGTGTTATTACTTGTTGTTGTTTCATATCACCTTAGTGTTTAATAGCTCAGTTCTAGTATAAAATTTAGTCCTTGTTTCATAAAAAGTCAAAATCATCTTGATTCTGTCCTATATTCATAACTGTTAGAAATTTATGTTTCATAATCATGCATACTAGTGTAAAAGTTGTTTATATAGCCTAAATAAGTCTTATAGTAGCTTAATACATCAAATTAGATCATCTAGGATCATTAGAAGTTCATCAAAGTCAAACTGGTTCATTATTTAAAAAGTCAAAATTTCCTTGAAGCAGTTTTTGAATAAACTTTACAATTTCACTGTGATCTTATCATTAGGATTTAGGACTTAAGCCTTTGGGATATTAAAGTTTAACTGCTTAACTAAATTAGAAAAATAGTAGTTCACTCCTAATCAGCTTATTAAGTGCTTTTTACTTAGCTTCTTTTGACCCCCTTTTTCTGAAAAACTGCCCTGTGCAACAGATAAGCTTGTGCTTATTTGAAGCTTATTTGGTGCTTAATTTTAAGTAATTTTGCTTTCTCAGTTGTTGTATTAGCTTATTCTCAGTTCCTTAGCTTATTTTCATTTACTCTTTTGCTTATTTCTAGCTTATTAGCATTTTGGCTTAAATCTTGTGCTTATTCACTTTTTGCCAACTGTTAAGAAACATAAGCTAAAACTGAGCTTATTAGTAGTTTTTGTAAAAATTTATAGTTTTAAAATTTGCTTATTTCCTTGTGCTTAATAAGTTTGTAAAATAAAAATCCAAAAATAAAATAATTTAGAAAAAACGGGGTGCACAGAATCGAACCTGTGACCTCCTGGTTCCCTTGCATGCACACATCACTCACACTCCAACCATCTGCCCTTGGGTCTTCTTTGTGTTTAAGTTTGCACATTTAATTATTTAAGGACCTTTTGCAGTTTGTGCTAATAAGCTTCTTTAGCTCATTTTCAGCTTATTTTCCATAGTCACCACCACATTTTTATTTTTTCCTAGGATCAGTAGCTTTTAAAGTATTTTATGGAATTTTTGTAGAATTTTGTAAAATCGTTTAGCATTTTTTATAATTTAATTTAGTTTTAATCTTATTTAATTCATAATAAAAAATATAAAAGTCAAAAAAATATAAATCTTTTTTCTAAAATTTTCTTTTGTCATATAGTAAGTAAGAAAATTGTTTTTACATTCGTAGGCCTTTTATTTCACAAATTTTACGTTTTATCTTGCGCACTCGCGTAATTTTTACACATAACGCACGTTTTTATTTTAAGTCACGTTTTTTAGATAATTTAGGTTTACATTTTAATTTAAATAGTTTATTTAAGTTATTTTGTTTTATAAATCAAGAAAAATCATTTTATAAATAGTGATAGCGTTTATTTAATATATTTTAGCTTTTTAATTTTCTTTAATTTGCATTTAAGTCGCTGTAATTTATAAACTTTTTCTTTAGGTATAAATATTCCAAAATCCTTACTGATCACTATCCTTAGTGATCATTCTATCGCCTGAAAGTTTTTAAAACACCATTGAGTCTCCGTGGGACTTAACGACCCGGGAATCCACTATATTCTCCAGATCTTCATTGCATTGGTTTCTGAGCTGTTTTAAGTTTATTACGGTTAGCCATTCACAAGTGGTTAGCTTGTGTGATTAAACTTGACCGTTCGGGCCCCGATCAATGCTTCATCTTCCAAGTCTGCTCAAAGGTTTAGAGCAAAACCCTTTCCTCCTTGCCCTCACTGTGGCTTTAACGATCATCATCCTGATGATTGTCTCATGAACACATGCTGTGATATTTGCGGTAATCCAGCTCATGAGACATCCCAGCATGACAGTGTCATCCAAGCAAGGAGAAGCTCCAAGCAACCCAAAAGCACTGAGTCATCCTCAGTCTCCAAATGCAAAACATGTGGTAGCACAATGCACTCAACCACTGACCATGAGTCAATTGCCAAATTCAAACAGACCATGAAGCCCAAGCCCAAAAATAAGTGGGTCACTAAGAGAAACTAACACATTTTACTACTTGTGCAGAGGCATGCCAGGGAGCTTATCTGGCATCTAGACAGTGGATGTTTAAGGAGCATGACTGGCGTCAAGGAATATCTGCACAAGTATATAAAGGAACCAGGACCCAAGGTAGTATTTGGTGATAACTCTTCATGTCCCACCGAAGGTTATGGTTCAGTAAACTGCAATGGAATAGTTTTCTCTAGGATAGCTTATGTCAATGGTCTCAAATACAATCTCATCAGTGTCAGTCAACTATGTGATGCTAAGTACATTGTGCAATTCAATGACAAACAAGGTACTATTTTTAATGCCAACAAAGAAGTTGTTTTGATAGCTCCTAGGAGAGATGATGTTTATGTCTTAGACATGTCAACTCTCTCTAAAGATGGAACCTGTCTCTTTGCCAAAGCCACTGAAACTATCAACTGGCGGTGGCACAAGAGACTCTCACACTTAAACTTCAAAAACATCAACAACTTGGAAAAACAAAACAAGGTCCTTGGCTTACCATCACTGGTTTTTGCAAAAGATAAACCATGCTCAGCCTGTGAGAAAGGCAAACACCAAAGAGCATCTTTCAAAACAAAACAAAATTTCTCAATCAAAAGCTGCCTTCACCTCCTGCATATGGATCTCTTTGGACCAGTCAGTCCTAGATCAATCCAGCATAAAAAGTATACTCTTGTCATTGTTGATGAGTTCTCAAGATACACTTGGGTATACTTTCTTTCCAAAAAGAGTCAGGCAACTGATACTATAATGTCATTCATCAGGAACATTGAAAACCAGAATGACATTACTGTAAAACAAATCAGAACTGACAATGGTATTGAGTTCAGAAATGATGTGCTTGAAAGGTTCTGTGATGAAAAGGGAATCTCCCAAAAATTTTCATCCCTTTACACCCGTGAACAAAATGGGGTAGCAGAAAGGAAAAACAGAACTCTCATTGAGGCTGCAAGAACCATGTTAAATGGCTCAGCCCTCTCAAAGCATTTCTGGACTGAAGCAGTCAAAACAGTCTGTTATACTCAAAACAGGTCAATCATTGTCAAAAGACATAACAAAAGCCCATATGAGATATTCAAAGGTAGACTTCCTGACATCAGATACTTTCATGTGTTTGGATGTCCTATGTTCATTCATAACCACAAGGATCATCTAGGAAAGTTTGATGCTAAAGCTGATGATGGATACTTTCTAGGCTACTCACTGATCTCCAAAGCCTTCAGGGTGTTTAACACAAGGAGACAACAAGTTGAGGAAACCTTTCATGTCACCTTTGATGAAAGTGTAGAAAGCATCAGGTTCACCAACACCTCAGTGGAGGAAATAGGAATTGATAACTCCTCAAGATATCCTCCTGATGAGTATAACACTGAAATCAATTCCTCATACCAAGCTGATGCTGACATCTCATATTATGTCTTGCCTCACATCCTGTCACAACCAACTATCAGTGAATTCATTGATAATCAGTCAGTCCCTGCTGGGATTGGTAACACTGATCCAAATGATCAGGAACCAGTGATTCATGAAACCCAACCTGAACAAGACATCTCAACAGATGTTCTTAATGATTATGTGGCTCATGCACCTGAACTCACTCCTGAGTCTCCAGTGACCTCTTCAAGCTCAGATCATAGACCACAAAGTAAGTGGACAAAATCTCAAGACATTGAGCTTGTAAAAATCATTGGCGAACCCACTGAGGGCATGCTCACCAGAAGCATGGCTGCTAAATTAACTGCAGCTTCAGCCAATGAATGTCTATATGCTAATTACCTCTCAGATATAGAACCCAAAAGTGTCACTGAGGCTCTAAAACACCCAAGTTGGGTTCAGGCCATGCAAGAAGAACTGCAACAGCTTGATAAAAACAAAGTCATGACCTTGATCAAATGTCCTCAGGATATCATTGTCATAGGAATGAAGTGGGTTTTCAGAAACAAAACTGATGAAAACGGCACTGTCATTAAAAACAAATCCAGACTTGTAGCCAAAGGTTACAGTCAACAAGAAGGCATTGACTATGATGAGACATTTGCTCCTGTTGCAAGAATGGAAGCCATCAGGATCTTCCTTGCATATGCTACCTACATGAACTTCAAAGTTTACCAAATGGATGTAAAAAGTGCATTTCTAAATGGTGAACTCAAGGAAGATGTGTATGTTCAACAACCCAGGCTTTGAGAGTAGTGAATTCCCTGACTATGTCTGCAAGCTTGATAAAGCCCTTTATGGACTAAAGCAAGCTCCCAGGGCATGGTATGAAACTCTCTCAGCCTTCCTGATTCAAAACAAGTTTGTCAGAGGAAAGATAGACAACACACTGTTTATCTACAGGACAAAACAAGATGTGATACTGGTCCAAGTATATGTTGATGACATTATCTTTGGCTAAAAAAACTACACTCTTTGCAAACAGTTTGAAAAACTGATGACAAAGAAGTTTGAAATGAGCATGATTGGTGAACTCACATACTTTCTTGGACTACAAATCAGGCAAACTGATAAATGAATCTCCATCAGTCAAGAGAAATACACCAGAAATCTCTTGAAGAAATATGAGATATCTGACTGTGCCTCAGTGAAGACACCAATGGTCCCTCCTAACAACCTTGGACCTGATCTCACTGGCAAATCAGTAAATCAAACCCATTTCAGAGGGATTGTTGGCTCACTGATGTATCTAACTGCTTCCATACCAGACATACAATTCTCAGTCTGTCTAATAGCAAGATATCAGTCCAATCCCAAAGAATCCCACCTCACTGCAGCCAAAAGAATACTCAGGTACCTAAAGGGAACCACAAGCCTTGGACTCTATTATCCAAAGTGCTCATGGTTTGATCTCAAAGGTTACTCTGATTCTGATTATGCTGGCTGCAACATGGACAGAAAAAGTACCTTAGGGTCCTGTCAATTTCTTGGTGGAAAACTAGTTTGTTGGAGTGCCAAAAAGCAAGAATCAGTGGTTATGTCTTCAGCTGAAGCTGAGTATGTGGCTGCTGCAGGATGCTGTGCCAATGTTTTATGGATGAAAAGTCAACTCAATGACTATGACATCCATTACAAAATGGTACCCATCTTCTGTGACAACACCAGTGCCATTGCTATCTCCAACAACCCTGTCCTTCATCAAAGAACCAAACACACTGATATCAGATATCACTTCATCAGGGACCACATAATGAAAGGAGACATAGAACTCCATTTCATCCCTACTGAATATCAACTGGCTGATATCTTCACCAAACCCTTGGATGAACCTACCTTCAGAAGACTGAAAGCTGAATTGGGAATGCTTGACATTGAAAGTCAGGTATCTGAAAACCAATCTCAGTGAGTATTTCTCTAATGGTATCGCCTCCCTGAAACCACAAAATAACCCTCTCACTGAATGAGTAAGACTCATTCAGGGACCCTGACTCTTGATATTGAGCATTGAATGAGTAACTAAATGCATCAAGTATTAGTTACTTAAATGTCCTAGGTTGGAAATCACACCAATTAAATATAGGAATATATGTCTTTGTATCTTACTGTCAAGGGTCCCTCATACTTACCTCATCCCACTTGGCATTAAATGCCTCCTCACACATAAAATATCATGTGGATATTTTATTACTGCAAAAAGTGCACTTTTACTGTACACTGCAACTGTTCCCTTGAAATACGGGATTTTACTGCTGGTAGTGGAGGGTGGCATTAAATGTGGAAATTCAAAACGTTTTCAAAAACCGACTTTACAAATCCACAAGTATGCACAAACTACCCCTATAAACACTCTATAAATACCCTCACAAAATCTTTATAACACACACAAAAGATTTCTGCTAACAAAACTCTGTCAAAATCTCTTTTCAAACCCAGAAATCTTTGTGTTCTTCAAATCCTTTCTGAAAAATCTTCTTTGTAAACCTTTACAAAAGTTTTTCATCACAACTTAAGAGATTCATAACCTTTGATTGTTCTTGTCAAAATTTTTTCAAAACCCTAAAAACCTTTTTAATGGAAATGGCAAGAACACAATCTCTTCAGTTTGCTTCACAGTGGGTAGGTGATCTTAGCAATGTTGAATTTAAAACAAATAATGTCATAGGCAATTTTGAATATCCTCAAACTGTCCCAGCCTACAAGGACATTATGAAATTTTTGTATAACTGCCCACTGAAAACGACCTTTGTTCAGTGTCCCTCAATACTGTACCAAAACCTCCTCAGGGAGTTTTGGGCAACAGCTAAGGCCTTTGACCCGACACCCTCTACTGATGAGAATAACCTTAGACCACTCAGGGAATATCTCATCAGATTCAGTCTTAACGGGGGGCAACAATTCACCCTGGATTATAAAACTTTTTGTACTTCAACAGGGTTAGACTACGACAAAGGAGTTTATGTCGCCCATCCTGAACCCTCCACAGTGAAGGATGGGTTAAAACAAATTGTTTTAGATCCAACGTTTTTGGACAAGACCCCAGTCACCAAAAGTTCATTTCCCGTGGCTTGGAGGATCCTATTCACTTTTTTGATTCAGGTCCTCGGCGGGAACCACTCATCCACTGAACAAGTTAACTCTATTCAGTTGATGATGGCATACTGCTTGATGAATGGGGTCACTGTCGACATAGGGGAGATCATTTACAGTGATCTCGTAACCAAGCTGTAGAGCAAAACTAGGACGAAATACGTTTCGTATCCTAGGTTTGTCTCTTGTGCTTTGCAAACGTTACTGGGTTCAAACTATCCTCAGGAAGAAAATTTTGGTGCTTTTCCTGGCATCCTGAGCCAATCAAACTTTCAAAAGGACCCATCCCTTGTCACCAATATTGAATTGACGGCCCATATGGTTGCTGTAAACAACCAGAGGGAATCAGTGTCTCCTAACCCTGCTCCTATAAAGAGATTGGGGAAGTCTCAGACTGGGACTAAGACCAAACCCAAGTCTCAGGGCCCTGAGGCTTCTGGAGCACTGGCCAAAAGGCAAAGAAGACCTAAGACTGATTTGACACCCACTGGAGGCCAATCATCATCTACCCCGGTGACAACGAAGGACACTGATACATCACAATCAGTGCCCTTGGTCCCAACTACTACTCCCTAAGATCCAGAGGGAAACATACAACCCGCTGGTAGGGGAGCGCCTTCCACTACGCTCAGTGATGACATTAGCAAATCAAAGCCTTTGTCTGAGGGCACACTGAATGATCCCAAAGACTCAGAGGGAACCAAACAACCCGCTGATAGGGATATCACTTTCACTGACTCGGAGGGAAAGGAACAACCCGCCGATATGGAACCCAAAACCAATCCTGACTCCAGAGAAGGCACTGGAAAAACCCACCAGTGTCTGAGGGGTCAACGGGGGACAAAGACTCAGAGGGAAAAATACCACCCGCTGATATGGAACCCATCCCCAATCTCTTGTTGACTGTTGCTGATGTTACTGGGATACTTTTCTCCGATGATGAACCTGCTGAAAGTGAAGATGTTATTTTATCAGCAGGGGAAGAAGTGGACGCTGAGGTTCAATCTGAACAAAAACCTCAGCCTGATCCACAGGAGCATACTGAGTCACCATTTCAACCTGCAGACAATGACTCGGATTCCTCATCATCCAGTTCTGGTGAATTTAGCCACTATGACAACATTCTTCCAATCACTGAAAGGCAGTTAGTCATGTGGATCACCAAAGCCTCAAGGAAGCTATACTCTGGGGTCACTGACCAAATGTGGGATCAACACACTGAGGCTGCTGCCAGTTATGCTGATCTTAAATCCGATGTGCTCACCTTCAATGACAACACTGATGAACACAGGGAACTCATGTATCAGCATCTTCATAAATTGGATGAAAACCTGGCTAATTTTCTCAGCCATCTTCAGAGCTGTGGTACCAAGATTGATGAAATCAGGGAATCAGTCAAAGAATACCCAGCACTCAACTCAAAAGTGCTGGAGGCTACTAAGGCTTACTTGAAGAATTCCTCAGGCCTTACTGAACTTATCAACATGCTGAAGTCTGCCAATGTTCAGGGTCTTCAATCTTCGGTTCAATCTCTTCAGGCAACACTGGGCTCTTTGGATGCTCAAGTGACTAGCTTAGCTAAGGCTTCCTCTTCAATGGCTTGGAATCTGGGGCCACGCATGACTGCCTTGGAACTTTCTCAAGCAAATTTGGAAGCAAAGGTCACTGGTATTCAAATAGATACTTCATATATCAAGGCAATGATCACTGAAATTTATCAGGCCTTCAAGGGTCAAGCAGCTCCATCCCCTTCAGCACCAACACCAACTTTTGCCCTCACTGAAGCTCCGGCAATAGTTGAGGGGGAGAATACTGCTGAAGAAACTCATCTTCACACTGAGGGGGAGCCAACACCACCAGTATCTGAAGCTCCAATATCATCAACACCACCAGTCCTAGCTGTACCTATCTCATCAGTACCACCAACATCTTTAACAACAACAACAACGACAGTAATCATACCTATAACAACAACAACACCGCCCCTGATTGCAACATCATCTTCCTCAGGTCAGGACAAAGGAAAAGGCATTATGCAAACTCCTGAGCCTGAGAAGATTCCCTTTATGATTGGCAACACTCAGTACATGTTCACTCCACAACAGCTAACTGCCTATCTAGCAAAAGAAGAAAGGAGAAAGAAACTAGCTGAGGAAGAGAGGAAGAGCAGAGAAGCACTGGTAAAAGTAGTTGCTGAAGAAGCTGAAAACTTTGGAATAGATGCCAAGAAACTTGAAAAGGGTCAGGCAGGACAGAAGTTCAAGGAAGCTCAGGCTGCTAAGATGGCTGAAATGAGAAAAAAGTTGGAAGAAAAGAACAAGAAAGCTGAAGCCCTCAGGCAAAGCAGAATTGAGCATTACAACTGGACAATGACAAGCCGAAGGCTACCTGAGAAGATCACTGATGTCAAAATCATTCCCAGGTCTAAACCACTGGCGATGAACGTCTACAGGGGGGATGATAAGAGACATTTCGAGATTCATGATCCCTTAACCTTCACTGACTTTGGGATCACTGAACTCGATGAACTTGGTCCAATCATTGAAACATAAAGGAATGCGGCAGCTAAGGAGCTGATGAAAATGCTCAGTTAGAGGTACGAAAGACTGAGACAAGCACCAATAAAACTGGGAATTCAGCCTGCCTTAACTGCACCACAAGGATCTCAACCCCAGTCTTCACAAGGCAAAAGGAAGAGGGTTGAGTTCCAGCCTGAGATCAAAGTGCCTGGACTAGAATGCAACAGGGAGCTGCCTAAAGGTGTTGAGTTCGTGAACTGTCTGGTGATTGAAAAGCCTGAAAGAGGGCTATTCTTTATTGATGTCTATGGAAACCTAGCATTCCAAAGGTGGAGTGATATCGATCAGGCAGGAGTGGCTACAATACTCAGCTATATTCCAGTGGCCTCTCAAATTCAGACTCCTGAAAATGCCAGGTTCTGTGCTGACTTAAACGCCAAGATAAGAGACCATCCTGACAGAAAAACACTCATCACCAAGAAAGTCAAGCTTGAAGCATTGGGAATCCATCTGGACTGACATCATTTTGTTTACTTATGTACTAGTGATAGGAACCATGTAATGTGATAAATAAAGATGTATGTTTTTGTTAAGTTACTCAGCATTCCTTATTGTATTCATTAGTACATTCAGTGTAAGAAGAAGCCATTTGCTCACTTACACTGATCAAACACTTAAGCTATTTATATATCCAAATAGGGGGAGACTGTTGGGTTCAATAAATACCCAAACCCCTTAATCTAGGATTTGAATAGAAAATAGCCCAAGTGTTTTGTCCGTTAAACACTAACAGGTCACTGAGAGCATAGTCTCTCAGTGAGTCATCTTCAGGATACTCAGTATGAGACAAATAAGAAGTCTCTCCACTCAGTAAGGCGGAACTTAAAGAGTGAAGACTGAGTCAAGAAGAAGATGATGGATTCAGTGAGTGATGACAATAACTCACTGAATCCCTAAGACTCCTCTCCAACTACTTGCACTGAAGACAAACTTATGCTAAAGACTGAAGGCTATGAAGACTGAAGAATGAGCGGGACAAGGCAGGAAATGTTTACCCAGATAAAACTAAGTCCCTATCTACTAAAGTCAAACCTTCCCTGAATAGCAAGCGGCTAAGCTAAAGTATTCTCTGTTGAGGAAAGAAGGCTCGCCGACTACTACAAATAGCAAAGTAAACAGTAATCGAATATATCAATATTCGTGTTTACTGTGATCTAGGTTTTGTCCTTTAGGATAAAGTTAAAACCATACTTGTATAAATAGCATAAGAGATTGAGTGAAAAGATTAAGCTTGTGAATTGTAAAAACACACACACACACAAGCCATCTTTTCACTCCTCCAAATACAACTAAATCCTTGAGATAGCTCAGTGGGTTCTAATAGTTGTGCTCAGACTTAGCCTGAGCTTAGAGAGGAGTCACCAACCTTTGTCATTTCAATCCCAAGTACTATTCCGCAAGTACTTGGGTAATGTATTCTTTTGATTCATTTCTAATAAGAATATAAGCGTTGGAAATTTATAAGTGTGTTTTACTTGCATCTTATCAGTCATAGATTCACTATTAACTTGTTTATTAATACTAAAAAAAATTTACGATAGTGAATAGGGAACAACAGTTTCGATAACCAATTTCTAATTCTGACTCTTTTTTTTTGTGAAATTCAAAAGCTTTTGCATGTTCTTTGTACCTCTCAAGCTCAGCGGTCAATTTATAATTCGCGGCCTTAACTTCGCGATTGACCGTTTTAACTTTCTCAATTTCAATGCCACAATTATTAATCAATGATTCAAAGAAAGCACGTGTTTTCTCATCATTAGCATCATTCTGTTCAACTTAACCTCTATTAGGATCAATATATGGAGTTTCAGGGTTTTGATATTAACTTGCTCCCCCACATATGTGTCATAAGTAGGTTAGGGAGACACATAATGTGGCTTCTAATGAGAAAACGGATTAGCATCATTACAATAATTTGGTACCTCATTGAATGGATCTGTGTCGTAGACCGGAGTTGTTGGAAAATTTAGTGCACTTGTGGGATTAGTTCACACCTTGTAATGGGTTAGGAGGTACGGAGTGTACACCCATAAGGTCCCTGAACACCCTGACTCTAATAGTGGTTTGTATTGATAGTGCTCAGTTTCCACTGACAGGCAGTGTTTCCACTGACAGGCAGTGTTTCCACTGATAGGCAGTGTTTCCACTGATAAGCAGTGTTTCCACTGCTAGTGGAAAGTACTGCTACTGGTAAACACTGCTAGTGCTATGAATGTACTGATGAAAGTACTGCAAAATGGCAGTCACAACTGCATAATGACCACGTTTAATTGGCCATGTAACCACTAACGGCTATAATGGGGATAATTATGAGGCGATTAATGGGCCGATTAATTCTCATAATTCCATTTGACTAGCTCAGAGTAACCTCCTATAAATAGGAGATCTGATTATGCATGAAGAACACACAGAAAACGATTAACACTTCTAAGCAAAAGGGTTATTGAATTGTGCCTAATTCTATAACTACATTTGGTCTTATCCCAAGTAGATATTCGTGTAACCCAGGCATTAGGGTCGAATAGTTTACTTTGAAAAGTGATCACATGATTCCAAGTGATATCCGGTAACCACCTAGTGGTATTTGCAGTTGCTACTGATTGTCTTAACCTTGTTCTGGGAGTTACACACCAACAATCAAAGTAAACTATTTTTGTGATAATCAATGGATGCTGCTGCAATGAAACACATGGCTTCAAACTTTGCTAAGCTGGATAAGTTTGAAGGGGAGGACTTTAGGAGATGGCAGAAGAAGATGCACTTCCTGCTGTCAAGCATGAGTGTCGTGTATGTGCTAACCACTCCTATTCCTGATGATGGGGATGATGCTACGGTTGAGCAGATCAGGAGGAGGAGCAAATGGGAGAATGATGACTACATATGCAGAGGTTTTATTCTCAATGGTATGTCTGATGCTCTGTTTGATATTTATCAGAACTTTGAATCTTCCAAAGAACTGTGGGATTCCTTGGATGCCAAATATATGGCTGAGGATGCATCAAGTAAGAAGTTCCTTGTTAGTAATTTCACAAATTAAAAAATGACTGATTCAAGACCAGTTATGGAACAATACAATGAACTTCTTGGAATACTTGGAAGGTTTACACAATACAAAATGCACATGGATGAGGCTATTTCAGTCTCTTGTGTCATTGACAAACTCCCTCCTTCTTGGAAAGATTTCAAGCATACCTTGAAACATAAGAAGGAGGAATTAACTCTGGTTGAGTTGGGCAGTCATCTGCGCATTGAGGAATCTCTCAAAGTGTAGGATAATGACAAGCCAAGGAGCAGCAATGCTGCTGGTGCATCTGTTGTCAATATGGGGGAGCATAACAACTCCACCAGGTACAATGACAACAAAGGCAAACGCAAATATCATGATAACACAAGGGCAGATCCTAACAAGAAGGCAACACCTACTTGTTGGAAATGTGGCAAAACTGGTCACATTAAAAGGGACTGCAAAGGTGTCAAAATTGGTGGTAAAGCCAATAGATCAGGCACTAATGGTTCAGGGAGTGGTGGTTCAGCCAACTCACTGAAAGGTCAGAATATGTTTAATAAGTCTTTTCAGATTTATTATGTTACATATGTATCTGAATCTTCTTATGTGCAGGATGATGATGTTGCGTGGTGGGTTGACTCTGGTGCAACAGTTCATGTGTGTAAACTGTAAAGATAGAAGCTGGTTCAAGACTTATGAGTCACTGAATGATGGTTCTATTCTTCACATGGGAAATGAGTCAACAACCTTGGTGCATGGTCGTGGTTGTGTAGATCTTAGATTTAGTTCTGGAAAGATTATAACTTTGTTTGATATTATTCATGTTCCTGATATCAGGAAGAACTTGGTTTCAAGTAGTATTTTGAATAATCATGGTTATAAACAAGTTATTGAGTCTGATAAATTTGTGCTTTCTAAGCATGGTGTTTTTATTGGTTTTCGTTATTTATGTAATCAAATGTTCAGGCTTAATATTGTCACTGACAATGATAATTCAGCCTTTGTGAGCACCTCTGACCTGACTGACTCTACCTTATGGCATGCTAGACTTGGTCATGTACACTATAAAAGGATGCAAGATATGTCTAAGGATGGGTTAATCCCTGCTTTTGACATGGACACTAAAAAATGTAAAACTTACATGTTGACCAAGATAACCAAGAAACCCTTTCAGGGTGTTAGTCGTGAGACTAAGCTCTTGGAGTTAATACACAATGACTTGTATGATTTGCATGCCACTCCCTCTTTGGGGAATAAGAAGTACTTTGTGACATTTATTGATGATGCTTCTAGGTTTTGTTATGTTTATTTATTACATACTAAGGATGAAACATTAGATAAATTCAAAGTGTTTAAAACTGAAGTTGAATTACAACTTGGGTCCCTGATCAAAATATTAAGGACTGATAGGAGAGGTGAGTACATGGATACTCAGTATTTTCAGTCTGTTGGTATAATCCATGAAACAACTGCTCCCTATACTCCTCAGCAAAATGGTATTTTTGAAAGGAAAAACAGGGTGCTGAAGGAGATGGTTAATTCCATGTTGTCCTATTTAGGACTGAGTCAAGGGTTCTGGGGTGAAGCTATGTTAACAGCTTGCTATTTATTAAATAGGGTTCCCAACAAAAGGAACAAGGTTACCCCTTATGAACTCTGGACTAAAAGGAAACCCAACCTGAACTATCTCAGGGTCTGGGGTTGTAGGGCTGTTGTAAGACTCCCTGATCCAAAGATGAAAACTTTGGGTGAAAGAGGCATTGACTGCATCTTTGTTGGATATGCTGAGTATTCCAAGGCTTTTAGATTCTATGTTATAGAACCTAATGAATATGTTTCAGTTAACTCAATAATTGAATCAAGGGATGCAAACTTTGATGAGAATAGATTCTCATCAGTCCCTAGACCAAGTCAGAGGATTCCTAATGGAACTCATGACACTAGTGTATCAGAGGTCCCTGATGATGAACCATCAGTGGTCCCTGATGAGGTTGTGGTTCAAAAACCTGAACCTGTGCTCAGGAAGAGCAAAAGGGTCAGGACTCCAAAGTCATTTGGACCTGAGTTTCAACTATACTTAGTTGAAGGAACAAGGGATGAGGTTTCTGACCAATACTCATATTGCTTTATTGTTGAGGAGGATCCCAAGACATTTGAAGAAGCAATGAAGTCCCAGGATATTTCTTTCTGGAAAGAAGCAATCAATGATGAGATGGATTCCATCATGGGCAACAACACTTGGGTGTTGGTTGATCTACCTCCTGGTTGCAAACCTCTGGGTTGCAAATGGATTTTCAAAAGGAAAATGAAGGTATATGGAACTATTGAAAAGTTCAAGGCTAGACTAGTTATTCAGGGCTTTAAACAAAAGTCAGGAATAGACTGTTTTGATACTTATGCCCCTGTGGCTCGTATCAGTACCATAAGACTGCTGATTGCTTTGGCATCTATTCACAATCTGGTTATTCATCAGATGGATGTGAAGACAGCTTTCTTAAATGGTGAATTGGAATAGGAGGTTTATATGAACCAACCTCAGGGCTTCATCATGCCTGACAATGAAAACAAGGTGTGTAAACTGATTAAGTCCCTTTATGGACTGAAGCAGGCACCTAAGCAATGGAATCAAAAATTTGATGAAGTGGTTTTGTCTAGTGGTTATGTTCTTAACCAAGCTGAAAAATGTGTATATAGCAAATTTGATGATTCTGGTAAAGGAGTCATCATTTACCTATATGTTGATGACATGCTGATCTTTGGCACTGACCAAAATCAGGTTGACCTGACAAAGGAATTTTTGTCATCAAGGTTCTCCATGAAGGACATGGGGGAGGCTGATGTTATCCTTGGTATAAGGATTAAACATGAAAGTAAAAGAATTTATATCTCTCAGTCTCATTATATTGAGAAGGTGTTGAGGAAATTCAATTACTTTGATTGTACTCCAGTGAGTACACCTATGGATACCTGTGAGAAGCTGATGCCTAATAATGGCAAAGCTGTATCTCAACTTGAGTATTCTAGGGTAATTGGCTGCCTGATGTATGCCATGACTTGTACAAGGCCTGATATTGGTTTTGCAGTGGGAAAATTGAGCAGGTATACTAGTAATCCTAGTGCTCATCACTGGCAAGCAGTTCAGAGGGTACTGAAGTATCTGAAGGGAACTATGGATTATAGTCTCTCATATACTAGGTTATCCATCAGTGTTGGAAGGATACACTGATGCAAGTTGGATCAGTAACACTGAAGACAATTCGTCTACCAGTGGCTGGGTATTCCTACTTGGTGGAGGTGCAATCTCTTGGGCATCCAAGAAGCAAACTTGCATCACTAGTTCAACAATGGAATCTGAATTTGTGGCCTTAGCTGCTGATGGTAAAGAAGCTGAATGGTTGAAAAACTTGCTTCTTGAGATTCCATTGTGGCCTAAACCTATAGCACCTATTTCTATTCATTGTGATAGTGCAACTACATTGGCTAAGGCTTATAGCCAAATGTACAATGGTAAGTCTAGACACTTAGGTGTCAGACATAGCATGATTCGTGAGCTTATCATGAATGGGGTGGTATCTTTAGAGTTTGTTAGATCTCAACAAAATTTAACTAATCACTTGACGAAGGGTTTGGCTAGAGACTTGGTTATAAAGTCTGCTAAAGGGATGGGTTTAAGTCCAACTTAGTCACTGAATGCTAGGACACCCAATCCCTCCTGAGGAAACTTGGGAGCTGAGTTCAATGTGGAAAGCTGAACATTCAGTGTACTGGAGCACATGTTTTATTTACATCCCAAGGTTGTGCTCAGAACCTGCTGAAAGGAGGTTGAAGTCTTTACTTCTCAATGGTTAATTTTCTTTGAAAAAGTGCTTAGCAGGAGCATAAATAAAGAGGAACCACCTATGTAAATGTTGAAGTTTTGCCACTTCAAAGAGCTTTGGACTTTTGGCTCTTACAGCATTTATGAATTTGGATATGGACACATGGCTTGTATAGTGTCAGGAGCTGATAAGTGTTTGAAAACTTGTGTGTATTTTATCTTCAGGTATTCAAATGGGTTGAAGGGTTCAATTCTTAGAACACCCTGATTCTCGAATATTTGAACGTGTAATGTACTAAGATGGAAATTCAATCCTCAGGATATTTTCGTTTATGCACATGTTTTGTTTAATGTTTGTTTTCATGCAAAGGAAGTGAACTAAATTTGGGGAGGATTGTTGGAAAATTTAGTGCACTTGTGGGATTAGTTCACACCTTGTAATGGGTTAGGAGGTACGGAGTGTACACCCATAAGGTCCCTGAACACCCTGACTCTAATAGTGGTTTGTATTGATAGTGCTCAGTTTCCACTGACAGGCAGTGTTTCCACTGACTGGCAGTGTTTCCACTGACAGGCAGTGTTTCCACTGACAGGCAGTGTTTCCACTGACAGTGGAAAGTACTGCTAGTGGTAAACACTGCTAGTGCTATGAAAGTACTGATGAAAGTACTGCAAAATGGCAGTTACAACTGCATAATGATCACGTTTAATTGGTCATGTAACCACTAACGGCTATAATGGGGATAATTATGAGGCGATTAATGGGCCGATTAATTCTCATAATTCCATTTGACTAGCTCAGAGTAACCTCCTATAAATAGGAGATCTGATTATGCATGAAGGACACACAGAAAACGATTAACACTTCTAAGCAAAAGGGTTATTGAATTGTGCCTAATTATATAACTACATTTGGTCTTATCCCAAGTAGATATTCATGTAACCCAGGCATTAGGGTCGAATATTTTACATTGGAAAGTGATCACACGATTCCAAGTGATATCCAGTAACCATCTAGTGGTATTTGCAGTTGCTACTGATTGTCTTAACCCTGTTCTGGGAGTTACACACCAACATGAGTTGTGTCTAATGTACCGCTTGATGTTGTGTCTTGCTGATTGACTTTATGACTGGAGCTTGCATTTACGTTTGCCTTATCTGCCCATCCTGAATTCCTGAAGTCGTATTCTTCAACAGTCAACTCTATTCCCGATTCTTCTTTCAGTGCTAACATCAACATGTACTTGACCCTTTCAACCTGCGTCATAGGTTTGACACTGCATTCTGAATCAAAATAACCTGAATCATTGCTGTAGGACCTTAAATATATCAACCTTATCACTTATACCAAGCTTACCACACAAGTTACACGTGAAACACAAACGTATGATATGCGTAAAGAAGAAGAAGAAAGATGGAAAGATGGTGACTTGATATGATATATGTGTCGTGTATATGTAGAGAGAAAGATGAAAAGAGAACTTTTATATCAAAGAGAAAAACACATACAAATACACTCAAGCACACCCCTCAAATGACACTTTGAGGGGTATTTATAGTCTAAATACTAAACGCCCTAATGGGCTTGGGCTTGGGCTTCGTGGACTTGGATTGGATTACACAAACTTATCCAAGTGAGGGAAGCACTGAGTAACCGTTGTTGCACGAAGATTTTTCACCAAAAGTTTATGCGTAGAATTCACTTCTTAAGCGTAGGATTAGGGTTTTCTTAGGCGTAGAAAGTACAAAATTCCCCAAAACTGATTTTTATGCCCAAAAACGTTTTGTAACCTCGTTTGAATGATGAAACAGCTTCAAAATCACCAAAATAACAAGAAAGTTTTAAACTTGATGAACCAAGATGAAATTTGAGCTTACGCGTAAACTAGAACCACGAAAGAAAATGAGTTTAAAAACGTATCTAAAACCCGTAAAGCTTGAAACTTTTTGCAAAAAACTAAAACTTTAACACCAAATAAACCTTAACCCATAATAATCTTGAGTTAACAAGTGAAAAAATGAAAGTTTTAAGCGAGATAAAAGTGTAGAGCGTGAGCTTTACGCGTATGGTACCAAAACTTCAAAAGAAAGCACAAACACTCCTAAACCATTGTTAGGCGATTGATACCAATTGTAGGACCTTAAATATATCAACCTTATCACTTATACCAAGCTTACCACACAAGTTACACGTGAAACACAAACGTATGATATGCGTAAAGAAGAAGAAGAAAGATGGAAAGATGGTGACTTGATATGATATATGTGTCGTGTATATGTAGAGAGAAAGATTAGAAGAGAACTTTTATATCAAAGAGAAAAACACATACAAACACACTCAAGCACACCCCTCAAATGACACTTTGAGGGGTATTTATAGTCTAAATACTAAACGCCCTAATAGGCTTGGGCTTGAGCTTTGTGGACTTGGATTGGATTACAAATGATAAAAGGCTAGCTTATCATAACTAATACCCAACAAGCTTAGCCCAATCCACGAGCCCGTTGACTATTCTAGTACGATATCTAACACACGTTACAAAGTTCCTAAACGTGAATGACCATCACTTCTATTAATTATTATTAAGGCTAACAATCTCCCCCTAAGGGGTGGTCATTCAAAAGATGCTCTACTTGAATAGGTCATTACTTTCCTTGAGCTTGAACTTTGTGTGTAGATAAAGAATAGTCTTGATTTTCGTTCCTTCATGCTTTGTGATCATTTAATGGTATTTTTTGCCGTTTGTCAACTTCTTTGGTTAGGTGTCTCCACGTCTTTTCCACCATGCTCACACTTCTATTTGACTTTTCAATATTGTGAAGTTCTCTAGTCATTAAACTTTGTAGATTCTTTGACATTGACGAAGAATCATCTTTAACTTTGAGTTGCCTTTGATATTGGTGAGAACTTTCATGTTGTTGGTATGAGCATGGGAAGATGGTGCGGTCTTTCCTCCAAGGAACAATCATCAGTACCTGCATAAATGTGTTAGTTGAAAGCACCAATCGATCATTGTGGACTTTTCTTAAAGAATTGACCACTACGATTGTTATACTGATGAATGTCTTGATTCCATTCACCTTGGTCGGGTGAATCAGCCGTCCTAATCCCGTTTAGGGATAGATGGCATTACATTGAAAGATCAAGTAATGACCCACATCTTCAGGATTCGATTCGTGAAAGAAATCTCCTTAGCGGGATTTCCAGCACTTACAGGTTCGAATGTCGAGGGTGTTAACAGCATAGTGTGAAAACACATCTCTAATTCTTACAAAGACTGTTCCTGAACTGGAGTCCCTCAAGTAGGATAAAATACCGAAGTACATCTACAATTGAGGTGAGTCGCTGAAGTACACTGAAGCATCACTTCACGACTGTAGACCGTTTGAGACACACTAAGCGTAACCCATAAAGAATTACCGACGTGACTTGCTGTCAGGGCTGCTTGATGTTGACCCTGGCAGGAGTTTCCATTCAATCACTGAGATTCACAGATGTGAACCACTCATAAATGTTCTGGCAGATTGCTAAGATCTGCGTAGGACTCTAGAATGTATCACATGTGTCCTTATTGATGAACAACAAGTGATGAAATTTCAAGTGTTCCTAAGAGATCTTTTAATGAATCTCATGGCTCTAGACTCGATTAGTGCATTTTGGTTTTCCTAAGCGGAGACAAGGGAGATGGTCTCCTTCTTCAATACCAACGATCTCTAAGAGAAAGTCGATAGAATATGCAGGGTTCCCAGTGAGAATGAAACAAATCCTTTTGAGAGGAATTGAGTGGCTAGAAGGTTAGGTGCAGTGCGTCACTGGGTCCATGACGTCTTTGTCTTCAATACCAGTGTCATCTTAGTGACAACCGGTAGTAGATGAATTGAACCCGGTTTCTGCCCTAAGGTTGATTATGGAGGGCTATTTCTTTTCACCCTTTTTCTTTACTTTTCTTTTTAATTCTTAAACCCCTTCTTACTCCTTTCTCACATTACACATTTTTTTCAATCATACCTAAGGACTTCTAATACTAACTATGGGTATTGTCCTTGGGTAGAACCCTCCGGCTCTGGCAGATCATAGGACGGATTTCCTATCCTTAGTCACCTTATAACTCCATGACTATCCTATTGTTGCCATAAAACCTTTTTCTTGAAAATCTCTCAACGTGTTTATGATTATAAAACACATTTTGTTAACACCTTGAGAGTTTTGCATTTTCAGAAACACTCCCTCTTCACATGTGCTTATATTGTTTTAACTTAAATCTACACATAGAGGGTAGAGTTCGCACTTTTTGAATTGATCTGCTCCTGATAGACAATTCCCCACGAGACACGGTTACGTTGCTTAGTTAAAGAGTTCCATTGTCAGTTTTTAGGTGACAACTAGCTCTAATAACTAACTTGAAGTTGTAAACACTTCTTGAAAAGAAGGTTAGACCCATGTAAGTTCATGTCTATCACGAGTTTCTCGAAATGGTACATTTACTTACTTTGATTTCTCATCAATTCATTGGTTTCAACTGAGTCGAGCTCTTTTGAGATTCAAACAACGATCATTAAACTTTTTGATCACATTTTAATCACGTTTATCCCCCTTAAAAATAGCATATATATGATGTTTTTGAAACAAAATGATTAAAAGATATGTTTTTCGAAAAGCATTTGGAGAGAAACTGATTTAGCATGAATTAGGAACAATTTTGGTTTAATACTCCCCCTTAACGAAAGCATATATTTCATACCGAAACTTTAGAATCAATTAAGGGTTTAGAGGGAGTTATCTTGGTACCAAATGTGAGAGATTTTGAAAAATCTTTTTGAAATATTTTTGAATCAATGGTACGCAAGATGAAGATTTTAAGCAATCTTTTGAAGATATTGAAGAAAAATTATCTTCATTTGTTTTAGGATAACTGCTCGATATTTATGAAAATCAATTTTGCGTAGCACTTTCCTTTCTTTAAGATCGGGTCCTGAACTGATGTGTCCAGAAGCCATAATTTTGAAGTCCGGGTTTCGTACTAAAGTATATGAAAGCCATTAAAAAAGAAATTTTGAGAAACGACATGTTTTAGAAAACATTTAAAGAACTCTCGCTCAAGCATCTGTACATGTCCGTATCATTGTTGAATGACATTTCTAGAAACGTACAGAATATCGATTATATGAGAGACATGTCGTGAGAAGAATATTTTTGGATTTTTGATTTTATAATGTTTTTGTATTTTTGAAAGATTTTGTATTTTTTATATTTTGCTTTTGTTGGTTTTATAAAAGAAATGGAAAATCAAAGATAGAAGATTGAAAGAATGAAGAAGAAGAGTTTAAAGGATTGGAACCCTCTGATGAGCTGGGTTCTGAGATATTTGATTCACCTGCAACCAAAGTCGAAGAGATTTCACAAATAGCAGTGTTAGAAGTATTTGATTCCTCACTCTGAGGGTGTTCACTGACAACGGTTATAATGGTTTCTACTTCCTTATCCTGATGATTGTCACTATTATCTGTGTTGGTGCAAGTATCAAAAATCTTTCTTGTGGGAATCCATCTAAGACCAACTGTGTTTAAAACTTTTCCCGTGGGAATCCACCTAAGGTAAGATCTAGGAGTTGTTTTCTTTTCAGATGCAGCGGAAGACTCATTTTTTGAAAAACTACGTCCTGAAGAGATCCACCTATTAGGTTTCTGTACCATGTTCATCTTGTCAACGGGTTTGTTTCTGTTTGGTGTCTTAGTGGATTGTACCTTGGCATCATGATTAGCTGAAAAGACACATTTTGGACATGGAGGACAGACAAGTTCAACTTTCTTGTTTAAAACAGCTTCCTTAACTTTGTCACTACAGTCATTTGGCAATTTTTTCTTGTTCGGAGAAGACTGAGAATTTCTAGTGTTGTTTTCTACGTGCATAGCATTTTCTTTTGCGCAACTCCTCTTACATGCAAGCCAATCCCTAGTCTTATGTTGAGTGTTCCTAGGTAATGGTTTACTACTACTAGCAGTGGCTTGAAATCTTGTAGAATTAATCACCCTAGGTTTTTCACCTAAAAGTCCGTCTTTTCGAATCTGTGCCTTTTTCCTAGCTGCTTCTAGATGGTGATTGTTGACCATGTCGTTGGAACCGACAGATTCTTTAACAGGATTTTTGGTCACATTCTGTGTTCTATTCCTAGAGAGGCTAGGTGTAATCACTTTTGGTTTTGCAACAACTGCCTTTTCATTTTCAAAACATTTGATAATTCTCTTTTTAATAGGCAAGGACTGTGGAGTGACTGTTTTTGACAAATCATTATTCTCATTGACTTTTGGAGGAAATTGAGAAATAGACATTTTTTGTTTGGAAACCGGTTTGAGAACATTTGTTTTCTCCTCAGTCAATGGTTTTGCAAACTTAGTATCCACAACCTTTCCTTTTTGACATCCCAGCTGAGCTCTCAAAAGATCATTTTGCTATTTCATGTCCTTGTAGGCATGCTCATACGACAATTTGTCATACTTGCATTCCTCAGATTTTTTATCAAGTTGTTTAAAATAGGACACGTTTTCTTTTTCGAGTTTTTCAAGAGCTTTTTCATATTTTGAAACAATCGCGGAGGTCTCAGACTGGAGTCTTTCATGATCTTCAACAGAATATGTTTGTAAAACAATGGACATGATATCGGTAGTCATAACATCTTCGAAGAGAGAATCATTTAAATTTTACAAAACTTTGATGTGTTCAAAACATTCATTAGCTTGCTTTACCAGGGATTTATGGTCCTTGACAAAGTCAGCTGTTTCTTTTAAAAATGCTTGTTCAAAATGAATTACCCTCGCACTGACGCCAGTTAGCGGAGGGGCAATTTGAGTTTCAAAAAACTTTTTCATTTCATCATCAAAACTAGAAAACCATATGTTAGTAGTAATATTGGTTTTAGATTTAACAGTCTCTTGAAGTCTCCCAATTCTAGTTTTAACATCATCTAAAATGCTTCTAGCATCACTTGTGTTAAAAGGATTGTTTGATGACATTTGAACCAAATTCGACAATGATTTTGAGACAACTACTGGTTTTGAAACTTGTTTTGAAACTGGTTTAGACTCATTGTTTGAAACACTGGGTGTGATGGAAAACTTTGACTTCTTTTTTAGGAACAAAAGTAATTCCAGAAAGTTTGTTATATTTGCTGTAATCAATTGGTTTTAAATCTGGGTTCTTTTGTTTCATTTTTGCTCTACTCTCTTCATTGAGTTCTAATGTTTCATAAGAATCACGAACATTGAAGGGTTCAAGCAACGCTTTTCCATTATTCAACACATTCTGTTCTTTCTGAGCTTTCTTGAGTGCACAAGGAGGTTTGTTACCAAGAGCCATTTTTTGAGTTGTATGAAAATACGGACTAGTTTGATTAATTAGCATATTGGTTGATTTAGCTGAATGACCCGTTGTAACAAGCAAATTTTCCAATTTTTTGATTTTTTCATCTTTATCAAGAATTTCATCAAGAAGTGAATCTTCTCGTTTTGAAAAATCAGTAATCAACTGTTTCTTCTCTTTTTCAAGATCAGAATAAGTTGCTTGTTGTTTACAAACTTGGTTTTTAAGATCAGAAATTTCAACGTTTAAAGATTTTATTTTCAAGTTAAAATTAACATCAAGCGTGTTATACTTGATTTGCAATTGTTTTTCTCTTAAAACGGAATCTCGATAACCAATTTTTAATTCTGACTCATTGTTTTTGTGTAATTCAAAAGCTTTTGCATGTTCCTTGAACCTCGCAAGCTCAGCGGTCAATTTCTCATTCGCGGCCTTAAGATCGCGATTGACCGTTTTAACTTTCTCAATCTCAATACCACAATTATTAATTAATGTTTCAAAGAGAGTACGTGTTTCCTCATCATTGGCACCATTCTGTTCAACTTGACCTCCATTAGGATCCATATATGGAGTTTCATAGTTAACATTGCTATTAACTTGCTCCTCCACATATGTGTCATAATAAGGTTTGGGAGACACAGAATGTGGCTTCTCATGAGTAACCTGATTAGCAACATTACTATAATTTGGTACCTCATTGAGTGAATCTGTGTCGTAGACAGGAGGTGTGTCAGAAGTACCGCTTGATGTTGTGTCCTGCTGATTGATTGTGTGACGGGAGTTTGCCATTATGTTTGCTATATCTGCAAATCCTTCCTCCCTGAAGTCGTATTCCTCAGCAGTCAACAATTTTCCCGATTCTTCTTTTTGTGATAACATCAACATGTACTTGATCTTTTCTACAGTCGTCATAGCTTTGACACTGCAGTTTGTATCAAAATGACCTGAATATTTGCTATGAGGTTCAGAGGTAGCTTGTTGAACCGAAGTCATAAAGCAGTTATTCCCATTTTGATATACCATATTCTGATTCACAATCTGACCCCCCTGATGTCCAACATACTGCCCTGCATATTGCATCTGATTCCCCATCTGTATACTCGTAGCAAATCCATTCTGATTCCCAATAACATCAACCATGTGTCCTTCTTGACTCATATGCATACGTGGTTGAGCAAACTGCGTATTGAACTCTGAAATCCATGCATTGGAGAATGAAGCAATAGCATTTGTGAAAGCAGTTTTGAGACGATCTTCCTCAGTTGCCATTGATGAAGGTATGTGAGAAAAAGTTGATGTAGGATCGATTCAATGATAAAGGAGTTGTGTTTAATAAGTTATGGCCGTTTGAAGTTTTGCTGAAAATCTTACTCATGAACTTGGTTCTTAGGCGTAAAATTTTTTCTCCCAAAATTTTAAATTCACAATAAAATTCAATTCTAAGGTTGTATGAAAATTTTGAGTTTTGAAAATTTTGACGCCAAATTGGACCGAAAAAATTTGAATTTGGGTCCAAAAATTTGAATTTTTGACCAAACTTTTCCAAGTTATACCAAAATTTGAATTTCGCGTAAAAATTGAACGTTTAGACTCCCCTAAAATTTAAATTTTACTCAAGTTTTGACCATTTTTTTTTTAAGAAATCCTTTAGGCGTAGAAAATGCTTAGGCGTAGACAGAAGAAGTTACGCGTATACTATGAGCTTAGGCGTAGACTTCCTTAGGCGTAGGATGAAGCTTATGCGTAGACTCTAACTTACACGTAATCAATAGGCTTAAGCGTAAGCTTATGCGTAAACTATAAACTTAGAAGTAAAGGACCTTACGCGTAAGATTTAACTTAGGCGTAGAAGTGCTTACTCGTAAGCTTTAGGCTTATGCGTAAGTTTAGGTTTAAAACCAAAATCCTTCACACTCGTCCAAGTGTGAGAGATATCCACTAGTCTAAGTGTTCCACAAACTTATCCAAGTGAGGGAAGCACTGAGTAACCGTTGTTGCACGAAGATTTTTCACCAAAAGCTTATGCGTAGAATTCACTTCTTACGCGTAGGATTAGGGTTTCCTTAGGCGTAGAAAGTACAAAATTCCCCAAAACTGATTTTTATGCCCAAAAATATTTTGTAACCTCGTTTGAATGATAAAACAGCTTCAAAATCACCAAAATAACAAGAAAGTTTTAAACTTGGTGAACCAAGATGAAATTTGAGCTTACGCGTAAACTAGAACCACGAAACAAAACGAGTTTAAAAACGTATCTAAAACCCGTAAAGCTTGAAACTTTTTGCAAAAAAACTGAAACTTTAACCCCAAATAAACCTTAACCCATAAGAATCTTCAGTTAACAAGTGAAAAAATGAAAGTTTTAAGCGAGATAAAAGTGTAGAGCGTGAGCTTTACGCGTATGGTACCAAAACTTCAAAAGAAAGCACAAACACTCCTAAACCATTGTTAGGCGATTGATACCAATTGTAGGACCTTAAATATATCAACCTTATCACTTATACCAAGCTTACCACACAAGTTACACGTGAAACACAAACTTATGATATGCGTAAAGAAGAAGAAGAAAGATGGAAAGATGGTGACTTGATATGGTATATGTGTCGTGTATATGTAGAGAGAAAGATTAGAAGAGAACTTTTATATCAAAGAGAAAAACACATACAAACACACTCAAGCACACCCCTCAAATGACACTTTGAGGGGTATTTATAGTCTAAATACTAAACGCCCTAATGGGCTTGGGCTTCGTGGACTTGGATTGGATTACAAATGATAAAAGGCTAGCTTATCATAACTAATACCCAAGACCACCCAAAAAAAAGAAGAACTGCAAGACCACCCAAAAAAAAAAAAAAAAAAAAAAAAAAAAAAAAAAAAAAAAAAAAAAAAGGAGAATACAATGAATTACAACCCAAAGTAAAAAAAAACATATCACCAAAAAGCTAATCTGTATCTAACACAACTCACTAGTGGTTGTTCGAAGATAACTCTATCTCTAAATAAAAAGTGAACTATGTTAAGCAAAAGTAAAGAGTCCAGTAATTAATGGGACTATAAAAAAAATGGAAAACCTACTTGGAATGAAAATATTTTGAAGATGCCACAGCGAAATCAAATAGATCGCAACTCAAAAACTGTAACTGAATTAAAAAAATGAATAAGAAAAAGTAATTAGAATAGATCGTACCTCGAAACCGATTGGGTTACGGATCGCTCGATCTGAATCGAATTGGGATTACAATTAGGATACCGTATAGGTTTTAAATTAGGGATTTTAGATACAACAGGAAATTGATGTTCGATTAATTTGAGAGGGAAGGGAGAGATGCGCCGGATTGTTTCTGTGCGGGTGGATTTTGTGAGAGATCTAGAACATGTGAGAGATCTAGAACATGTGAGAGAGAAGAAGACTTTGTGTATAAATGGAGAAACAGTATAATGAGTAACGTTGTACAGTTGCAATGTACTGTAGAATAAGGCAACACATCCATTACACCCAATCATATCTTTACATACACTTAACGGCAAACACAAGGTTAACACGGTTTGTTTAATCTTTAGTATATAGTATAATATCATGTATATGTGTGCTTTTCTTTTACGTTGGTAACATTGACTAGATAATGCATGCAACCTCAATTACAGCCTAAAAGATGGAACGTGCGATGACAAACTACCTAATGTTTTCATATATGAATGTCAATGTCTGGTGGTGTAAAGTGTGTAGTACTATAGCAATAAAATGTCCATAAAATTAACAGGGTATTTGTGGTGCCAATAGGTGCATCTTAGCAATGTTTGGCTCAATCATTTTCCTATAATGTGACGTGACTTTGTCGGTCATTTGTAGAAAGTAACTATTATCAACATACCATAACTTCGCAGAAATATCTTTATCATAACTTAATTAGACCTAGACATTTCCTAGTATTGTGTCCGTCTGTCCGATACAATGAAAGTAACATCAGAGCTTACAACAACTATTTCAAAGGCCTGTAATGTTTTATACCCGTTTCCCTTCCCAATCCGCCCAAAATTGGACGGAACAAAATAACACTCAAAAGCCCATCCCTTCCCTCCCTCCCACCTTCCCGTCCCCTACCTTTCTATCTTAACGCTCTGTTCTCGAGTTTTTTTAAAGTAATGGAAGGGGGGGGGGAAGGGAAATAAAAAAATGGGCATTCTTGAGTTTTTTTTAAGATAGAAAGGTAGGGGACGGGAAGGTGGGAGGGAGGGAAGGGATGGGTTTTTGTGTGTTATTTTGTTTTGTCCAATTTTGAGCGGATTGGGAAGGGAAACGGGTATAAAACATTACAGACCTTTGTTAAATTACAATATTATCCTCCATCTTCATGCACGATCATTAAGTATAGTCATAGTCTTGTCATACATGTACTTGATTTTTACAACTAGCTTGTTAGTTTTTCGTGAGGTTTGGTAGTGCTAGTCGATGTCCTCAAACTAGAGAAGGTTTGGTAGTAATGTTCAAATTACTTTCACTGTCCCCAAAATTTACACGAAGCCATTATTCTTGCAATGTAACCTTAGAATGATAGTATAACATTGCTCATCTTCAACTAAAATGTTTATAGATCGTGTTACCAAGACTTTGTAATTTGAAATAGTTGTTGTAAGCTCTGATGTTACTTTCATTGTATCGGATAGACGGACACAATACTAGGAAATGTCTAGGTCTAATTAAGTTATCATAAAGATATTTTTGCGAAGTTATGGTATGTTGATAATAGTTACTTTCTACAAATGACCGACAAAGTCACGTCACATTATAGGAAAATGATTGAGCCAAACATTGCCAAGATGCACCTATTGGCACCACAAGTACCCTGTTAATTTGAAGGACATTTTATTGCTATAGTACTACACACTTTACACCACCAGACATTGACATTCATATATATTGACATTCATATATGAAAACATTAGGTAGTTTGTCATCGCACGTTCCATCTTTTTGGCTGTAATTGAGGTTGCATGCATTATTTAGTCAATGTTACCAACTTAAAAGAAAAGCACACATATACATGATATTAGAACTAAAACTACAGAGAAAAGCACACATATATAAACGAGGGTATATTGGTAATTTGTGTAGCTTCCTTTCCTTGCTGCTTTAAAAAAACTCAAGAACACAAAAATAAATAACCACTTTCTTCCCATCCTATCCCGTACTTTGCCCTTCCCATCTCATCCCCTTTCATTCTTTAAATTTTAGACTTGAGAACAAAGCGTAAAAAAACTCAAGAATGCCCCTTTTTTGATTTCCCTACCCCTCCCCTTCCATTACTTTAAAAAAAAACTTGAAAACAGAGCGTTAAGGAAGAAAATGAAGTGAATGAAGTGATAAAAATAAAGTTGTGTTCTCGAATATCGCTTAAAAAGGAAAATAAAAGAAAAGTGATTAAAAAATAATAGTGATTTGGTTGATTTTAAATTAAAATATTTTCTCATAAAAATGTTTATTTTCAATTTCTTTACTTTTTTTACTTAAAAAACTTTACTTAGCAATAATATTTTCACAACTAGCTCATTTAAATCATTGTGGTCTAGTTTTAATCGAATTATATTTTCACAAGTAGCTCATTTAAATCATTGTGGTCTAACTTAATCGAATTATAGACGTACAAGTCGAATTCAAAACAATATGAAAAGAGGACAATTTAACTAAAAAGATGTTATTGTCAAATATGTCAATCATTTGACATGTCGCCAATGATTTATGTTGATTCTCATTCTATTACTCGTAATTCCATCCTTAGACGACACGTACTCGATACACCAAACTAATACAATTTCAAAGTCGGGTGAACAATTTGGTAAGATATAATTATATCTTATACCACACCTTACAAGACACGTTTTGATAGACCAAACTCATTAAAGATATTACTAATTTGGTTCTAATACTCTTAAACCGAACTCTCATAAATGTATCGATCGTTCACACAGCATAATGACTCGGTGTTTAAAGAACCACATGCTGATCAAGGACTCGTTAAACAGATTTAATCAACCTAATATACATTACTTTTTTAGCAATCGTTCGTACAGCATAATGACTCGGTGTTTAAAGAACCACATGCTGATCAAGGACTCGTTAAACAGATTTAATCAACCTAATATACATTACTTTTTTAGCAATGTTTCGGAGAAATGATATATTCTCGTATTGTTATATCGTAATACTTCTTGTTCTTCTTTAGTACAATCTAAAGCACTCTGATTAGTTCGATCAATGCACTCGAATAGAATCTTGAAATTCAGTGATATGAGTATGTTGTGGAGGTTTACAATTAACAACCTTTTGCGCAAGGAACAAAATCGATTTATAACTATAAGATTATGCTTAAACTTTGACCATAAGACATGTTAAACTTTTTTTTAGTCTTGATATAGGACTGTTTTGTCTTCATATAGTTGCATCAAGTAAGAAAACAGTCTAACATCTATTTTTAGTAAGTGGGATATGTTTGTACAGAACTGAACTTGAATTGAATTCGTTGCGTGTGCATTCGCTGGTAATAGACTAACTGTGTCACCTTGTACAACGTAGAAACCAAATTCTACTTGTGTGTGCGCGTATAACTCTATATATACATACTCATTCAAGAGAAACAATGCAACAGAAATTGATATATATCGATGGCTGCTACTCCTGGACCTCTCACCGACTGGCCATGGAAGCTGTTGAGTTTATGATATATAAAATACAATAAAACATAAAGACATCAAGAGTACACAGCGGAAGACTTAAAGATCATAACAAATAAATTAATTAACTGAAAGTATGCATAACGTACCTCTTGCGAATGTCAGATCTCTTGAGCAAACCAAAGAAGTGGTTTAAAGAGTTGTCCCTTACCGTTCTACAACTCAAACCAAATGGTGTAAGAATAATGTCTTACTACCACGTTCTTGTACACACGAATTAACCAACGAATCAAGCGATTGCTAGATCTAACACAAGTCCTCGTTATATGACAAAACAAAACCAAACTCCCTAACAAGGGGGTGTTCGGCCGAGTATTGCAAGAGAAAGAGGAGAGGAAAGAACTAGGGTTAATTCAATGCACAAAGATATGAATAAAACCCTAGAACCTAGCCTTGCTTATATAGTGAATGGAATTCTTGAAAAACAAGTTAGGGATTAGGCTTGGATCAAGCCCCTTGGCCGGCCATACAACAAGCCCAAGAGAAACCCATAACTTTTTCATTTCAAGATTTTCCATTACTAGTCCCTCCACTTTTCATTTAACGATCGTTAGTCATTTTTCCGTTAAATACTTAACGATCGTTAAACGGACTTAATGTGCAATAATTAATCGTAAACATAAACATTAATTATTAACTTTAATTCTCATTCGCTAATGTGTGCAATCCCGTGGTCACGAGTTCGAATCCGGACATTCACATGTTTGTAAATATATACATTTCCAACAGCTCCCACTTGGATATGTTTACAAAACGTGAAATGACATTGGTTAGCGTCTAGCAACACGCCAATGCCCCCGGTACAACTCGTGTATGGTTTTCTGGAGAAAAAACCAAGTTTTGATGATTCATCATCATATTCATCCTTTTGTTTTTAATACCATGTTAATAAGAATATGGATCTCACTCATTTCTTAATTAACTATTCTGTTTCTCGCTTTATGTGATTGATAAAGATTACCAATTCTTCTGAACATAATCCAGAAGACCTTGGGCATGGCCATGCAAACATCTTAACAACCCTACGAGGGGCCCAGCAGTATTATACTTCAAAATAAATTTGAAGGAAACAAATCCCATTTTGACTACAAGCAGGATTCACAGATTTCGCAACACTTCTGAAAACAACCCTTATAACTACCAGTTACGTATAGCGTTAGATTGTTTCACAAAAATGCACTACATCCATGACATATCTCTCGTATCTCAAGTCAGAGGATAAATATTCATGATATACTTAATGACTAAGATCCATAAAGTATCATCATGTGGGTGGGATAAGTCCTATACTCAATTCATTGAATATCATCTGAAATTAGTCATGCTACGCATTAATATACTTTCAAGTATATTCTAACTAATACTCAGATTTGTCTTAATTCAATATCATTCCCATGTTATTGATTGACAACGGACTATTTAGAACAACTTAAGTTATTCATGGATTTAAACATGCAAATATAGGACACAATATTATAAATGAAATTAAACGTATACCGTACTTTAATTCATTATAAATAATAATTGTTTAACATCCTTTATCCAAATACTAAATAGATCAATGCATGATAATTCTCAGTTAATGAATTTTGTCACAAGTCATGCAACTCATACTTGTTGACAAGGCATAATTTCAACTAACTTTGATCTACAAGAATTTTGAGAATACTTATTTCAAAAATTCAATAATTGAATTTCTTGTATGTGTTTACACATATCTTGATATTGTCATATCATTCCATAAGGTGCGTGATAACCTGAACCACCTTTATATGACAATCATCTTTCAAAACTTTTAAAGTTTTAAAGTATTCTTCATTCTTTAATGTATAATGCAACTATGCTCTTAGTTGAGCATAACTAGTCAACATGGTCATCATCAAGGATACCATGACTAGAATTGAGTGTCATCTCGATTATACCAGCATCATTGTGTACAACAATATGCTCTTTAAACATCCGTAAACTTTGAATATTTATTTGTTTGGTGTCATACAAACCTCAAGTTTGTTGACTATGACAATTACAACAATTTGTTGTATAGAATCTGGGAGCAACTCCAGGCTGTGGAATGCAATTCTAAATCCAAACATAAATATTACAATGTTGTTAAATCATCTTGTAATCAAGCATGATACAACAACCTTATACACAACATGATGTTCATGATGAATCTTCAAGTTAGACTTTAAGATCTCATTCATATTCTATCTTGTCAAAGATATGTACTCATCATTTTCTATTAGACTCATTTATTTACCGCATACGTTTATAATAATAAACATATATTCCAAGGTTGTATGTCTTATTTCCAAATCTTACAAACGAAGTTTCATTCCCAACTAAAACTTAATTTTGATGGAATGTAGTTGCCCATACAACATATAAGATTTAAAAATAATACTCCCACTAGCTTTCAGGAATACTTATGAGCTATCTTATTTTAATTATTAAATCAAACATGGATTTAATATTAAACATAAGAATCATCTCCTAGATGCATGCATATATCCATTCATGGATTCTTGTAGTCTGTACATACTCAAAGATTATTTGAATTCATAAAAACTCCTTTGCATTACTTATCGTCCTCGCAAAAGTAATTCAAGAACAAAGAGTTTTGATATTCATTGTCAAAATTTCATATAAATGAAAGTAAGTATGACAATTATAATCTTTATACTTCTATTTAATGTATCTAGGAAAGAATAATGTTAATCATAGTTAATTGCTTATGTATGATTAATATTATTATCACTAGACATACATTAAATACGTGTACAATATTGTCCATAGGATTTCTACACAAAGATTTAAACCACTAGGGTTTTCATCCTTTGAAGAAAATCATCTTCATTAAGATAAACCAAGTATCTAAAGTTGATTATCTTTATGAACAGCATCACAACATTTATAGTATGATTGATTTACCACAATTCAACATTTGGTAAATTCATCATTATGATTAACAGGCTTACCATGATCCTGTAACTCATATCCCTCAGCATATTAAATATCTGAGATATCCTTACGGATCTATGAATGACAATTCCATCATATTGAGATATATCATTTACATGTTTCGCCTCATCATGATATTTGCTAGTGCATTTTAGAAGATTATGTATTTTGTAATTTAATCTTTCAAGATCTAAACAAAACTCCCACGTGCCTTTAATAATTTAAAGATTACCTTTAAATAGTTTAGCAAGTAGAGCAACAATACATTGTTCTCTTTTGGGATATTACAGAATACATTGACAGTTCTGACATTAGTTTGTTACAACCCACTTTACAAGTAGTTAAACAAATTCAGAACTTCATTATAAGACTTAATGTGATTCATCACTTTCCATAAAAATGGTGTCTTATTAATCTTCTAGGTTGGAATCTTATTGAGTATATTCAATCTATACTCAATCTACTAACCTTGATAACTTTTGGAAGAAACTATAGTTATCTTGAATCAAACATGCCAGTAGATTTTGATTCTTCTAACTGAACACACCATAAAACTATGGTATTTCATTAGAATTAATATTGTAGGATAATCTAACAATATTTAAGATAACCATCTACTCTTTGGCTTATCTATTTACCAACAAAGTAAAACTTAATGGTACAATAGAATTACCAAGTCAATTGCATGTATTATAACACAAGTATTCTTGACCAAGTCAAAAGACATAATAGTTATAATCCCACTATACGTTATAAGTCATTGATCAACTCATTGACTTCATGCATATGTCTTAAAACATAGCAAGTTAACGTCTTACTTTATATTGTAAGTCTTGTATTAAAAGACTTCATGTTTGTGACTTTACAAAATCATAAACATTTGTAATTAAAGTAATTATGAACACCACCTCAGGTTTCAATTAATATTTCAAGTTAATATTTATTTAAGTCATTCAACGAATACTTAAATTCAAAGTAGTATTAGATTACTTCATTTAATTATGTCATTCCATGAAAAATTCAACGTAAGAAACTGCAAAATCATCCATGCTCGTTCTCACGACACGTGGATATTTTACCTTGGGCTATAATCTAGTTCACGTTCTCACGTAACATAAATTGTAACTACAAGTGTTTCTTAAATATTGAATGATATAAATATTGAAAATAAAGTAGTCTTTGTTATCATCTTGACACATATTCTTAATAAGGCAATCATACATATTTAAATGTATAATTCCTATTGGAACGTTACTCCCTTACCTTGCGGTCAAGAGAATCATATTTATATGTGTTGTACCTTGCACACAATAAAGATTTCTCCCACTTGTGCATGGAACAACATCATGTAGTAGATAAACAACACGATACACGTTCGTTTATTTGATTAATATGATTTGTGTCATAGATATAACAAGTAGATGTAGGACTATATTGATTAGTAAGGAAACGCACATGACAATCCTTGAAAACCATAAGTGCCTACAATTGGAAAGTAATTATCTTTGAAGATAATCTGGGTTACTACACAGGAAATAAGGCTTGTAGCTCCCACTGAATTAGAAATCATTAAAACAACTTCTTATTCAGTAATGCAACACAAATGCTCCCACTGAATCTGACAACATTGTAAGTGTTGCATACCAGTGAAAACAACTTGCTTGCTATTTACTTTCCTACACCTTTAAAGAACCATACGTAATCATTACTAAGGTACTAAAAGGTGTGTTCTACTCTATGAATGATGGGTTATCCATCAACGTTATTAACTTGAAAAATTGGGTATGCAATTTCTTCCTTAACAGGCCTACCATGCCCATACTGGTATGTAGCACCTTTAAAGGCTAAAGCAAAACAACTAGATAAAATATGCTAGTTTGCCTTTTACCAATTTTCGCGGTAATTTTTCTAGCTTCTAATTTTGTAACTCATATACATGTTTTCCAGTTAACCAACATTCATGTTGTTACAAAGGATTCATTCACCAAATGAGGGTAATGAAATCTTTATAGAAAATAAGATGTGCAATTCATTGCTATGAGTTACATTAGAATTTAGACAATTCAAATGTTCCTATTATACCTTTCTCATTCATGAAAAGGAATAGGCTTGAGTCTCATGCTTCTCCTATGGAAAAGAGACTTCGTTTGTCTTTTCGGTAAATTATTCTCGATCAAACATTTGTTTGAAAGCAGAATGGAACAATTTACTGATCAAAGACTAAACTTCGTTTACGGTTTATGGAAAAGAGACTTCAATCCTATTCCATGGGAGAAGCATGAGACTCAATCCTATTCCTTTTCATGAATGAGAAAGGTATAGGATTAAATGTTGCAATTATACATTCAAAAGAATTACAAAATTCAATTTTAGTATTTTCGATAATTAACCTTTTCAAGAAAATTAAACACCCATGGTTCATAAACATATATCCATTTAATTTTCACTGAAAACTAGGATCCAAATTGTCATAATCTCATCACGTCAGTTGATCTGCTAGTAATGAACCTTATACAAAGTGGTAGAGCTTTTGCTCAATTGCCAATTTCAATTGCAATTCCTAGATTTATGGGATTTACATATAGCCAATTTCAATTGCCATGTAAACATGTTTTATCCCATCTTATGCCTTGAGTTGTCAGTTCTCACTACAAAACTCAATTAAGTTGTCCAACTTAAGAAACTGCAAAATTGTCCATGCTTGTTCTCACGACACGTGGACATTTTACCCTTTGATTAAGATCTAAGTCACGTTCTCACGCAAATAGAAAGTAATCTTAGGTGTTTCCGTTTCGTTGGATGGCATTCAACTTAAATTAAGGGTAATAATTTTGATGTTAAATCAAATATGTACAAAGATGTCATGCATTCTGTCAGGACCGAAAAGTATAAGATTTATGTGGTTTGGAGGTCTAGGTTGGTGGAAGAAGATGAAGATCTTCATCTTCCTTGTGAGAGAAAGTTAGAGAGAGGGAGGAGAAAACAAGGACTTTATTAAGATAAAACACACAATACAACTAGCCAAATGCTTCACCTCACCCCTCATGGAGAGTCATGAGGGGTATTTATAGGCTCTATCTTTGCCACTTACACAATACTAGTCCCTAAGGGCAAAGTATACTACGCATCTAGTCCAATTCACGTAAGTGACGTTATCTTTAGAAAAAGCGAGGCTAACAATCTCCCTCCAAGATAGCGTTACACATGAATGGTTACAATGAGACCTATAAATACAAAACAAAGTAAATTACAATAGTAATGAACAATGTTGACTTTCTTGAAGTGCAGAGTCTCTGTAGTCTAGATACTGAGGCAAACTTGAAGTTCTCCCTTCCGATGACCTCGGCAAATGATCTTCTTGTAGCTCTGAACTTCAACTGTAACTGTCTAGTTAGGTTATTACTCCCTCCTAACTAGTGAGCCTTTTTCTTTTTCTGCTCCCTCCTGAACCGACAACACTCTTCCAACACGTCTTTATTCTTCAGACACGCAGCGGAGAAAGTAAACTCTTGAAGCACAATGGTTGTCGTTCTGGGAACATCAACATAACTCACTTAGTATTGCATCCAAGTTGGTAAAAAACCCCGATGTACACCACACTACTTCTCCTTCTTCAGTCTTAAGCAAAAATCCCTTCGTAATCCAATCACGGAAGATGAAATACCAACTTCTCCCTCCTGATGGTTGCGAGCTATCGGAATCATCATAATGTTGCGTACATGCCGTATTACCTTCTTTGATGCAATTTTAACATCATAGCTTGATCAAAATTTCCGTGAGAATATGTCGCACAAATACTCTCAATATACGTCTCTCAAACCAACCTTTAAATCGAACCTCCTTTGAATTCACCGGCTAATAGTAATGACCACATATGGAGATAGCCCGGTACGACTAACTTGAAAAGGAAGTAAGCATCCCAACTTGTGACTTGCTGCTTGTTCTAAATTTTTGAACAATCCACAACTTCTTGTGACACTGAGCACAACAACGTAACTCCTTAAAGTGATGGTTAAACACTGTGAGCACTACAACGTAACTCCTTACCAGTTATAACCAGATTTTCAAATTTCATAATGTGCCCAGACAAGTTATCTTGAGACATGCATCCAACCAACCATCGTCTCAGAGATAAAGAAGTCCACCCGTGAAATGTCACGTCAATTCCGCATCAATAATACCGTACTAAAACTCCGTAGCCATTTTTCAAATTTCGCTCAAGCCGTGAATAATGTATCCTTCCGTGAAGATATACCATACCAAAAAATACCACTCGTTGTACCAATATTTAAAATATTATATCCAATTGTTCTACTAAAAGAAACATTCGGATATAGTTTTTGTCGTGCAAGTGTATTATATCTCAGTCCATAACCAATTGTTGAATCCATCTGCCCACGTTTGCTGTTGAAAGCCCAATATCCAATGGAGAAGCCCACGTTCAAGTTAAATGAAACAAATACCCGATCCAACAATTATCACTCCATATCCAGAAGAAATTACATCCGGATATAAAGCAATCTCCAACATACTTTGACCTAAACCTAAAACACATTTCAGATAAACATCCGCCCCCTTTCTCCAAAATTCTCTCACCCAACTACTCTCATATCCCAACTCAAATCAGAGAAAAAACATTCTCAGTATATCCGAACAATCTAAATGAGAGACCAAGAAACATGAATCACCAAAAATACAACCTAATCCAAACCGTGTCTTCATGTGCTTTTTAATCCGAACCAAGAAGTCAATGAAGGTGACTTCAAGATCTTTTAAAAAAGGTCTCGGGTAGGTGTTTTTCTTTTGATTTGAGTTCGGGTTTCTTAACGAATTAAAGGGATGTGATGCGTGCCAAACAGTCAAGCTAAATCACACAAGCCCGCCACTTGTGAATGGCGGACCGTAACCAGCTTAAAACTGCTTAAGCACGAATGCAATGAAGATCTGAGGAGTATAGGGTCTCCCCGGGTCGTTATGTCCCAGCGAGCTATGCAATGGATTATCAAACGTATAGTGATCGCGAGATTTGAACGGGAAAGGAGAATTTGGATTATTATAACTACGGGAAAAGCCAACAAATAACAACGGCTTAAATGCAAATTAAAGGAAATTAAAAAGATAAAAACTATTAAATAAACGCTATCACTATTTTTAAAGTGATGAACGTTTAAAACCTAAAACATACGTTTAAATAAGAATAACGTAAACGTACAAAATAAAAAGTGAAACTTATACAATATAAATCCTAAAAATATGAAAAATACATTTTTACAATCCTAATGATATAAGAAAATTATTAGAAAAGGAAAATTATTTTTATAACTAATTATCTAATTATTATTAATTAAAAACTATTTTTAACTATTAAATAATTACTTAAAATACAAGAAATTAGGAAATAAAGCTAGAAAAATACAATTAAGACTTAGAAAAATCTAAAATATCAAACTAGAATTTTCAAAACTATTTTTGTAATTTTCTGATTATTTTTGGATTTTTTATGAATTAAAAACTATTAAAAACTAGTTAAATTACTAAAAATTACCAAATAAACTATGAAAAATCTGGAAAATTACTTTTTTCACTTTTTATATTTATCTAAACCTAAGAAAATTGAAAATTTATTTTTTTTGAACCTTATCTGAATTTTTTGTATTAAATGCTATTTAAAAATACTTAAAAACTAATTTAAATTAAGAAAAATAGCAAATCAACTCAGAAAAATCTGAAAATTTCAGGAAAAGTCTAAAATAATATAAGGAATCTGAGAAAAATGAAAAAAACAGGAGGTTGCTAGGAGAAAATTGAAACTGATGACCAAGTGCTTATTGAAATAAGCACTTATATAAGCAAATGGAGTCCAAAAGCCACCAACCCAAAACAGAAGCTATGAAATACTATAAGAACTAAAATGAAACAAGTTACAACAAGCTAATACCACATAATCACAAGTTTGATCAGATTTGATGTTATGAACTTTTAAGCTAAAACAGTTTTAGGGTACCAACTTTAAGCACAAGCACAAGCTTATAAATAAGCTCAAACTGAAAAATACAACTAGGAACCTAGACTAGACCTGGGTGAGTAACTGTAAACCAAAATTCAAGCTTGGACAAGCTCTTATAAGCTTGGCGCTAAGTCTGCAAATCTTACTCAGAACCTGTGCAGCTATAAGCTCTGCACAGGGCACTTATTCAGTCCAACTTCAGGCTTAAAATTAAGCTACTAAATAAGCCAGGTACCTAAAACCAAATGTTGCAGTCTCAAAATCACCTAGCAAGCTACAACCAAACCAATTTTTAGACTTCAATTCACTCAGATGAATCCAATGCAAGGTCTACAAGTTCTGAGAAAAAACTGCTTAACATTGTTTTTTGACTTTTTGAGACAGAACTGAAAGTGTGACTTTATTGAGTTTAGATCTCAAATGCTTGGCTGAATTTGATGTATAATGATAAAATAACACTAGTTCAAGCTAGCTTATCTACTTCTAAAACAAATGGCAGTCTATCAGCTATCAATTCCAACAGGACTGAGCACAAGAAAAGATTATAAGCAACGTTGACTTTAACTGTTCTATAAGGCAAAAGAGTGACTGAAATTACCCATTCTAACCTATTCAATACTATTTCATCAAGACTTAATTAATATCTCACCCTTGAGCTTGATAAAACTCCCTGTACCAAACACCCTTACATATAACTGTTTTGTAATTAAGATGATCTAAACACTAAACCAACTTACAAGAAGGATCAAACTAAGTCTAAATACCTTAATTAGAACTAAATAAACAAGTAAGAACTATATTTAAACACAGGTTCAGATTATGCATTAATTATGAAAAAGCACTTACCAAAGGTCCTATCCACAGTGGATTGCCAAGAAACAAAAGTACCACTATCCTAATCTAATCCCTGAAATAACCCAATCTCAATCCAAATTCAAGCTCTGCATCACCTTTTTTCATTTTCAAGACCCAATGAACTCACAGTTGACTTTTGTTGACTATTAATGATAATTCATTGAAACTGTTTTCCAGGCTAATCAAAAGCTATATTAAGTTTAAATTCACTGGTTTGAATGAGAAAATAAGTTAATGGAAGCTTTAACATAGGAGCATTAACTTGCAAATTCCAACAGTGTACACCAACATGTGAAATATAAATAAGACCTTGATTTAAACCTTAAAACTGGATTGCACTTGTTAAATAACTGAGTTTGATACACATGAGCATGAAATTACAACTTTTAATCTAAACTACAACATTTTATTGAAAAAACGACATAAAGAAAAAACTTAAAAACTAACTACTCCCTCATTGCTTCTCTAAGCTTCCTTTTATACTCCCAACAGCTTCCTCTCTCTCTTCTGAATTAATCCCACCATTATTTAGGTCCCTTGGATCATTTTGAGTCATCCTGGCCATTCATCACTTTTGGCGGGAAAATTGTTTTTAAGCGTGTGAGTGAGATTGAGTGTATGGGAGGGGAAGAATTATTGTCCCTTGGATTCTTGTGTTTGGAGTGATAAGGTTGGGTGGAGAAATGAGCTGGAGGAGAGGCAATTGTGTGTTGCAGTGTTTTTGCAGAGAAGAAGGTGAAAAAGGGGATGGTTTGGCGCGTGTGTGGGTGTTTTGACCGAGATTTGACCACAGGCTATTAATCAAGGGGGTCCAAAAGGTTATTTGACAGGGGTCCAATAGATAGGCAGGGTCCAAAATGATTGTGACAAGGGTATAAATACAAGGACCTTTGTGCAATTTTCTGAATTTGAGGGACTTGAACTGCCAATCTTGCAAAGTTTCTTCAAGGGCTAAAAGTGACATTCTCAAAAAGTATAAGGACCAAAATTGCCACTTTGCAATTTTCCAGGGGCTAGTTCTGCCAATTTTGAAACTTGAAGGACCATTCTTGTAATTTTCCCAAACTTTTTACATTTTTCACCAAAGGACTAAATTTGACAAGTTATGATATTAAAAGGACCTTTGGTGATTTTACTTTTGAAATTATGTGCTCAGGGACTGTTTTTGACAACTTTTGAAACTTGGGGGACTAAAACTGCAATTTTTGCAAATTTGATATGTTTTTCATCTGATTTTGATATTTTTGCATTTAAAACACATAAAACACTAATTTGTGATATTTTGATCATTTTGATGTGTTTCTGAGTGTTTTCAGATGATTTTGCAGTTTATATTGTACAAAAATGATGAGTATTTACACACTCATCAGGATGAAATAACATAATTGTTATATTCATTTCTTTCATATTCGGATATTAGCAAGAAGCTTAGCAATGATGGATTAATGATTCAAGTGAAACAATCTTAAAAAGATTGCACAAAATTGAATCCGAATCTGAGTTAGTTCTTGTTTAAACGATTGATGTTACAATGATGAGAGTTGGGGAGAGATGTGAGGGTAAATTGATGAGTCTAGATGTAGGAAAGGTTTTGGTTGGTTTTGATTGTCTCAGACTGATGATGAAAATGAGACTGAAGTTGTGATGTTGTCAATGGTATGTGGTATAAGTTGTGGTCTAGCATACGCATAACCTCTATTATCTGATCTTAAGCGTAAAAAAAATTTTACGCGTAACTTTTTCATTGCTCGAACCTTATGCGTAAACTTTCTGGTCTTAACCTTATGCGTAGCCTTACGCGTAACGGTATGCTTATGCGTAAGCATACGCTTAAACATATGCGTAGGCCATAGGCGTAAGCCAAGGCTTAAGCGTAAACGCATACGCGTAACTTTTTTCTACGCGTAACTTCACAGCTACGCGTAACTCCATTGTAGATTCTTCTTACGCGTAAGTTTAGGGTTTTGACCCTTTGACTTTTTTCGGTGAGTTTTTCCGACCATGTTATCCGACCATCTTCATACAAAAAACCCAGAAAAGCATAAACATGCTTCCTTTTTGACTGTTTGACCACATGAAGATGAAGGTTTGACCACTATTTGTTTCACGGATATTGTACCAAAAAGCAAAAAAAATGAATATACTGTTTGGACCAGTTATAGTCCAAGACAGATATTATACATGAAAGATTTGGACCTTTTGTGATACCAAAAGATACAAAACATATTGTTAACTGTTAACCCACAAATCGGAAAAAAAAATTTCCGACCACAAAATAAGCACAAAAACAGTTAATAAAACATGTGTAAAACCAACGTAAATCATCAAAAGTTAACCTGGGCTCGTTATACCAATTGTCATACCCCTTTATCACGTATACCTTATCACAAACCCAACACTTATACCCACGTTAAACAAACAGTATGCGTAGATAAAGAAGAAAAGAAAGAACTTGGTGACTTGAATGATATTCGTGTATATGTATAGAGAGATAGAGAGAAGAAAGATGAAAACAATAAGTTGTATATTGCTTCAAAGGAAAAACACACACACACACACACTCAAGCACACCCCTCAAATGACATACTTGAGGGGTATTTATAGTAAGAGAGGATGATGCCCTAAGGCTTGGCCATGGGCCTTGAGATGGACTTGGATTGGGCTTGGGTTTCACGAACTAGACAAGGCTAGCTTAACATAACTAATACCCAATTAGCTTAGCCCAATCCACGAGCCCGTTGACTATTCTATCACGATATCTAACACACGTTACAAAGTTCCTAATCATGAATGACCATCACTTCTAATAAAAATAATCAAGGCAAACAATCTCCCCCTAAGGGGTGGTCATTCAAATGATGCTCCACTTGATAAGATCTTTACTTTCCTTGAGCTTGAACTTTGCGTGTAGATACAGAATAGTCTTAATTCTTTGTTCCTTCATGCTTTGTAATCAGTTGATGTGGTTGTCTGCCGTTGTCAACTTCGTTGGTTAGGTGTCTCCACGCCTTTCTTCACCATGCTCACACTTCTATTTGACTTTGATTTACCAATGACGTAGTTCTCTAGTCTTTATACTTTGAGGATTCTTTGACATTGACAAAGGATCATCTTTAACTTTGTTGCCTTTGATTTTGATGAGAACTTTCATGTGTTGTTGGTATGAGCATGTGGCGAGTCTGCACGATCCATCCACTCCGGAGCTTCCATAAGAAGACAACATAAAACAGGTTAGTAATAAGCGGATTCCGGCACTTACAAGTTTGAATTTCAAGGGTGTTAACAGCATAGTGTGAAAACACGTCTCTAATTCTTACAACGGCCATTCCTGAACTGGAAAATTTATGTGGTTTATGTGTTAATTATCATCTTCGTAGCATAGGTTTTATTAAAACATTTACATCTTGTTTTAATGTTTAAGCTTTTCATCATCAAACTTTAATTGAGGTATTGGGTTCACCAATCAAGGAATTTAGTGTTAATTATCATCCATTATACCGTACTTTTGCATAAGTGTAAACACTTAGTGTTTCGGATAATTACCACCGAAGTGGCGCATGGAATTAAAACTAATTCGCCCTTAAGATTTAATGCACACATATAGGAATACTTGGTAGCTCCATTAAGATGCACAAACGAGCGGAGAATCAGGTCAGCGCAAAGCATGCCCCTCATCTTTAGGGCGTCACAATTTAATGCGGTCCCTCCTTATACCCATCACACAGTTTGTCATTAATGGGTGAGTCGTTCTAACTATTTTGTGCAAAAAAATCAATCAATTAAACGATTACGATTACTAAACTTAAAAATACATGTTTCACCATTGTTTAGGTCAGTTTATTTTTCTTGTAAAAATACCCTTGTTACACATAACAAACAAGCAAGTATTTGAAAAAATAAACAAATAAACAATGAATGCATAACAAAAATATAAGTCATGCAAATAGCCACATGCAAACCTTTTGATAAATCTTATTAATAACCAATTCTAGATCTGTCAATATGCATATATTTAATTAAGACTTCCACCCGTTTTCATCTATGTACAAGGTGAACCACATGCATCGATTCATCGATTGCGTAAGTCAAAACTAAATATATACCACATAGCACATAATTGATTAAATTAATAATGATTGAGGTTTTTCCCAATTTTAGATCTATCAGAATTTAGTGTATATCACTTAAACATGAAAGACATACAATAAAAGCAGATCCATGATAAAACATGCAGATAATTATCATGGACATAAAATTACACTTAACAATTAATGCAATAAAACAGAGTTGCGCATATACACATAAAGTTGCATGCATCTTAGGGTTTCTAATCCAATTAAAACAATAGTTTACAAAACCCTAATTAGGGCACCAAATAAAACGCCCCCTGTGACAACCCGTACTTCCAGGTCATTTCTCGAAACAATTCATGCCTTACAATTTCAACATTTATCGTAAACTAGGTTTACGTGTTCCAAATTCGCGTAACCTTAAAGGTTTAGCGGCGAATTCATGATCATATCATCACGTACATTTCATATGGACTAAGTTTAGTCTACATTTCATTTACATCATTTGCATCATGTTAGTTCATTCATGACATTTCATTTCACTTGAATCGCGTAATTTTTATATTAAATAAACGTTATCGCGTGAGTTATTATTTTGAACATTTAATCCGTTACTTTCAAAAATGATCCCGACATATTTTTATACTTACGTTTAGTTTATAAAAACTATATTTTGAGTTTTCCTAGTGTTTTAAATTTATTTTGTATATAAATCGTTAAAGTTATATTATTACGACACTTTTCTTAAAAATTACTCGATAATTATTTTATCACTCAAATTTCACAAGGAATGTATTTTTACAATTTTTATAATCTCATTACATTCTACTTTGGTCTATTAAAAATCTCTTTTACCTAAAAACTACCATTTACCTTACAAGTTAATTTTACCTACACACTTACTCACACCTTTTTAACAAATTACACAACATATATATATACAATAAAAGAAAGAAAAAAAATTATATTGTGAAACACAATCCCCCCATATCCGGCCATGGGGGGGGGGATGTGTCTTAAATGTTGGTAGATTTTTTCTTTGATTATACAAACCTATACACTTGCTAAAAGTCATACTTCATTATTTCATCTCATTTCTTCTTTTCAAGTTACCAAAGTTTTTCTCTCTTCTTTGTTTTCCTCTCTTCAACCGGCCATCAAGGTGTGTACAAGGGATCACAAAATTTTTTTCCAAGCTCAAGTTAATTACAATCTAGATAACACTCTTTATAAGGTTTTGAAATAAAAACCTAGGGTGTTTAGGCTAACCTTGTTCTTTGCACCTCATCATCTTAACTTGTAAGCATATCATTTATATTTTTTTCCTTTTTCCTTATCATTTCATAAGTATTTCTTCATATTTGGAGCAAACATGCAAGACTTATGTTGATTTATACCATTTTTTCATGATTTTTAGAGTTATATATATATAAAGTCATCCTATAATTATTCCCTTGGTATATTTTGGTCTTGATGATGTTTAGGAACCCATGACACCCTAAGAAGGTGTATGGTAGGATTAGATTAGCTTTGGAGTTGATTTGAAGGGATTAGAATAGGTTTAGTACGAGAAAAACTATTTTCGACAAGTTATAAAAGTGGTCTGTCCTTATTTTGATTTTCTGGAAAATCCGACTGTAGGCATGACTTTTTGGCCTTGATATTTAGAAAATATACTTTAAAACGAATCCGTGGCCGCTTGAACGGATTAAAACGGAGTTATAACGAAGAAGTAATGAATTTTTAAAGTTTGACGACGAAATATATTTTTTTCTGAAATTTCAGCAACATGTTTTTGGTTAGTACGAGTTAAAAACGAGCCTTAAGCTTCACAAATTATTTCGACTTATCAAAAATATATTAGTAGATACGAAGCTAAGGACGTATTATACGTAGAAAACAGATTTGAAACGACTAAGATATGCACGTTTTCATAAAATTGCCGTAACTATTATTTTCTGAAAAACTATATTATTTTACGAGACAAGTGTTACGTTAGCTGAAATGACCATGTTGACGGCTGTTTTTAACTATGATGTAGAACTTTTTGAAACGAAATGTCTTCTAGTAAAATCAAGATCACCAAGCATATTTTTCAAAACGACCAACCGTTTGTATAGCGGAGTTTTAATAAATTATTTACGGATGCTTAAACTTGGCCGAAACTCACTTTTTACACAACAATTAGACAAAATCACCATCTTTAACCCTTATTATCTTTATGTTTGAGACCTTTATGTCGAAAACTCCTGAACTGAAACTTTTAGATTTTGATACAAGCTTTCCAAAACCGTCGAGTTCGTTTCCTAACGATCGACGTACACCATTTTACGACTAGTTTTTCAAAGCCATTTTTGTCACTTTTATGAAATTTCCGACGACATTATTTTACGACGAAAAGTGATAATTTCACTATAAATCCTTACGAAACCATTGTAGGATGACATTTTGACGTAAATACTTGTAAAGTCATTTTGAAAGGTCAAGACGTCAAAAGAGTATTTTTCGACGATAAGTATTATTTTCAAAACTCGCAAATGGTATAAATAACATACGAAATGCATGCATAACATTACATTGCAACTCATTACATATCATATCATTCGTAATAGGTCCAGATTAAAGCATCACATTTTACCTCAGTGTACTCACTCTTGTCATCACACCAGTTTATCAAGTGAGTTTTCATAGCCCCGATTTATTCAAGTTTTTACTTCATTTCAAACCTACGGGGGAGAATACATTGCACAACATTTTATTACGATACCAAGTATGTTAAATTCATTTACATTGCTTAAGTTACCGCATTGCCAATTGAAAGTCCCCTTTACCTGAACATGAACCGTTAATCTTAGAAGCGAGGGTGAGTGGATAGATCTATCGAGGGTGACGCCTCCATCCGGGTTGGTGAATCCCAACTAGTCATACGGATGCATCTCATTTAATAACATTATTGAGTTGTCTGGCAAACACTCTTTTGGGGCCTACATTATGAACAGTCTTGTTTCGGTGTCATGGGCTTATAGCAATTGTAACATTTTTACGTGACATAATTGTCATGCCTGTAACATTTTTACGTGACATAATTGTCATGCCTGTAACATTTTTACGTGACATGATTGTCATGCCTGATCTATACTTGCGTAGTCGTATAAAACATTTACCTAAACCTATGATTTCTCACCAACATTATTGTTGACCGTTTTAGCAATGTATTTTCAGGTAACTAAGGCATACTCATCATGGCATGGTTAAGGAACCCCTTTTTAAGTCGCGGCGCCGACTTACATCATTGTACATTATGGCACTTTCTTTCAAAACCATCGTTTGGACTTGTATTATATTTATAATTCCGCAAACTTTGTAAACTTTTTGGACCTATACTTTGTAAACTCTGATTGTTTTATTAAATCAAACGATGTGTTTTTCCAAACGACACTTTAGGTCGTTCAATATAACTATGATTGTGATGCTATGACAGTCAATCCCCAGGAATTCCATTCCGCTGCAAAACAGGTAATTTGGGGGTGTGACAGATTGGCATCAGAGCTTCGGTTATAGAGAACTAGGTTGCATCATTGACCCTAGACTATAACTACATCATCATAGCATCTCATCATTTCATCATAAATACATAGTCACTATACATGCGGTTTTATACGCACATTTCACGAGTTATTTACTTTCATTTCGAACTCGATTGTCACATATATACCTTCAAATACCCATCCCATTATACTCACATCACTTTGACATGGAGAATGCCTTGTCATTCCCTATCACAATTTTAACATCAGTTGACTCAACACCGATAACATCAGATGATGACACTGAGACCTTTTAGGAGGACGAAGTTGCACCTACACCATCATGATCACTATTGATTCACTGTAGGATCAGGACAATTTTTATCATTTTGTTGGGACAGATTATACCATTTGGTAGAACTTAGAGGCTTAGTCCTAATGAACCTATTGTCTTAACTCACCACAAGGATTTCCATTATCATTATTGTTATCATTTTTATCATTTTCATTTCGAGCACCATCCGTACCATCACATCTCATACACGATACTCGTACACCTGACTTGCAGTTTGGGAAGCGTGCATGATTTGACACACCATTACCATCTACCACTAAGACTTTAGACACTACACCATCTCATAGGTTTGAGGATTGTGAGAGTTCTAGGGCTATTGTTGTTAGACCGCCTACTACTCCTACACTTGAAACACGATTAGACCACCAACAGGAACAGACAATAAGTACCTTTCTAGCTAATGTAAGCTTTATCATTTATTATCTCTACGATAATCACCACCTTGTTTATTTCATTCCTTACTCCAATTGCCCAGTTTTCCATCACTTCACGACGATACATCACTCTCTTACTAAGGGTTAGGCCAACTTTATTCTCGACCAATTAGTAGACTGTTATTACTCGATAAGGTTCTCTTATGTATCATACAAACCATCCAACAAATTTTATTCCAAATTATCCTGCTACTATTTCATGAAATTATTTCACTTGATTTTATTTCGAACTATTTTATCTCCATCTTAGAAACGTTGTTTCATAAAATTTTAACGCAAGTTGTTTTATTTCCAACTTATCAATTGGTTTCAGTCATTTTATCAACTATTTAATATCCTCACGTGAAACGATTTTCATGTTACTTTAAAAAAAAAAAAAAAAAAAAAAAAAAAAAAAAAAAAAAAAAATCATTGAGCCATTATCTTACAAAACAAAACGTTGAATACCATCTAAAACTTCGGAGGAACATAATACCATTTCAACAAAAACAAGCATCACATCATTTGTCCTTGATTATACATGGCCTGATCACCTATGTATAATTCAGGAAGAATTATGTCATGAAAGTAACAAGCATCATTTCAAATCTCATAAAACAATTCTCATTTAAAAGCAAAGTTTTATAATCAGATAAATCGTGCATAAACATTTCTTTTTGTTAACACTCTATAGATGCTTACGCCATTTATCTCTCACTCAACCGATAAGTTAGGATTTGACGAGTGACCTTTTAGGAAAGACTTCCTATACCATCTGTGAGGAGGATTCCTCGATACAAGAAAACAATGATAGGGTTTCAGAATTTCCCACAAGGACTAGAACTAGGAATTAGGATGATTCAAACTCAACAAAAATCTTAAGACATCACGAGACATTTCGAACCACTATTTTGGATTAGAATCCAAACTCTATCATTCCAAAAGTACTAGCTAGACCGAGTTACAAGACTTAGTACTAATCGAATACACACTAAGCAACGCTATAGGAATAAACCAATCCTCCTAATTGAGACTACAGAACATTTCATTAAACAAGGCTTCAACAATATGTGAACTTCCCTACAATGAGTGTCCCTTAAAGGAAAATTTGGTTAAATTAAGGTTATCGATATAAACTTCCCCTAAGGCATTGTGTTCTCTAGAAATTCCAAGTAACCTCACTTCCATATCAAGAGTTGCCACAGGTGTGAACATGTCGGACAATCAATGACTCCCCATCTACAAGTGAAACTAGAACAAACATTCTTCGACATAGTTTGAGCTGATATCTATTTTCTTGCTAGCATGATAACAATATTAGGGATGAACTATTTTTGGAAGCACACAATATCGGAACAAATCTTGAAAATCAATCACTACACCACCTCACTTAAATATTTAAGGTTTGTGACTTTACTACATGGAGCATGGAAACACTTCGATAATCAAACAATAAACAATTTAGTCATAGAGACTAAGCACCTTAGACAAGTAAAACTCAGGTCATGACATTCGCTAGGACTAGAAACGCGAGGAACCACAACTGTTACCTATAATCTATTCTTTTCAATAAGGTCCTTTCCGACAGATTTAACATTTTGGAATCTAACACGAGACACGGGGTATCAATTCCAGTTGTACCTATTATAAGCTATTCGATTCACCTTAGACTGCTGACAGTCATTTCAGGATTTCCATGAAACCTACTAGGACATGATTACCGCCTACTATCCTCAGCTCAATGGTTAGAGCGAGAGAGCAATTCCCACATTAGATAATATGCACAAGCCAGTGTAACTTTCTAGAAATGGTTAGGCAAATCATTCTTCATCGACAAGTTTCCTTACAACAATAGTTAGCTCATGAACATATTGACTACACCATTTGAGGCACTGTAAGGTTGAAGTATCAATCACTTATTCAAGGATTAAAATCAGGAAAGTCCAATTCATTAGTCCATAACTCATTCATGAAACAAACAAGGAAGTCATACAAATCAAGAATCAGTTACAAGTAACAACATATAGCTAGATAAGCTACATCGTTATACGATGCAAAATTTGGAGATATGTCCCATAAGTCGCAAACCATTAGAATCTCAAGTGGGCAACAAATTATGCACAAGGACCCGTCTTGGAAAGGCGTGGTACGATTTAGAAAAACACTGGACGAACCAATTCGACCCAAATATTCTCATCTATCGTACTTTATTTTCTTTCCGATTTGTTAATACTTACGAGAATTTTAATTCCTTTTACTTCAACTATCATTTTAACGACACAGATTAAATCGTTGTAAACATTGAGAGTTATAACAACTAAACCGAACGTCACGTCATCGTTCCTTAATTATACATAGCCTAGCTAACTATGTCTAATTCTGGAGGGATCACGTTATGTTGGGAGCGGTTATTTATAAATCTTAGTGCAAGCAAAATTTTCACATGTTCCAATTCAAAGTGTTACTTATAAGAGATTCATCCGATATCTTCTGTACTATGATGTTTTGTACGCTCTCAATCATCGACAACCGTAACGACACTTCTCCATGTCTTTTCTCCTCGTTATTCATTATAAACTCAAAAATTCGATAGACTAACACGAACTGAATTCAGGGACTGAATTCCTTTTTGGATGGGCGAATGTGACAACCCGTACTTCCAGGTCATTTCTCGAAACAATTCATGCCTTACAATTTCAACATTTATCGTAAACTAGGTTTACGTGTTCCAAATTCGCGTAACCTTAAAGGTTTAGCGGCGAATTCATGATCATATCATCACGTACATTTCATATGGACTAAGTTTAGTCTACATTTCATTTACATCATTTGCATCATGTTAGTTCATTCATGACATTTCATTTCACTTGAATCGCGTAATTTTTATATTAAATAAACGTTATCGCGTGAGTTATTATTTTGAACATTTAATCCGTTACTTTCAAAAATGATCCCGACATATTTTTATACTTACGTTTAGTTTATAAAAACTATATTTTGAGTTTTCCTAGTGTTTTAAATTTATTTTGTATATAAATCGTTAAAGTTATATTATTACGACACTTTTCTTAAAAATTACTCGATAATTATTTTATCACTCAAATTTCACAAGGAATGTATTTTTACAATTTTTATAATCTCATTACATTCTACTTTGGTCTATTAAAAATCTCTTTTACCTAAAAACTACCATTTACCTTACAAGTTAATTTTACCTACACACTTACTCACACCTTTTTAACAAATTACACAACATATATATATACAATAAAAGAAAGAAAAAAAAATTATATTGTGAAACACAATCCCCCCATATCCGGCCATGGGGGGGGGGGATGTGTCTTAAATATTGGTAGATTTTTTCTTTGATTATACAAACCTATACACTTGCTAAAAGTCATACTTCATTATTTCATCTCATTTCTTCTTTTCAAGTTACCAAAGTTTTTCTCTCTTCTTTGTTTTCCTCTCTTCAACCGGCCATCAAGGTGTGTACAAGGGATCACAAAATTTTTTTCCAAGCTCAAGTTAATTACAATCTAGATAACACTCTTTATAAGGTTTTGAAATAAAAACCTAGGGTGTTTAGGCTAACCTTGTTCTTTGCACCTCATCATCTTAACTTGTAAGCATATCATTTACATTTTTTTCCTTTTTCCTTATCATTTCATAAGTATTTCTTCATATTTGGAGCAAACATGCAAGACTTATGTTGATTTATACCATTTTTTCATGATTTTTAGAGTTATATATATATATAAAGTCATCCTATAATTATTCCCTTGGTATATTTTGGTCTTGATGATGTTTAGGAACCCATGACACCCTAAGAAGGTGTATGGTAGGATTAGATTAGCTTTGGAGTTGATTTGAAGGGATTAGAATAGGTTTAGTACGAGAAAAACTATTTTCGACAAGTTATAAAAGTGGTCTGTCCTTATTTTGATTTTCTGGAAAATCCGACTGTAGGCACGACTTTTTGGCCTTGATATTTAGAAAATATACTTTAAAACGAATCCGTGGCCGCTTGAACGGATTAAAACGGAGTTATAACGAAGAAGTTATGAATTTTTAAAGTTTGACGACGAAATATATTTTTTTCTGAAATTTCAGCAACATGTTTTTGGTTAGTACGAGTTAAAAACGAGCCTTAAGCTTCACAAATTATTTCGACTTATCAAAAATATATTAGTATACTTTGATACGAAGCTAAGGACGTATTATACGTAGAAAACGGATTTGAAACGACTAAGATATGCACGTTTTCATAAAATTGCCGTAACTATTATTTTCTGAAAAACTATATTATTTTACGAGACAAGTGTTACGTTAGCTGAAATGACCATGTTGACGGCTGTTTTTAACTATGATGTAGAACTTTTTGAAACGAAATGTCTTCTAGTAAAATCAAGATCACCAAGCATATTTTTCAAAACGACCAACCGTTTGTATAGCGGAGTTTTAATAAATTATTTACGGATGCTTAAACTTGGCCGAAACTCACTTTTTACACAACAATTAGACAAAATCACCATCTTTAACCCTTATTATCTTTATGTTTGAGACCTTTATGTCGAAAACTCCTGAACTGAAACTTTTAGATTTTGATACAAGCTTTCCAAAACCGTCGAGTTCGTTTCCTAACGATCGACGTACACCATTTTACGACTAGTTTTTCAAAGCCATTTTTGTCACTTTTATGAAATTTCCGACGACATTATTTTACGACGAAAAGTGATAATTTCACTATAAATCCTTACGAAACCATTGTAGGATGACATTTTGATGTAAATACTTGTAAAGTCATTTTGAAAGGTCAAGACGTCAAAAGAGTATTTTTCGACGATAAGTATTATTTTCAAAACTCGCAAATGGTATAAATAACATACGAAATGCATGCATAACATTACATTGCAACTCATTACATATCATATCATTCGTAATAGGTCCAGATTAAAGCATCACATTTTACCTCAGTGTACTCACTCTTGTCATCACACCAGTTTATCAAGTGAGTTTTCATAGCCCCGATTTATTCAAGTTTTTACTTCATTTCAAACCTACGGGGGAGAATACATTGCACAACATTTTATTACAATACCAAGTATGTTAAATTCATTTACATTGCTTAAGTTACCGCATTGCCAATTGAAAGTCCCCTTTACCTGAACATGAACCGTTAATCTTAGAAGCGAGGGTGAGTGGATAGATCTATCGAGGGTAACGCCTCCATCCGGGTTGGTGAATCCCAACTAGTCATACGGATGCATCTCATTTAATAACATTATTGAGTTGTCTGGCAAACACTCTTTTGGGGCCTACATTATGAACAGTCTTGTTTCGGTGTCATGGGCTTATAGCAATTGTAACATTTTTACGTGACATAATTGTCATGCCTGTAACATTTTTACGTGACATAATTGTCATGCCTGTAACATTTTTACGTGACATGATTGTCATGCCTGATCTATACTTGCGTAGTCGTATAAAACATTTACCTAAACCTATGATTTCTCACCAACATTATTGTTGACCGTTTTAGCAATGTATTTTCAGGTAACTAAGGCATACTCATCATGGCATGGTTAAGGAACCCCTTTTTAAGTCGCGGCGCCGACTTACATCATTGTACATTATGGCACTTTCTTTCAAAACCATCGTTTGGACTTGTATTATATTTATAATTCCGCAAACTTTGTAAACTTTTGGGACCTATACTTTGTAAACTCTGATTGTTTTATTAAATCAAACGATGTGTTTTTCCAAACGACACTTTAGGTCGTTCAATATAACTATGATTGTGATGCTATGACAGTCAATCCCCAGGAATTTCATTCCGCTGCAAAACAGGTAATTTGGGGGTGTGACACCCCCCCCCCCTCAAAATTAGGGTTTAGGTTTTGCAATCCCTAGATCTAAGCATACAAATAATAACACATTCATGTTTATTTTAATTATGTGTTTCAGTAATTAATTACTTGTTATACAAGGCTCGTGATGCCACTGTTGAGTTTATGATATATAAAATACAATAAAACATAAAGACATCAAGAGTACACAGCGGAAGACTTAAAGATCATAACAAATAAATTAATTAACTGAAAGTATGCATAACGTACCTCTTGCGAATGCCAGATCTCTTGAGCAAACCAAAGAAGTGGTTTAAAGAGTTGTCCCTTACCGTTCTACAACTCAAACCAAATGGTGTAAGAATAATGTCTTACTACCACGTTCTTGTACACACGAATTAACCAACGAATCAAGCGATTGCTAGATCTAACACAAGTCCTCGTTATATGACAAAACAAAACCAAACTCCCTAACAAGGGGGTGTTCGGCCGAGTATTGCAAGAGAAAGAGGAGAGGAAAGAACTAGGGTTAATTCAATGCACAAAGATATGAATAAAACCCTAGAACCTAGCCTTGCTTATATAGTGAATGGAATTCTTGAAAAACAACTTAGGGATTAGGCTTGGATCAAGCCCCTTGGCCGGCCATACAACAAGCCCAAGAGAAACCCATAAATTTTTCATTTCAAGATTTTCCATTACTAGTCCCTCCACTTTTCATTTAACGGTCGTTAGTCATTTTTCCGTTAAATACTTAACGATCGTTAAACGGACTTAATGTGCAATAATTAATCGTAAACATAAACATTAATTATTAACTTTAATTCTCATTCGCTAATGTGTGCAATCCCGTGGTCACGAGTTCGAATCCGGACATTCACATGTTGGTAAATATATACATTTTCAACATAAGCCACTTGGAAGCTTCAAGGTACAACCTTGACCCTCCTTCTTCTCTCCCTCTCCTCGTTTATGCTTATTGGCTTGCACATGTACAATCTCTATTTGTTGACTAAATGCCTATATTAGCTAACTTGTGTATCTTTTGTCATCTTTGCATTATCTGGGACGATTCAAGTACGTGATACTGGCTCCATGGGTGGTGAAGAGCATCTATGACTTTATGACAACGGATGCAAACAAACGAGATTCTTTCCAAATCTTCATTTTCCCCTTTCTCTTGACGAGAATGCTTCATAATCAAATTTGGATTTCCATCTCTCGGTACATGACCGCAAAAGGCAAAAACCGAATCGTTGACAAGTCCATTGAGTTTGAGCAAGTTGATCGAGAAAGAGACTGGTCCATATCTCTCCTTCTCTTGTATATCATAAGCTAACATGTCTAGTTTTTGGGAGCTAATACTAGTGCAAATGAGCGAACTATCATGATGAGAGAACTATGCTAAAATATGCAAAAAAATCCCTAAAAAGGTAATCTTATTTGTGAAAAAGATAAATAATTATACGCTTTTTGTTGCTATTATGTTTTGCAGGGATGACCAGATAATATTCACTGGGTTATTGTATTACGGAGCAAATGACATTTTAGAAGGTAGTAAATACTTACCCATATGGAGGTTAGATGGGGTGATTATTAATATTGCTGCATGTTGGGGCAGTGGAATTCTTGTACTATTGGCTTCATAGAGCTCTTCATCACCATTTCCTCTACAATCGTTACCATTCCCACCATCATTCCTCCATTGCCACGGAACCAATCACTTGTAAACATCTCATTTAAACTTATAGTAGCATACATGAAGTTACAATCAAGTTACTATTTCGAAATATTTACTGTGTAGTTACTTAGCTTTTGCATACTGTTCCGGTGGCAGCTGTGACTCATCCTTTTGCCGAGCACATTGCATACTTCCTACTATTTGCAATACCGCTGATGACAATCACCCTGACGGGTACCTCATCCATAGCCGCGCTTGGCGGGTATGTGATGTATATTGATATAATGAACAACATAGGCCACTGCAATTATGAGCTCATTCCCAAATCACTCTTTGATGTATTTCCTCCTCTCAAGTACATCATGTACACCCCATGGTAAGTCCACTCCATTATATAAATTGTAGTACATAACCATCTGTAAGTTTGACTAAAAAGTTTAATTGTAAAAGGGCCATCACTTGAAGGTAAGTATGATCTGATATACTCTTTTTTTGCAATAGGTACCACTCGTTACACCATACTCAGTTTCGAACAAACTACTCGCTTTTCATGCCATTCTACGACTACATATACGGCACAATGGACAAGTCTACGGACACACTTTATGAAAAGTCACTCCAGAGAAAGGAAGAATTGCCAAATGTTGTGTATTTAACACATTTAACGGCACCTGAGTCTATCTATTACACGAGGCTCGGGTTCGCCTCTTTAGCTTCTAAACCACACTCTTCCTCCAAGTGGTACTCGTGGATTCTATGGCCCGTGACTGTTTGGTCAACGTTGATTACCCGGGTTTATGGAAAATTGTTCGTTGTCGAAAGAAATGTCATGAATAGCCTCAAACTTCAAACATGGGTCATACCAAAATATAACACACAAGTATGGATATTATTATTTGTCAAACTTCTTTTTCCTTTTCATATTTCAAGATTTTTAATGCAAATTTATCTGTTTCTCTTTCCGGTAACCATCTAGTGGTATTTGCAGTTGCTACTGATTGTCTTAACCCTGTTCTGGGAGTTACACACCAACAGGAGTTGTGTCTAATGTACCGCTTGATGTTGTGTCTTGCTGATTGACTTTATGACTGGAGCTTGCATTTACGTTTGCCTTATCTGCCCATCCTGAATTCCTGAAGTCATATTCTTCAGCAGTCAACTCTATTCCCGATTCTTCTTTCAGTGTTAACATCAACATGTACTTGACCCTTTCAACCTGCGTCATAGGTTTGACACTGCATTCTGAATCAAAATAACCTGAATCATTGCTGTAGGACCTTAAATATATCAACCTTATCACTTATACCAAGCTTACCACACAAGTTACACGTGAAACACAAACGTATGATATGCGTAAAGAAGAAGAAGAAAGATGGAAAGATGGTGACTTGATATGATATATGTGTCGTGTATATGTAGAGAGAAAGATGAAAAGAGAACTTTTATATCAAAGAGAAAAACACACTCAAGCACACTCAAGCACACCCCTCAAATGAAACTTTGAGGGGTATTTATAGTCTAAATACTAAACGCCCTAATGGGCTTGGGCTTGGGCTTGGGCTTCGTGGACTTGGATTGGATTACACAAACTTATCCAAGTGAGGGAAGCACTGAGTAACCGTTGTTGCACGAAGATTTTTCACCAAAAGTTTATGCGTAGAATTCACTTCTTAAGCGTAGGATTAGGGTTTTCTTAGGCGTAGAACGTACAAAATTCCCCAAAACTGATTTTTATGCCCAAAAACGTTTTGTAAGCTCGTTTGAATGATGAAACAGCTTCAAAATCACCAAAATAACAAGAAAGTTTTAAACTTGATGAACCAAGATGAAATTTGAGCTTACGCGTAAACTAGAACCACGAAACAAAACGAGTTTAAAAACGTATCTAAAACCCGTAAAGCTTGAAACTTTTTGCAAAAAACTGAAACTTTAACACCAAATAAACCTTAACCCATAATAATCTTGAGTTAACAAGTGAAAAAATGAAAGTTTTAAGCGAGATAAAAGTGTAGAGCGTGAGCTTTACGCGTATGGAACCAAAACTTCAAAAGAAAGCACAAACACTCCTAAACCATTGTTAGGCGATTGATACCAATTGTAGGACCTTAAATATATCAACCTTATCACTTATACCAAGCTTACCACACAAGTTACACGTGAAACACAAACGTATGATATGCGTAAAGAAGAAGAAGAAAGATGGAAAGATGGTGACTTGATATGATATATGTGTCGTGTATATGTAGAGAGAAAGATTAGAAGAGAACTTTTATATCAAAGAGAAAAACACATACAAACACACCAAGCACACCCCTCAAATGACACTTTGAGGGGTATTTATAGTCTAAATACTAAACGCCCTAATAGGCTTGGGCTTGGGCTTGGGCTTTGTGGACTTGGATTGGATTACAAATGATAAAAGGCTAGCTTATCATAACTAATACCCAACAAGCTTAGCCCAATCCACGAGCCCGTTGACTATTCTAGTACGATATCTAACACACGTTACAAAGTTCCTAAACGTGAATGACCATCACTTCTATTAATTATTATTAAGGCTAACAATCTCCCCCTAAGGGGTGGTGATGCGCTCCCAAACAGTCAAGCTAAATCACTCAAGCCGGCCACTTGTGAATGGCCGACCGTAATAAGCTTAAAACTGCTTAAGCACGAATGCAATGAAGATCTGGGGAGTATAGTGTTTCCCCGGGTCGTTATGTCCCAGCGAGCTATGCAATGGATCACCCGACGAATAGTGATCGAGAGATTTGAACGGAAAAGAAGGATTTGAATTATATAACTACAGAAAAAGCCAACAAATTACAGGGGCTTAAATGCAAATTAAAGGAAATTAAAAAGATAAAATATATTAAATAAATGCTATCACTATATTTAAAATGATATTTTTGATTTTATGTTTTTATTAAAACTGAATTAAAAACTACGTGACGTACAAATGAAAACGTGAAACTAAAGCAGTATTAATCCTAAAAATATGAAAATGGCATTTTTACAGACCTAATGATAAAAGAAAATTTATAGAAAAAGAAAATCATTTTTATAACTATTAAATTAATTATTATTAATTAAAAACTATTTTTAACTATTAAATAATAACCTAAAATACAAGAAAATAGGAAATAAAGCTAGAAAAATAAAATTATGACTTGGAAAAATCTAAAATATCAAAAGAGAATTTTCAAAACTATTTTTGTATTTTTCTGATTATTTTTCTATTTTCTACTAATTTAAAACTATTTTAATCTAATTTAAATTGTGAAAAATACCAAATAAAAGGGGAAAAATAAGGAAAAATCTTTTTTATGCTTTTTATATTTTTCTTAAACTGAGAAAATTGAAAAATTATTTTTTGGAACTTTTTCTTAATTATTTGCAATAAAAGCTATTTAAAAGTGATTAAAAACTGTTTTTAATTAAGAAAAATAGTGAACAGTGATCAAAAATTATGAAAAACTCAGGAAAATTCTAAAATATTAATCTAAATCTATGAAAAATATAAAAACATGGGCTTATGTGGATGAAATAAGAGCTGCAATGTAAACTGAAAGGAAATAAGCACTTTTCAAAAAGCAAATAAGCACTAAAATGAACCAACTGATTACAGAAGCTAGGTAATATTAAAACTACTCTAAGGCAACTTAATGCATCTACTCCTAACTGCTAATCAGTGATCTACCAATGATTTAAGCTAACTGCTACTATAAGCAAAACAGTGAATCTGGCCCCTACTTTGAGCTTATGCATCAGCTTATCCAATAAGCTAAAGTGAAATCCAGAAGTATACAAGGCATAGAAGATCTGATGAAAACTGACTTTGACACTTTTGACTTTTGAGGACAGTTGAGATATTTGACTAATTTGAGATTCTAAGCTACTAAATTGGATTGAAACTGATGTTTTATGAAGAAATGAAACTACATAAAGTTATATTACTTATATCCTATCTTATATGCAGCATTTGAACTCCTAAGTCTAACTGATTTGAGCACAATAACAGATCTCATACAATTTTGACTTTTAGTGGAAACAGGTGCAAAGTAATGACTGAAATGAGTGAACTAAGTCTCAAATAAGCCTCAAGTAATACTCTAATCTAATAAACTAACATCTAGCTTAATGATGATCATATCCAAACACAAGTTAAGAACCTGAAATGCATACTAAATACTCTAAATCATTAAACTGATCCACAACAATGCTCTATCTAGATTCACTATGCAATATTACTGCCAAATGAACTTATATAAACCCCTAAGTCTAACATGTTCTTACTAATGCAATTCAAAATATTGTACAGAAATTGGAAGTTAATGACAGAACTGGATATAGATAAAAACAACAATTAAACTAATGAGATTAAGCTAAGTAATACTAGAATGAACATTATTAAAGCCAAACTAACAAGTATTAAAAACATAAGCTAACAAAAATACTAATTCTATACTATTTAATTGAAACAGTTAAGAATTGAGTACTCACATTAGTCCTGTCACAATGATTAACTGAGATCACTGATCCACTATCCTAAACTGCTATCAACCCAATATCTATCACAAGCAGCCCAAATCCATCCATGTATCAGCAAATCAAACTTGTTCTTCATCAGTTGACTTTTGTTGACCATATATCAAATATGCTTAAAACTTAATTGTGAGCTTATCAAAAGCTAAGAGAAGCTTATATAAGCTTATATGAGCTTAAAGATAAGCTGCTATGGTTTTGAGCATATGAGGTTGAAAATCACATTTGCAACAGTAAGTATGAAAAATGAGAAATGAACACAACTTTGAATTGAAGCTTGAAAATGATTGCAATACACTGAAATACTGTAAGTTTGATACACTTAAGCTTAAAATTACATCTAAGAGTCTATTGAAGACATAGAATTTAAAAACGACACATAATTGAAAACTAAACTAACCACTACTCTTTATCTTCCTTCCCATGCTTCCTTTTATACTCCCAGTGTCTTCTCTCTCTCTTCTGAATATATCCCAGCATAATCAGGGCCATTGGATTGATTGAATTCATCTTGGCCACCCATTTGGTTTTTGGCGGGAAAAAGCTTTTTGACAGTTGGGGTTGAAACTAGCAACTAGGGGGGGGTTGGAGGTAGGTATGATGAGGAGGGGGGAGACAAAGTGTGGAGTAGGGTGGAGTGATGTTGGGTTGCAGAAAAAGGTTTGCAGACAGGATGGTCGGGGAAGAAGGAAAAAGGCGGGTAGGGGCTAGGTTTGACCAGATATTGACTTGGGCAGTTAATAATAGAAAGGGGTCCAAAATTCATAATGACAGGGGGTCCAAATTGTTTAATGACAGGGCCAAATGGGGTGTGAAGGGTTTATATTATCAAGGGCCTCATTTGCAAATTCTGAAAATACAAGGACCATATCTGCCAATCCTGAAAAGTTGCTTCAAGGACTAAAAGTGACAATCTCAAAAAGTACAAGGACCAAACTTGCCATTTTCCAATTTCCAGGGGCCATTTCTGCCAAATTTCAAACTTGAAGGACCAATTTTGTAATTTTCTCAAACTTTTGATATTTTTCACCAAAGGATTAATTTTGACAAGTTATGATTTAAAAAGGACCTTTGGTGATTTTTCTTTTGAAATTAGGACTCAGGGACTATTTTTGACAATTTTAGAAACTTGGGGGACTGAAACTGCCAATTATGCAAATTTAGCTCATTTTTCATCTGATTTTGAACATTTTGCATCTGAAACATATAAAATGTAATTTTGGAATATTTTCAGTATTTTGATGCATTTCTGAGCATTTTTAAACGTTTTGCAGTTCAGATTTAACCAAAAATGATGAGTATTTACACACTCATCAGGTGGTCATTCAAAAGATGCTCTACTTGAATAGGTCATTACTTTCCTTGAGCTTGAACTTTGTGTGTAGATAAAGAATAGTCTTGATTTTCGTTCCTTCATGCTTTGTGATCATTTAATGGTATTTTCTGCCGTTTGTCAACTTCTTTGGTTAGGTGTCTCCACGTCTTTTCCACCATGCTCACACTTCTATTTGACTTTTCAATATTGTGAAGTTCTCTAGTCATTAAACTTTGTAGATTCTTTGACATTGACGAAGAATCATCTTTAACTTTGAGTTGCCTTTGATATTGGTGAGAACTTTCATGTTGTTGGTATGAGCATGGGAAGATGGTGCGGTCTTTCCCCCAAGGAACAATCATCAGTACCTGCATAAATATGTTAGTTGAAAGCACCAATCGATCATTGTGGACTTTTCTTAAAGAATTGACCACTACGATTGTTATACTGATGAATGTCTTGATTCCATTCACCTTGGTCGGGTGAATCAACCGTCCTAATCCCGTTTAGGGATAGATGGCATTACATTGAAAGATCAAGTAATGACCCACATCTTCAGGATTCGATTCGTGAAAGGAATCTCCTTAGCGGGATTTCCAGCACTTACAGGTTCGAATGTCGAGGGTGTTAACAGCATAGTGTGAAAACACATCTCTAATTCTTACAAAGACTGTTCCTGAACTGGAGTCCCTCAAGTAGGATAAAATACCGAAGTACATCTACAATTCAGGTGAGTCGTTGAAGTACACCGAAGCATCACTTCACGACTGTAGACCGTTTGAGACACACTAAGCGTAACCCATAAAGAATTACCGACGTGACTTGCTTTCAGGGCTGCTTGATGTTGACCCTGGCAGGAGTTTCCATTCAATCACTGAGATTCACATATGTGAACCGCTCATAAATGTTCTGGCAGATTGCTAAGATCTGCGTAGGACTCTAGAATGTATCACATGTGTCCTTATTGATGAACAACAAGTTATGAAATTTCAAGTGTTCCTAAGAGATCTTTTAATGAATCTCATGGCTCTAGACTCGATTAGTGCATTTTGGTTTTCCTAAGCGGAGACAAGGGAGATGGTCTCCTTCTTCAATACCAACGATCTCTAAGAGAAAGTCGATAGATTATGCAGGGTTCCCAGTGAGAATGAAACAAATCCTTTTGAGAGGAATTGAGTTGCTAGAAGGTTAGGTGCAGTGCGTCACTGGGTCCATGACGTCTTTGTCTTCAATACCAGTGTCATCTTAGTGACAACCAGTAGTAGATGAATTGAACCCGGTTTCTGCCCTAAGGTTGATTATGGAGGGCTATTTCTTTTCACCCTTTTTCTTTACTTTTCTTTTTAATTCTTCAACCCCTTCTTACTCCTTTCTCACATTACACATTTTTTTCAATCATACCTAAGGACTTCTAATACTAACTATGGGTATTGTCCTTGGGTAGATCCCTCCGGCTCTGGCAGATCATAGGACGGATTTCCTATCCTTAGTCACCTTATAACTCCATGACTATCCTATTGTTGCCATAAAACCTTTTTCTTGAAAATCTCTCAACGTGTTTATGATTATAAAACACATTTTGTTAACACCTTGAGAGTTTTGCATTTTCAGAAACACTCCCCCTTCACATGTGCTTATATTGTTTTAACTTAAATCTACACATAGAGGGTAGAGTTCGCACTTTTTGAATTGATCTGCTCATGATAGACAATTCCTCACGAGACACGGTTACGTTGCTTAGTTAAAGAGTTCCATTGTCAGTTTTTAGGTGACAGCTAGCTCTAATAACTAACTTGAAGTTGTAAACACTTCTTGAAAAGAAGGTTAGACCCATGTAAGTTCATGTCTATCACGAGTTTCTCGAAATGGTACATTTACTGACTTTGATTTCTCGTCAATTCATTGGTTTCAACTGAGTCGAGCTCTTTTGAGATTCAAACAACGATCATTAAACTTTTTGATCACATTTTAATCACGTTTCTCCCCCTTAAAAATAGCATATATATGATGTTTTTGAAACAAAATGATTAAAAGATATGTTTTTTGAAAAGCATTTGGAGAGAAACTGATTTAGCATGAATTAGGAACAATTTTGGTTTAATACTCCCCCTTAACGAAAGCATATATTTCATACCGAAACTTTAGAATCAATTAAGGGTTTAGAGGGAGTTATCTTGGTACCAAATGTGAGAGATTTTGAAAAATCTTTTTGAAATATTTTTGAATCAATGGTACGCAAGATGAAGATTTTAAGCAATCTTTTGAAGATATTGAAGAAAAATTATCTTCATTTGTTTTAGGATAACTGCTCGATATTTATGAAAATCAATTTTGCGTAGCACTTTCCTTTCTTTAAGCGCGGGTCCTGAACTGATGTGTCCAGAAGCCATAATTTTGAAATCCGGGTTTCGTACTGAAGTATACGAAAGCCATTAAAAAAGAAATTTTGAGAAACGACATGTTTTAGAAAACATTTAAAGAACTCACGCTCAAGCATCTGTACATGTCCGTATCATTGTTGAATGACATTTCTAGAAACGTACAGAATATCGATTATACGAGAGACATGTCGTGGGAAGAATATTTTTGGATTTTTGATTTTATAATGTTTTTGTATTTTTTGAAAGATTTTGTATTTTTATATTTTGCTTTTGTTGGTTTTATAAAAGAAATGGAAAATCAAAGATAGAAGATTGAAAGAATGAAGAAGAAGAGTTTACAGGATTGGAACCCTCTGATGAGCTGGGTTCTGAGATATTTGATTCACCTGCAACCAAAGTCGAAGAGATTTCACAAATAGCAGTGTTAGAAGTATTTGATTCCTCACTCTGAGGGTGTTCACTGACAACGGTTATAATGGTTTCTAATTCCTTATCCTGATGATTGTCACTATTATCTGTGTTGGTGCAAGTATCAAAAATCTTTCCTGTGGGAATCCATCTAAGACCAACTGTGTTTAAAACTTTTCACGTAGGAATCCACCTAAGGTAAGATCTAGGAGTTGTTTTCTTTTCAGATGCAGCGGAAGACTCATTTTTTGAAAAACTACGTCCTGAAGAGATCCACCTATTAGGTTTCTGTACCATGTTCATCTTGTCAACGGGTTTGTTTCTGTTTGGTGTCTTAGTGGATTGTACCTTGGCATCATGATTAGCTGAAAAGACACATTTTGGACATGGAGGACAGACAAGTTCAACTTTCTTGTTTAAAACAGCTTCCTTAACTTTGTCACTACAGTCATTTGGCAATTTTTTCTTGTTCAGAGAAGACTGAGAATTTCTAGTGTTGTTTTCTACGTGCATAGCATTTTCTTTTGCGTAACTCCTCTTAGATGGAAGCCAATCCCTAGTCTTATGTTGAGTGTTCCTAGGTAATGGTTTACTACTACTAGCAGTGGCTTGAAATCTTGTAGAATTAATCACCCTAGGTTTTTCACCTAAAAGTCCGTCTTTTCGAATCTGTGCCTTTTTCCTAGCTGCTTCTAGATGGTGATTGTTGACCATGTCGTTGGAACCGACAGATTCTTTAACAGGATTTTTGGTCACATTCTGTGTTCTATTCCTAGAGAGGCTAGGTGTAATCACTTTTGGTTTTGCAACAGCTGCCTTTTCATTTTCAAAACATTTGATAATTCTCTTTTTAATAGGCAAGGACTGTGGAGTGACTGTTTTTGACAAATCATTATTCTCGTTGACTTTTGGAGGAAACTGAGAAATAGACATTTTTTGTTTGGAAACCGGTTTGAGAACATTTGTTTTCTCCTCAGTCAATGGTTTTGCAAACTTAGGATCCACAGCCTTTCCTTTTTGACATCCCAGCTGAGCTCTCAAAAGATCATTTTGCTCTTTCATGTCCTTGTAGGCACGCTCATACGACAATTTGTCATACTTGCATTCCTCAGATTTTTGATCAAGTTGTTTAAAATAGGACACGTTTTCTTTTTCGAGTTTTTCAAGAGCTTTTTCATATTTTGAAACAATCGCGGAGGTCTCAGACTGGAGTCTTTCATGATCTTCAACAGAATATGTTTGTAAAACAATGGACATGATATCGGTAGTCATAACATCTTCGAAGAGAGAATCATTTAAATTTTACAAAACTTTGATGTGTTCAAAACATTCATTAGCTTGCTTTACCAGGGATTTATGGTCCTTGACAAAGTCAGCTGTTTCTTTTAAAAATGCTTGTTCAAAATGAATTACCCTCGCACTGACGCCAGTTAGCGGAGGGGCAATTTGAGTTTCAAAAAACTTTTTCATTTCATCATCAAAACTAGAAAACCATATGTTAGTAGTAATATTGGTTTTAGATTTAACAGTCTCTTGAAGTCTCCCAATTCTAGTTTTAACATCATCTAAAATGCTTCTAGCATCACTTGTGTTAAAAGGATTGTTTGATGACATTTGAACCAAATTCGACAATGATTTTGAGACAACTACTGGTTTTGAAACTTGTTTTGAAACTGGTTTAGACTCATTGTTTGAAACACTGGGTGTGATGGAAAACTTTGACTTTTCTTTTTGAGGAACAAAAGTAATTCCAGAAAGTTTGTTATATTTGCTGTAATCAATTGGTTTTAAATTTGGGTTCTTTTGTTTCATTTTTGCTCTACTCTCTTCATTGAGTTCTAATGTTTCATAAGAATCACGAACATTGAAGGGTTCAAGCAACGCTTTTCCATTATTCAACACATTCTGTTCTTTCTGAGCTTTCTTGAGTGCACAAGGAGGTTTGTTACCAAGAGCCATTTTTTGAGTTGTATGAAAATACGGACTAGTTTGATTAATTAGCATATTGGTTGATTTAGCTGAATGACCCGTTGTAACAAGCAAATTTTCTAATTTTTTTATTTTTTCATCTTTATCAAGAATTTCATCAAGAAGTGAATCTTCTCGTTTTGAAAAATCAGCAATCAACTGTTTCTTCTCTTTTTCAAGATCAGAATAAGTTGCTTGTTGTTTAGAAACTTGGTTTTTAAGATCAGAAATTTCCACGTTTAAAGATTTTATTTTCAAGTTCAAATTAACATCAAGCGTGTTATACTTGATTTGCAATTGTTTTTCTCTTAAAACGGAATCTCGATAACCAATTTTTAATTCTGACTCATTGTTTTTGTGAAATTCAAAAGCTTTTGCATGTTCCTTGAACCTCGCAAGCTCAGCGGTCAATTTCTCATTCGCGGCCTTAAGATCGCGATTGACCGTTTTAACTTTCTCAATCTCAATACCACAATTATTAATTAATGTTTCAAAGAGAGCACGTGTTTCCTCATCATTGGCACCATTCTGTTCAACTTGACCTCCATTAGGATCCATATATGGAGTTTCAGAGTTAACATTGCTATTAACTTGCTCCTCCACATATGTGTCATAATAAGGTTTGGGAGACACAGAATGTGGCTTCTCATGAGTAAACTGATTAGCAACATTACTATAATTTGGTACCTCATTGAGTGAATCTGTGTCGTAGACAGGAGGTGTGTCAGAAGTACCGCTTGATGTTGTGTCCTGCTGATTGATTGTGTGACGGGAGTTTGCCATTATGTTTGCTATATCTGCAAATCCTTCCTCCCTGAAGTCGTATTCCTCAGCAGTCAACAATTTTCCCGATTCTTCTTTTTGTGATAACATCAACATGTACTTGATCTTTTCTACAGTCTTCATAGCTTTGACACTGCAGTTTGTATCAAAATGACCTGAATATTTGCTATGAGGTTCAGAGGTAGCTTGTTGAACCGAAGTCATAAAGCAGTTATTCCCATTTTGATATACCATATTCTGATTCACAATCTGACCCCCCTGATGTCCAACATACTGCCCTGCATATTGCATCTGATTCCCCATCTGTATACTCGTAGCAAATCCATTCTGATTCCCAATAACATCAACCATGTGTCCTTCTTGACTCATATGCATACGTGGTTGAGCAAACTGCGTATTGAACTCTGAAATCCATGCATTGGAGAATGAAGCAATAGCATTTGTGAAAGCAGTTTTGAGACGATCTTCCTCAGTTGCCATTGATGAAGGTATGTGAGAAAAAGTTGATGTAGGATCGATTCAATGATAAAGGAGTTGTGTTTAATAAGTTATGGCCGTTTGAAGTTTTGCTGAAAATCTTACTCATGAACTTGGTTCTTAGGCGTAAAATTTTTTCTCCCAAAATTTTAAATTCACAATAAAATTCAATTCTAAGGTTGTATGAAAATTTTGAGTTTTGAAAATTTTGACGCCAAATTGGACCGAAAAAATTTGAATTTGGGTAAAAAAATTTGAATTTTTGACCAAACTTTTCCAAGTTATACCAAAATTTGAATTTCGCGTAAAAATTGAACGTTTAGACTCCCCTAAAATTTAAATTTTACTCAAGTTTTGACCATTTTTTTTTGAAGAAATCCTTTAGGCGTAGAAAATGCTTAGGCGTAGACAGAAGAAGTTACGCGTATACTATGAGCTTAGGCGTAGACTTCCTTAGGCGTAGGATGAAGCTTATGCGTAGACTCTAACTTACACGTAATCAATAGGCTTAAGCGTAAGCTTATGCGTAAACTATAAACTTAGAAGTAAAGGACCTTACGCGTAAGATTTAACTTAGGCGTAGAAGTGCTTACTCGTAAGCTTTAGGCTTATGCGTAAGTTTAGGTTTAAAACCAAAATCCTTCACACTCGTCCAAGTGTGAGAGATATCCACTAGTCGAAGTGTTCCACAAACTTATCCAAGTGAGGGAAGCACTGAGTAACCGTTGTTGCACGAAGATTTTTCACCAAAAGCTTATGCGTAGAATTCACTTCTTACGCGTAGGATTAGGGTTTCCTTAGGCGTAGAAAGTACAAAATTCCCCAAAACTGATTTTTATGCCCAAAAATATTTTGTAACCTCGTTTGAATGATAAAACAGCTTCAAAATCACCAAAATAACAAGAAAGTTTTAAACTTGATGAACCAAGATGAAATTTGAGCTTACGCGTAAACTAGAACCACGAAACAAAACGAGTTTAAAAACGTATCTAAAACCCGTAAAGCTTGAAACTTTTTGCAAAAAACTGAAACTTTAACACCAAATAAACCTTAACCCATAAGAATCTTGAGTTGACAAGTGAAAAAATGAAAGTTTTAAGCGAGATAAAAGTGTAGAGCGTGAGCTTTACGCGTATGGTACCAAAACTTCAAAAGAAAGCACAACCACTCCTAAACCATTGTTAGGCGATTGATACCAATTGTAGGACCTTAAATATATCAACCTTATCACTTATACCAAGCTTACCACACAAGTTACACGTGAAACACAAACTTATGATATGCGTAAAGAAGAAGAAGAAAGATGGAAAGATGGTGACTTGATATGATATATGTGTCGTGTATATGTAGAGAGAAAGATTAGAAGAGAACTTTTATATCAAAGAGAAAAACACATACAAACACACTCAAGCACACCCCTCAAATGACACTTTGAGGGGTATTTATAGTCTAAATACTAAACGCCCTAATGGGCTTGGGCTTGGGCTTCGTGGACTTGGATTGGATTACAAATGATAAAAGGCTAGCTTATCATAACTAATACCCAACAAGCTTAGCCCAATCCACGAGCCCGTTGACTATTCTAGTACGATATCTAACACACGTTACAAAGTTCCTAAACGTGAATGACCATCACTTCTATTAATTATTATTAAGGCTAACAATTGTTGTGGTCGTCAGAGGTAGCTTGCTGAACCGAAGTCATAAAACAGTTATTCCCATTTTGATATACCATATTCTGATTCACAATCTGACCCCTTTGATTTCCAACATACTGCCCTGCATATTGCATCTGATTCCCCATCTGTATACCCGTAGCAAATCCTTGCTGATTCCCAATAACATCAACCATTTGTCCTTCTTGACTCATATGAATACTTGGTTGAGTAAACTGTGTATTGTACGATGAAATCCATTGGTTGTTGTTATATGGTGTAGTGGAACTGATGTTTAATGCATTGGCGAATAAAGCAATAGCATTTGTGAAAGCAGTTGTGTAACGATCTTGCAGAGTTTCCATTGATGAAGATATTTGTGATAAAGTTGATGTAGGATCGATTCAACGATAAAGGAGTTGTGTTTGTTGAAGATTAAGCTCTGTTGTTGTAGTGAAAATTGGGTCTGAAAACTTAAAAACTTCAATAACTTATATTCGGAGCGTCTTTAGGACTTGAAGGCGTGCCAATCTCCTCGATCTCACGGTCGTTTTGATGGGTAGAACGCTGAAAACGGAGTTACGGTTCAAAACTTATGGCCGTTTCAAGTTTTGCTGAAAATCTTACTCGTAAACCTGTTCTTATGCGTAGGATTTGGGTTCTTAGGCGTAACCTTGGTCCTTAGGCGTAAAATTTTCTCTCCCAAAATTTGAAATTCACTATAAAATTCAATTCTAAGGTTGTAAGAAAATTTTGAGATTTGACAATTTTGACGCCAAATTTGACCAAAAAAAATTTGAATTTGGGCCCAAAAATTTGAATTTTTGACCAAAATTTTCCAAGTTATACCAAAATTTGAATTTCGCGTAAAAATTGAATGTCTAGACTACCATAAAATTTAAATTTTACTCAAATTTTCCCGCCTAAAAATTGAACGTTTAGACTCCCCTAATTTTTTTTATTATTATTATTATTATTATTATTTTTGATGATGGATGTTTGTAGTCGAATGAAACTTGTTGTTTGTCGAAGAAATCCTTTAGGCGTAGAAAATGCTTAGGCATAGACAGAAGAAGTTACGCGTAGAGTCCTGTTACGCGTAAACTATGAGCTTAGGCGTAGACTTCCTTCTTAGGCGTAAACCTGCTTAGGCGTAAGATGAAGCTTATGCGTAGACTCAAACTTACGCGTAAACTTAAGGTTAAACGTAAGCTTATGCGTAAACTATAAACTTAGAAGTAAAGGACCTTACGCGTAAGATTTAACTTAGGCGTAGAATAGCTTACTCGTAAGCTTTAGGCTTAGGCGTAAGAGTAGGTTTGAAACCAAAATCCTTCACACTTGTCCAAGTGTGAGAGATATCCACAAGTCGAAGTATTTTTCAGGCTTATCCAAGAAAGAAAATCACTGAGTAACCGTTGTTGCACGAAGATTCTTCACCAAATGCTTGAGCGTAGACCTTAGGCATAGAGTTCACTTCTTACGCGTAGAACCTTAGGCGTAAGATTAGGGTTTCCTTAGGCGTAGAAAGTACAAAATTAACCAAAACAGATTTTTATGCCCAAAAATGTTTTGTAAACCTGATTTTAATGATGAAACAGCTTCAAAATCACCAAAACAACAAGAAAGTTTGAAACTTGATGATCCAAAACCACTTTCACCCTTAAGCGTAAGAAAGTACACGACTTAAAAACCAAGCTTAAAAATTAATCTACAAGCGTAAAGTTTGAAACTTGATGCAAAAAACTGAAACTTTAACACTAAATAAACCTTAAACCACAAGAATCTTGAAATTATAAGGGTAAAAATCAAAGCTTTAAGCGTATGAAAGGTGTAACTCGCTAAAACCCATGCGTATAGTACCAAACTTCAAAAGAAAACTCAAACACTCCTAAACCATTGTTAGGCGATTGATACCAATTGTAGGACCTTGTTTATATCAACTTTATCATGTATACCAAGCTTATAACATGAAGAACACGAAACACACAAACAAACACATTATCACATATGCGTAGAGATGAAGCAAGAAGAAGATGGTGGTGACTTGATATATGTATGCGTATGAAGAGAGAAAGAAAGATGAAAGAGGGAACTTGTTATTGCTAAAGAAAACATACATACAAACACACTCAAGCACACCCCTCAAATGACACATTTGATGGGTATTTATACTCTTAAACAAAATGCCCTAATGGGCTTGGCATGGGCTTGGATTGGGTTCTAACTTACATAAGGCTAGCTTAACTTAACTTCTAATCATTTAGCTTAGCCCAATCCACAAGCCCATTGACTATTCTATTACGATATCTAACACACGTTACAAAGTTCCTAAACGTGAATGACCATCACTTCTATTAATTATTATTAAGGCTAACACTTGTTGTAAGTGTCATGATACACTAAACATCCAAAGGATTATGCGATTAATGGTGCTAACGCAATTTTGTTTGGTAACGTGATATAATGTAATTTGTAAATCATACGTACCAGCAGGATACTAAGGTGCTCGCTTTATGAGACAGGAAAAAAACGACGATATTCCTGGGCTATTAAATGCTATTTTGTGACACACAAATCGCGTGGTTCAGTAGATTTATGTCTCACAAAGTAGCATCTAACAGCTCAGGAATATCGCCGTTTTATTTTTCATAAAATGGATGAAGATCCCTGTTATGCCTTCTGCCAGTGTGGGAAGTTGAGAATAGAGGGTGAGTAGGCATAATTATCAGTTAACGTGTGAAATGTATACTAAGAAAGGAAACTTTAATATGATTACTTGAAGCTACAGAAACACATAATAAATTAGGAACTGACCTTCTTCCAAGGAGACTGTGCAGCTACATATTTCATGTCAACTGTTACTGATGGCAGCCATTTGCATATACATACCTGCAATAATAACAAATATGGAATTAGTATATGCCAATGTATAAGTGACATTAGTAATAGGCAATTGTAGGTGTAATAAAATGCAAAGTGAATCCTGATTGGTATGAAACCATCAGATAAGTGTGACAATAGGACCTCATTTAATGCATTATAGTACGTCTACAGCAGATGAGAGGAGCTAACGGGTGTAAACATGTTGCCACAGTTGGACTCAACTGTAAGAAATCACTTACAGAAACAATCGTACCAATAAGAATGAGGCAACATATTAACTATACCTTATCACAGTTGTACATAACATCATAACTCTTTACCATTTATCAATAGGGGTGTGCAAAGCACTGATTTTACCTTTTACGTATATCTGTTACTAAAGTTGACGTATTCATAAGTAAATGGTTATAAATCTGGACTTCTAACCCACCAAACTGTCATACTTTTAACTATGGAATAGATTACCCATTAATAAAAATATACATCAAAAAAGAGTCAAGGATGTTTGTTTCTGGATACTTAAATTCTCAAATCACCCATAACCAAATCGGTTAGTAAAAAAAGAATTGTTTGCTTCTGGTTATTTAAATTGGCTATTTACATATACGCGGTTCATAGGAAACATTGGCTTTCATAAAGACACCGATGGTTGCCTACAGTTGGGAAACATTGAAGGCGATGCTTACCAGTAGGTATAAGATCTTCACTCATGTTAATATTTTGTGCAACATTCCACTGCGATTCTTGTTCCATGTCCATTCCAATTCCAATGCTGCACAAAAAGGTACCCAATAAATCAAATATGTCTCATTAGCACCGAAGAAGTAATCTGAACTATGTTCTGATGAGGTCAGTATATTGATATCTTACACATTGTCATTATCAGCGACCGTCAACTATATTTGAATGGTTTTGGTGAATTTGTGTAATGTAGTATGGCAATAAGAAGTGGCTAATGTTTCCATAAGCAGTTAAAGCACATCGAAACAACCCCTAAACCCGAAAAGTAATCAGGTTCTTACTAAGTCAGTTATATATAGATAAAAACATATCTGACTGACATTAACAGGTTGGCCTTATCTAACTAAAATAAGATGGTAAACAGCACTGTTAATATGATTGTTAGGTAATTAGCATTTTAGGTTACAGTCACTTCCCGAATTTCTGCAAACAGATATATGCATATAAGCTAATCCAAACACCCCTAAGTAATATTATTCCGCGTAATATGTAAACTTCCAAGTAAAAGCGAATAGTTGCATAAAAAAGTGAAAGGTTGTACCAAACGTGTTGATGAGTGCATGCTGCGAAAGCCGTAAAAAGATGCGCAGAAATCATAAGTGGTGATCAGTATTCGACTAAGAAAAACGACCCCGGTTAATCAGTGGCAGGACTATTTTCTTCTTGGCCGAAGACTGCTCACCACATTTCGTTTCCCAAGAGTAGCCTGAAACAAAAAAATATAATCAGTTTAGGGATTCCGAAACTAAAATTTGACATTACTGACTGGAATACATATATACCATCTTTACTGGTTAAATCAATATATACCGTTGTTTCACGAAAATCATAATAATAAACCCCTTTATCTGCTGCGTTTTTGTTTCTTGCCATTTGTTTGCCTGCAATTGTATTGTTCTCCGACTGGTTGTGGCTCCTCATCAGTTCTCCTATATATTTCAAGCCCTCTCCCCCACGCTGACAGGTTCATCATCGTAGTTGTTTTAGGGTACTGTTTTCGAGACAGGTACTGTTGCTACGCATTCCTTAACACAGATGGTATGGGTTCCTTGTGATCTTTTGCGCTGCGTTTAGGCCTTTGCTGCTTTGGTTGTTGTTTTCGAACAGGTTCTTCACCCTATACAGTTTTCGTTTGGCTGGGTTGTTTTGGGCGCTGCACTTTGGTTAGTTGTTTCTGTTGTGGTCCTTTGCTGCTCGGAGCTTTTGGTTGCATGGTTGTTTCTTTTGGTTTTCTGTGGTTATCCTTCTTGGTACTTCCTTACTTGTGGCTTGGTTACAAGAGGTGGTGTGTTTGTCTTGTTATTATGCCTGCCGTCAGATTTCATTGCCCCTTTATTGGTCTTAATGGTTGTCGTGATGGTAGTGGAAATGGCATGACTAAAAATTCCTTGATCACACATCTTCGCGATCGGCATTTTAGTGTTGAGGCTCAAGCTACTATTAAGCAATCTCTTTTGACGGATCTGACTATTTTTGAAAGGGCTGAGGTTACTCTTAAGCGTATGGGTTTGTGGTTGTGTGGTGGTTGTTTCAAAACGCATACTTTCCGTACTAAGTGTCGTCATGGTGCGGGTTCTGATTTTGTGTCTCCTCCTGATTGTGGCGATGGTGCTGTTCGGTTTGTGCTATATGATCTCCCTAAACCACAAGTTCCTTCCCATGTAGCCCTTGTTGAGGATTCGGTTTTGGACGTGCTTGGTGGTTTTGACTTACCCCTTCTTGACACTTTATTCGCTAGGGGTTTGCGGACTGTCAAATCTATCCCTCCCAAATGTCGGTTGGAGTTCTCTCGTGCCTTGAAAAGAGCTCTTGATAAGGTGATCTGCACGCCTGATGACATTTCTTGTTGGGTTAGTTTATTTATCCTGCCGCTTTGTCTACTTAAAACCTTTTGCCCGCGGAGTAGTCAAGAGAGTAGGTCGGTCCCTAAGCGACAACGCCAGGAAGATTATATTGTTAATGCTATTCATGCATGGGGCTCTCCAGGTGGTAGTTTGCAGGTTGTGCGTGAGGTTTTAGTCGAACCTCCTCCGTCATGGTCTACTATTGATGATGATAGCTTGGATTTGGGTGATCGTAATGTCAAGCAATGTAAGAGGAAGATTTGTGATGGTCATTATACTGCTGCGGTCAGAGTTCTTTCGTCTTCTGGTATTGCACCTTATGATGTTTCTACTCTTGAAGACTTAAAAGCTAAGCACCCCTTTCAGTCTGCTCCTCTCTTGCCTGATATACCTATTGATCATCATAACCTTACCGCATCCCCTTCTACTGTTCTTGACATGATCAAGAGTTTCCCTCGTGGTACTTCTTGTGGGCGAGATGGGTTGCGTGCCCAACACCTTTTGGATTGTTTGAGTGGTGCAGCTGTGGCTATTTCTGACGAGTTGATCGCTTCTATTACCCAAGTGGTTAACCTCTTTCTTGCTGGTAACTGTCCGAGGGCGTTGGGTGAGTATATTGCTAGTGCTCCTCTCACACCCTTAGTCAAACCAGGAGGGGGTATCCGTCCTATTGCTGTTGGGACTGTTTGGAGGCGTTTAGTTTCCAAGGTTTGTGCTTCTATGATTGGCCACTCTTCAGGCAGTTATTTTGATGATTTACAACTTGGTGTTGGGGTGTCGGGGGGAGGGGAAGCTATTCTTCATGCGGTGAACCGTTTGGTCGAGGACCGTGGGTGTGATGTTGGTCTGTCCATGTTGTTGGTTGATTTTAAAAACGCTTTCAACATGGTGGACCGGGCTGTTATGTTACGTGAGGTTCGGCTGCATTTCCCGGCTATTTCACAGTGGGTGGAATTCTGTTACTCTAGTCCTGCTAGATTATATTATGGTGAGCATACTCTTTGGTCTCATCAAGGTGTGCAACAAGGTGATCCGTTTGGGCCTCTTCTTTTCGCTTTAGTTTTACATCCCTTGGCATGTAAGATTAGAGATTCTTTTGACCTTTCTTTTCAAGCTTGGTATTTGGATGACGGCACTATTATTGGTGATACCTTGGTTGTGGGTAAGGTTTTAGAGTTGATTATGGCAGACGGACCTTGTCGTGGCTTACACCTCAATGTTGATAAAACTGAAGTTTTTTGGCCACAAGAGGACCCCAGAAGCAGGTATGATGGTGTTTTTCCCCCTAATATTTCTCGCCTCTCACATGGTGTTAAATTATTGGGTGGACCTGTTTGTGTGGATTTTGAGTTTGGTAGTAAGTTGGTCCTGAAAAGGGTTGCTAAAACTATTGAACTTATGGAAGCAGTTGCCAAACTCAATGACCCTCAATGCGAGTTGTTGTTACTCCGTACATGTGCTGGTATTTCCAAGCTCTATTTTTCTATGCGCACATGTTCTCCTCGGGTCTTTGAGTGTGCTCAGGTTTCTTTTGATGCGGCACTTCGTTCTTCCTTGGAGCGCATTGTCACTGCTTCTGGACCTGGTTTTGGCGACTGGCAATGGAGACTCGCCACCTTACCTTTTGCTTTTGGGGGACTTGGTTTATATTCCGCAGGTGATGTCTTGAACTATGCCTTTCTTGCTTCTAGACTTCAATCAGCTGGCCTACAGACTAAGCTTCTTCTTGGTTCTGGTATTGTTACTGCTGGTACCTCTTTTGATGATGCTCTATGTACTTTCAATGTGAATATGGATATTGACCTTTTGAGTAACCCTAGTCGCTGCCCCCAAACTTATGAAGAAATTGGCAGATATATATTTCGGTCGGGTTTCCCAAACTGTTGAATCTACTTTCCATCTTTCCCCTCGACAGATGGCGTTATGGAGTTCTCTAAAGGAGGATCATACTTCAGATTGGCTTAGGGTGGCTCCGATATCTGGACTGGGGCAAACTATGAATGCCAGGGCTTATCGTTGTGTACTGTGCTACCGTTTGGGTGTTCCTCTTTTCACTGTTCAGGTACCGTGTTCTGCCTGCTCTAAGGTTTTTCCTGGAGATATTTATGGGGATCACGTTGTTTCGTGTGCGGGTATTGTTGGCATTAAACATCGTCACAACCTTGTGCGCGATGTTCTTGTTGATATATGCTCTCGATCAGGGATTTCCGCTCACAAGGAGGTGGATATTGGGCTTTTTGGAGATGGGGACAGATCCTTGCGACCGGCTGACATATTACTCTACTCTTGGGATAGTGGACGCGGCGTATGTGTTGATCTTACGGGTTCGTCACCTTTGACGCAATCCGGGTTGATTGATTTTATACCAGGGCGAGCTATCAGTGATGCTGCACAACGTAAACGGGTCAAGTACGATGCTAAATGTGCGGATATTGGATATGGGTTTCTTCCCTTCTCCTTTTCTTCTTTTGGAGAACTTGAGAAAGATGCAGTCACCTTACTTGAGCGTATTCGACGATTCTCTATGACCCAGGACATTGGAGCGCGTGCAGCAGTTCATATCTTTAATAGGATTGGTTTTACTATTGCTAGAGGTGTGGGGGCTCAGTTGGTTTCGAGGCTCCCCACTAATCTTTTGTAATCCTTTGAGTTTTTAATAAAAGTGTGATTTATAATAATAATAATAATAATAATAATAATAATAATAATAATAATAATAATAATAATAATAATAATAATAATAATAATAATAATAATAATAATAATAATAATAATAATAATAATAATAATAATAAACACATTTCATAAAGGCAAAAAAACAATGTCAAATATACCATCGTTTATGTTTTTTTTAAAACTATTATAATACCTAAATCCAAGTAGACTATCACATTTTCACCTAAATTATTATAAATAGCAAAACGCCCATTTCATAAAACCAATAAAACATTAATACAATTGTTAGCTAATTAGCATTTTAGGTGACAGTCACTTCCCAAGTTTCTGCAAATGGATGTATATAGTATAATAAGTAAGGTGAACTATGCTGTCGTGAGATGACTATATGGATATCTTATACGGTATCATTACCAGGGATTGTCAATTATATTTTAGTTACTGTGCTGAAATTGTGTAATGTAGTATGGCAATAAGAAGTGGCAAAGATTTCCATAAGCGGTTAAACCATATGAAAACAACCCCTGAATCCCCAATCTAATTAGATTCTCACCAGCTTGCTTAGATATACATAAAAACATATATAAATGAGGTTAACAGCTTGCCCTTATGTAACTAAAATAAGATGATAATCAGCACTGTTAATACTATTCTTAGTTAGGCATCGTTTCAGGTTACGTTGACTTCCCAAATTTCCGCAAATGGTTATATGCATATAAGGTAATGGGAACACCCCTAAGTATTACAGATAAACAATTACCTTGTTAAATGTACTTGTTATTTTCAATTCTAGTTTCTGAAATTTCGGCTCTATGCATGTTTGACGATCTATACTTCCACTGTGATTTTTCTTCTTGCTTCACCACAGCATAAGTAAATCTGCACTTTGAAAAAACACCAACATGATATATCATTAAATCTATTGTACACATTAGGTATAGTTATTTGGGCTCATCCGTTGACAATGGTATGATTCTAAAACAACTACAATGTGATACTGAATTTCAGTTTCAAACACGGAAATAGCGTAAAAATGATTGCAATATCGAACACCAACCAACTCACCATTTAAGGTCTTGATGACATCTTGTCTCACTTTTTTTTATTAAATCTTTCCTTCTCCATCTGGAGTTTCGGTCGGAACATAAGGCCGATTCCCACGAATACCATTACGTGTAATACTCAAAATTCCAAATAAAAGTGAATATTTGAAAGTGGAAAAGTGAAAGTGTGTACCAAAGGGCAAAGTTTTAGTTGGACGCATGCTGAGAAAGGCATAAAAAGATGGGCAGAAATCATAAGCGGTGATCAGTATTCGACCAAGAAAAGAAGATCCCGGCACACCAGTCCGGGGAGCATTTTTTTCTTGGTCTAATACCGCTCACCACATTCCTTTTCCCAAGGGTAGCCTGAAAATAAAAATGGGATCATTTTAGCAATTCTGAAACTTTAAATTGACATTACTGACTGAAATACGTATATGACATCTTCACTGGTTAAGCCAGTACTACCATTTTTTCACCAGAATCGTAAAAAAAAAAATACATAAACACATTTCGTAAAAAAAAAAAAAAAAAAAAGGTCAAATATACCATCTATATTTTTTTTCGGAAAGTACGATACCTAAATTTAAGTATATTGTCACATTTTCACCTAAATTAGTAAAAAAACACGAAAATGCCCATTCCGTTTAAAAAAAAATAAATAAAAAATAAACCTTTTAAACTTAACATAGTCGACGGGATGCGTTCGATTCTTTGATGTGCTTATCAGGTATTACACCAACTAATACGAAAACTAAATACCCCATAATACGACACCTGAACACACATTTAAAACACCCCAATACCCATAGTAACATTATCCCAAACCTAAATCAATTACAGTATCACAAATGCAAAAGGATTAAAAAAAATGATATAATAAAACATTATTTTGATACCTTTTTAGGCGGCGATTGGTTCTCATGAAAAAAACGCAGTTTTAAGGCGTGCTCTAGCCATAAAGAAGAACTGCAAGACCACCCAAAAAAAAAGGGAAAGGAGAATACAGTGAATCACAACCCAAAGTAAAAAAAAAACATATCTCCAAAAAGCTAATATGTATCTAACACAACTCACTAGTGGTTGTTCGAAGATAACTCTATCTCTAAATAAAAAGTGAACTATGTTAAGCAAAAGTAAAGAGTCCAGTAATTAATGGGACCATAAAAAAAATGGAAAACCTACTTGGAATGAAAATATTTTGAAGATGCCACAGCGAAACCAAATAGATCGCAACTCAAAAACTGTAACTGAATTAAAAAAATGAATAAGAAAAAGTAATTAGAATAGATCGTACCTCGAAACCGATCGGGTTACGGATCGCTCGATCTGAATCGAATTGGGATTACAATTAGGATACCGTATAGGTTTTAAATTAGGGATTTTAGATACAGCAGGAAATTGATGTTCGATTAATTTGAGAGGGAAGGGAGAGATGCGCCGGATTGTTTCTGTGCGGGTGGATTTTGTGAGAGATCTAGAACATGTGAGAGATCTAGAACATGTGAGAGAGAAGAAGAATTTGTGTATAAACGGAGAAATAGTATAATGAGTAACGTTGTACAGTTGCAATGTACTGTAGAATAAGGCAACACATCCATTACACCCAATCATATCTTTGCATACACTTAACGGCAAACACAAGGTTAACACGGTTTGTTTAATCTTCAGTATATAGTATAATATCATGTATATGTGTGCTTTTCTTTTAAGTTGGTAACATTGACTAGATAATGCATGCAACCTCAATTACAGCCTAAAAGATGGAACGTGCGATGAAAAACTACCTAATGTTTTCATATATGAATGTCAATGTCTGGTGGTGTAAAGTGTGTAGTACTATAGCAATAAAATGTCCTTCAAATTAACAGGGTACTTGTGGTGCCAATAGGTGCATCTTAGCAATGTTTGGCTCAATCATTTTCCTATAATGTGACGTGACTTTGTCGGTCATTTGTAGAAAGTAACTATTATCAACATACCATAACTTCGCAGAAATATCTTTATCATAACTTAATTAGACCTAGACATTTCCTAGTATTGTGTCCGTCTGTCCGATACAATGAAAGTAACATCAGAGCTTACAACAACTATTTCAAAGGCCTGTAATGTTTTATACCCGTTTCCCTTCCCAATCCGCCCAAAATTGGACGGAACAAAATAACACTCAAAAGCCCATCCCTTCCCTCCCTCCCTCCCACCTTCCCGTCCCCTACCTTTCTATCTTAACGCTCTGTTCTCGAGTTTTTTTTAAAGTAATGGAAGGGGAGGGGAAGGGAAATAAAAAAAGGGGCATTCTTGAGTTTTTTTAAGATAGAAAGGTAGGGGACGGGAAGGTGGGAGGGAGGGAAGGGATGGGTTTTTGAGTGTTATTTTGTTCCGTCCAATTTTGAGCGGATTGTGAAGGGAAACGGGTATAAAACATTACAGACCTTTGTTAAATTACAATATTATCCTCCATCTTCATGCACGATCATTAAGTATAGTCATAGTCCTGTCATATATGTACTTGATTTTTACAACTAGCTTGTCAGTTTTTCGTGAGGTTTGGTAGTGCTAGTCGATGTCCTCAAACTAGAGAAGGTTTGGTAGTAATGTTCAAATTACTTTCACTGTCCCCAAAATGTACACGAAGCCATTATTCTTGCAATGTAACCTTAGAATGATAGTATAACATTGCTCATCTTCAACTAAAATGTTTATAGATCGTGTTACCAAGACTTTGTAATTTGAAATAGTTGTTGTAAGCTCTGATGTTACTTTCATTGTATCGGACAGACGGACAAATACTAGGAAATGTCTAGGTCTAATTAAGTTATCATAAAGATATTTTTGCGAAGTTATGGTATGTTGATAATAGTTACTTTCTACAAATGACCGACAAAGTCACGTCACATTATAGGAAAATGATTGAGCCAAACATTGCCAAGATGCACCTATTGGCACCACAAGTACCCTGTTAATTTGAAGGACATTTTATTGCTATAGTACTACACACTTTACACCACCAGACATTGACATTCATATATGAAAACATTAGGTAGTTTGTCATCGCACGTTCCATCTTTTAGGCTGTAATTGAGGTTGCATGCATTATTTAGTCAATGTTACCAACTTAAAAGAAAAGCACACATATACATGATATTAGAACTAAAACTACAGAGAAAAGCACACATATATAAACGAGGGTATATTGGTAATTTGTGTAGCTTCCTTTCCTTGCTGCTTTAAAAAAAACTCAAGAACACAAAAATAAATAACCACTTTCTTCCCATCTCATCCCGTACTTTGCCCTTCCCATCTCATCCCCTTTCATTCTTTAAATTTTAGACTTGAGAACAGAGCGTAAAAAAACTCAAGAATGCCCCTTTTTTGATTTCCCTACCCCTCCCCTTCCATTACTTTAAAAAAAAACTCGAAAACAGAGCGTTAAGGAAGAAAATGAAGTGAATGAAGTGATAAAAATAAAGTTGTGTTCTCGAATATCGCTTAAAAAGGAAAATAAAAGAAAAGTGATTAAAAAATAATAGTGATTTGGTTGATTTTAAATTAAAATATTTTCTCATAAAAATGTTTATTTTCAATTTCTTTACTTCTTTTTACTTAAAAAACTTTACTTAGCAATAATATTTTCACAACTAGCTCATTCAAATCATTGTGGTCTAGTTTTAATCGAATTATATTTTCACAAGTAGCTCATTTAAATCATTGTGGTCTAACTTAATCGAATTATAGGCGTACAAGTCGAATTCAAAACAATATGAAAAGAGATCAATTTAACTAAAAAGATGTTTTGTCAAATATGTCAATCATTAGACATGTCGCCAATGATTTATGTTGATACTCATTCTATTACTCGTAATTCCATCCTTAGACGACACGTACGTACTCGATACGCCAAACTAATACAATTTCAAAGTCAGGTGAACAATTTGGTAAGATATAATTATATCTTATACCACACCTTACAAGACACGTTTTGATTGACCAAACTCATTAAAGATACTACTAATTTGGTTCTAATACTCTTAAACCGAACTCTCATAAATGTATCGATCGTTCGTACAACATGATAACTCGGTGTTTAAAGAACCACATGCTGATCAAGAGGACTCGTTAAACAGATTAATCAACCTAATATACATTACCTTTTTAGCATTGTTTCGGAGAAATGATGTATTCTCATATTGTTATATAGCAATACTTCTTGTTCTTCTATAGTACTATCTAAAGCACTCTGATTAGTTCGATCAATGCACTCGAATAGAATCTTGAAATTCAGTGATATGAGTATGTTGTGGAGGTTTAAAATTAACAACCTTTTGCACAAGGAACAAAGTCGATTTATAACTATAAGATTATGCTTAAACTTTGACCATAAGACATGTTAAACTTTTTTTTTAGTCTTGATATAAGGACTGTTTTGTCTTTCATATAGTTGCATCAAGTAAGAAAACAGTCTAACATCTATTTTTAGTAAGTGAGATATGTTTGTACAGAATTGAACTTGAATTGAATTTATTGCGTGTGCATTCGCCGGTAATAGACTAACTGTGTCACCTTGTACAAAGTAGAAACCAAATTCTACTTGTGTGTGCGCGTATAACTCTATATATACATACTCATTCAAGAGAAACAATGCAACAGAAATTGATATATATCGATGGCTGCTACTCCTGGACCTCTCACCGACTGGCCATGGAAGCCACTTGGAAGCTTCAAGGTACAACCTTAACCCTCCTTTGCACACCGCCTTCTTTCCCTCTCCTCGTTTATGCTTAATGACTTGCGCATTTACAATCTCTATTTGTTGACGAAATGCTTTTATTAGCTAACTTGTGTATCTTTTATCATCTTTGCATTATTTGGGACGATTCAAGTACGTGATATTGGCTCCATGGGTGGTGAAGAGCATCTATGACTTTATGACAACGGATGCAAACAAACGAGATTCTTTCCAAATCTTCATTTTCCCCTTTCTCTTGACGAGAATGCTTCATAATCAAATTTGGATTTCCATCTCTCGGTACATGACCGCAAAAGGCAAAAACCGAATCGTTGACAAGTCCATTGAGTTTGAGCAAGTTGATCGCGAAAGAGACTGGTCCATATCTCTCCTTCTCTTGTATATCATAAGCTAACATGTCTAGTTTTTGGTAGTTAATACTACTGAAACATGCAAATGAGCGAACTATCAAGATGAGAGAACTATGCTAAAATAAGCAAAAAAATTCCCTTAAAAAAGGTAATCTTATTTGTGAAAAAGATAAATAATTATACGCTTTTTGTTGCTATTATGTTTTGCAGGGATGACCAGATAATATTCACCGGGTTATTGTATTACGGAGCAAATGACATTTTAGAAGGTGGTAAATACTTACCCATATGGAGGTTAGATGGGGTGATTATTGTAATATTGCTGCATGTTGGGGCAGTGGAATTTTTGTACTATTGGCTTCATAGAGCTCTTCATCACCATTTCCTCTACAATCGTTACCATTCCCACCATCATTCCTCCATCGCCACAGAGCCAATCACTTGTAAGCATCTCATTATAGTAACATACCTGAAGTTACAATCAAGTTGCTATTTTGAAATATTTATTGTGTAGTTACTTAGCTTTTGCATACTGTTCCGGTCGCAGCTGTGACTCATCCTTTTGCCGAGCACATTGCATACTTCCTACTATTTGCAATCCCGCTGATGACAATCACCCTAACGGGTACCTCATCCGTAGCCGCGCTTGGCGGGTATGTGATGTATATTGATATAATGAACAACATAGGCCACTGCAATTATGAGCTCATTCCCAAATCACTATTTGATATATTTCCTCCTCTCAAGTACATCATGTACACCCCATCGTAAGTCCACTCCATTATATAAATTGTAGTACATAACCATCTATAAGTTTGCCACTGTAAAAGGGTCATCGCTAGAAGGAAATGATGATCTGATATACTCTTTTTTTTTGTGCAATAGGTACCACTCGTTGCACCATACTCAGTTTCGAACAAACTACTCGCTTTTCATGCCATTCTACGACTACATATATGGCACAATGGACAAAACTACGGACACACTTTATGAAAAGTCACTCCAGAGAAAGGAAGAATTGCCAAATGTTGTGTATTTAACACATTTAACGGCACCTGAGTCTATCTATTACACGAGGCTCGGGTTCGCCTCTTTAGCTTCTAAACCACACACTTCCTCCAAGTGGTACTCGTCGATTCTATGGCCCGTGACTGTTTGGTCAACGTTGATTACCCGGGTTTATGGAAAATTGTTCGTTGTCGAAAGAAATGTCATGAATAACCTCAAACTTCAAACATGGGTCATACCAAAATATAACACACAAGTATGCATATTATTATTTGTCAAACTTCTTTTTCCTTTTCATATTCAAGATTTTTAATGGAAATTTATCTTTTTATTTGTAGTACCTTATGCGACGACAAAAACAAACTATCAATGGCTTAATTGAGGAAGCTATACTAGAAGCCGAGGCTAAAGGGGTGAAGGTGTTTAGCCTTGGTCTGCTCAACCAGGTGACTACACAGAATTTTGATACATAATGCAGGTGACAATATAAAATGGTCATATAGATTAATATTGGTTTTGTAACTATTTTAGGGGGAGGAATTAAACAATAGTGGGGAGTTATTCATAAGAAGAAATCCACAACTAAAGGTGAAGGTGGTGGATGGAAGTAGTTTAACAGTTGCAGTGGTCTTAAACAGCATTCCAAAAGGAACCACTCAAGTGGTTTTAAAAGGCGACTTCAATAAGGTTGCTTTTTACCTTGCTCTTGCTCTATGTCAAAGGGGTGTTCAGGTACTTTCACTTACCTTTTTTACTCTCATCTAATTCATGTTTTCAATATTCAAATATGAACATTCCTAAATTTACTTTGCTCAAATGCTGATAAGCTAAAAAGCTGTAAGAAAATAAAATATATCTGGAGATTTAACTTCACAAATTTATATTGGTTTTCGTGTGCTTGCTTGATTTTATTGCAGGTTGCCGTATCTAAAGAGAAGGATTACAAGAAGTTGAAATCCAAGCTCCAGTCAGCTGATGATCATGATAAGTTGGTCCTTTCACAGGCTTACTCACAAAAGGTAAAATACATTTTATCATTGAACATAAAAGTAACTAGCCACATAAACCATTCAATGGTTCAAAAACGATCATTCCCACAGGCTGTTTGCTGCTAAAAAATATGTTTTGTTTGTTGTTTTGACCTTTTGGGTGATTACTTGATTTTATGAAGATATGGTTGGTGGGAGACAGACTAAGCAAAGAAGAACAAATGAAGGCATCAAAAGGAACTTTAATCATTCCATACTCTCGATTCCCTCCAAAGGAAGTGCGTGAGGATTGTTTTTACTACACCACGCCATCGATGCTCACTCCCAAACATCTCGAGAATGTCGATTCTTGCGAGGTAAGTACAAACACTAGAACCAAGGGTTCTTCTTAAGCTAAAATAATATAATTCAGTAATAAGCAATTAAGCATCAAGCTAGACTGAATTATTGTTCTAGTCTCAAAAATAGGTCTACCTTCTTCCCAACCATAACTGCTACAATAACGTAGGTTTGTGTATAGTTTCATCTGGTTGGATTTATGAGTCACTTGAGCTGTAGAAATTGAAAATTTATGGGCCGGGTGGATCAAGTAAATTTATGAGTCAAACAAAAAAAAGAAAAAAGGTCTAGTAATGTGAGTACTAAATAGATGCATTGCAAAAGTCTTGCAAGTGATTAGAGCACAATTCTAACATTAGAACCCATTTAACTTCTGCTCTGCATGGTTAAGGCATTCAAACATTGATGTAACATTTGGCATGTTTAACAGAATTGGTTGCCACGAAGGGTGATGAGTGCATGGAGAATTGCTGGGATACTTCACGGCTTAGAAGGTTGGAATGTTAATGAGTACGGGAATGAAATCTTTAATGTTGACAAAGTTTGGGAAGCCAGTCTCCACCATGGGTTTACTCCTCTCATGAAATCATTTACTTAAACTATCTACTCATTCATATGTGTGGATGTGCCGTGTTTCTATATCTTTCTTTAAGTCGTGAATGTATGTATATATATGTTTGCTTCCTAGAAGAATGTAACTAACCTGGTCTCAACCTTCGAGAAAGGTGACAGATTCCATGGATTTAAATGGCGAAACACTTTCACTTCATAAATGCATGTCTCTAACTCTGTATTTTCACCATTTTAGCTCTACCCAGTAACAAAATCTATTTTCCTGGCAACCGCTATTAACACCAATAACTTGGATTTGGGTCTAATCTCATTTGGGTGGCTCTTAACTCACTTGACACATCTCACTCGTTTATTGGGTTCAAATTGGTGTTAGAACCATTAACTAGATAAGATCAAGCAATGTGATATCCCATCACCCTAACAAGTAAAGAAAACCATTGGATGGATAGAACATGATGCCTGGATTGTCTTAAACCATATATACGATGCAGGAATTAAATTGGTTTCGAGAACAATTCTAACACCATAATTTCTAGTAACAATTGATTTCCATCATTCCTATAGTGGGCTATACTTCTAATTAACTCACTCTAGTCTCAATTTTTCCGTGAATGCCCGTATAAACGACCTCAAACTTTATATTAAGTCAACAATTTCAACAACCAGCTCTTTTCACAAATTTCAACAAAAAAAAAAAAAAAAAAAAAAAAAAAATCTGCTTGCTTAACATATTGAGTTTATATCCTAAAAATTGGCATATAAAGGAGCAATCAATGTTTATACTTTGTAACTATAAATATAGAAATTAGTCAAGGAAGAACAGGAAGCTCAATTTCGTTGAAAGAAAAGAAACTTACACGTCCATGTTCAACATAACAAATCTTCAAAGGAATGCCTTCACATTGTCCTTCAAGATCCTCAATCTGTTTCTTTGTCGGTGGATTCCCGCTATAAAATTCAAAACACACCGGAATCAAATTTAATAGAAAGTTATTTGTTGCAAATACTGCACATTTCAATTCTTTTTGTAGTCCTACTGTAGGTAAACGAGGACAAATTTGATCAAAGAACACAGCGACAGATCAAGTATAGTGTTTGTTCCCTTGCCTGTTTACGCAGAGAATAAACATTGGATTGCCAGGACTAGTCTTTCTGAAGTTGCTATTCGGAGGGTAAACATCAAAAACCAGTCTCAATTCATTTATCTTCATCGTACTGAACAACTCAATAATTTCAGCTATAGAATCAATGTCTTCATTTCCATTCTCTGTGATCGTTTGGCTCCCTGAATCACCTTCAACAGATGCAGGCACACTTTTACCACGCTTGTGACTCCAACAAACACCATGCCTCTTGATAATGTAACCTAGCGACTTAAGGTGTCGGTATACCTCAAATGATTCCCAAGATGACCCACCTACGCCTTCTGCAAATTTCTTATAAATATCTTCTAGTGGAATACACTTATCCTCGTCGTCTAACAGATGCAATGCCCCGATCTCTGCCAAAAACCTACACATCATCACACAAAACAAACCAGGAATGAGACTAGCTGAAATACAATAATATAATTTGATAATTACAAATAATAATTTGAAAAATGACTTACAATGCATCTTCGAGAAAAATATATATTTTTCCACCACGCGATATCCCTGTTGTTGTCAACATCCGGCCTTTATTACTAACAATCTCAGCCATTCCCAACTCTTCCTTCCACCGAGCCTTTGAAGGATCTTTCCTAAATAAATTAACACCACTAGACTTTAGTACAAAACACCACAGTCATGAAATCTTAGTAAGGGAACATTTTTTTTATAAGTACCTAAACTGTAACTTAGGTAAATCACCCAAAGCATAGCACCTGTCCTCGTTGTCGCTATCAGGTGAATTTACATCTGAATCACTTGATCCACCCGATGAAGCAGCAGCCCAATCTTGAGTTTCCATTACAAAACAGATGCTAACAAAGACAGCAGCCAACAAGTAAGGAAACAACAAAACCTGAAACATGACGAACAAGAAAAAACCACTTGGTCAACTCTTATGCCTAGGGCTATAAACGAACTGAACAGTTTATTGAACCGTTTGATAAAATGTTCATTTATTAATTAAATAAACGAACATGAACAACATTTTACGTTCGTTTAGTTAAATGAATGAACATAAATAAGTATCATCCAAGTAAACCAATGGTACCCCTTAAATAACCTTCTAATGGAACAAGTATTCCGAAAGTAAGTTTATCGATAGCTCGTCTAGTTAAAATCCTAGTTTGCACTTTGCAGAGCTTCTCTATATTTAAATATTAATTAATACAACAAAATGTAGTGAAATAAATCGAAATTGATGTATATAAATAAATAAGCACAAAATCCAAAACCAAACACAAAAATGCATAGAGAGTAATAAGACTAGTGACTTAGGGTTTAAGCTTTAGAAATTATACCTTAGTTTTATTACTTGACGAGCAACAATAGAGTTCTGAAGAGTTGAATCGCTGCCACAACGGTGGCCGGAGACTGGGGGCGATGTGGTGGTTTACGGTACGAACCAGGAAGTGCTAGGTAACTTCTGAGTTTTGTCCTTTTGATGCGGCCTTCAAAGTCTTAAACCCATAGAATAACTTTTGAGTTTGCTGGCATAGGGTCGACCGATTTTGTGACAACGACTGTGGGATAAAAATGAAAATAGGTAGAGTTGGTGTGTTTTGGGTCTATAGGTTTAAAACTCGACGATTGTGGTGGACACAAAATTCAAAAAAACAAGTATCCATTTGATATTTAAAAAAAATAAAAATAGTCGTTGGTGACAATTTGATCGTGTCTGGTCATGAGAAAAAGCTGATGTAGCAGGGGATGACTCAGGTCACGGTTGTGCATAACCTAAGAGCACACTCGATAATGGTCCGAAAATAGGACCGACCAGACGAGTCTCAAAAACCGATTTGGTTCAAAAGTCCAGACCGAGGACTAAACAAATGTTTGGTCCATATCCGAGTTGGTTCGGTCCAGTTCGTTGGTCGGTCTGGTATAAAAAAGCGTAATACCGGACCGGATCGGACCGGACAGAGGGCCGAAAAAGAAGAAAATGGTAAACCGAGGACTAGACCGAAATATGTTCGATCCAGTCCGGTTGGTCTGATTTCTCGGTTTGGTCCAGTCCACGGTTTATAATGCTCAGCCCTACACTCAATAATATCACAATAATTAAAACAGCCTTTCAACCTATAAGTGTTATAGGCGTATATCAGGGGTTTTTTCTTTTTCATTTTCTTTTAAAACAAACACATTTTATTAGATACATTTAAACCAAATTTTATACATTTTAAAGACTAAAAATATAAGAAAAATAACATAAGGACTAACAATGTAAGAGAAAAACTAATTGTATAAGAAAAAAAAAAAAACCACCAAATAAACTAACGATATAAACTTACATAACAACAAGTTTTAAAAAAAAACATTAACCCATCTTCTTTCGTAAGTGGGGAGATGCCAAAACCTACAAAAGAAGGAAAAAATACAGCACACAAACACAAAAACACAAATCAAACACAAACACAACCCTACTTAAGATTCAAAGGAAAAAGATATTGGAAAATGCTCTAGCCATACGGATATTTATACGGCTAGAGATACGTGAGCTTACGAGGTCACACACGTAAACACGTAGATATTACCTATTGGTGTAATATATTAATATATTGTATGTTTATTATATATATTGATTCCAACGATAAACACTTAACGGTTGTTAATTAAGTTAACGAATAATTAACCGTTAGCCCTCTAATTATCATGTAAATGTACATAAGTAATTAAATATACAAAATACCAAATTCGAGGGGGTGTTTTGTTTGTGTGAAGGGCCGGCCACCAAGGGAAAGGAATGAGGGGGTATTTGTGTCAAGTTTAGGTAGCTTTTTTTCCTAAGCTAATTAACCATAGTCTTGACAATATATAAAAGAGGGTCCTAGGGTCTCATTATTTTATCTCATTCTCTCTTTTGTGTTCCATTTGGTCGAAAATCATAAGAACCCAAAGTAAGGGTTTTTATTTTCTCGGAGCGTTTAACGAGTACTAGACGTGTTTCATTTACGTATCGTTGGAGAACTAGCACTCGGGTTTTATTGGTTAATGTGTAGTGGATACATATAGAGGTTACTTACTTTTAGTAACTCTTGGGTTTTGAGAAAGTATTGTGCAAGTTGACAACACATTTGCGTGTTTACGAGATTTGTCTTCGTTACCGTTTATCGTTAAAAGGTACGTTTCCTTTTATTAGTTTATGTTAATTATTTCATCATACGTGTTTCCTTTTTTCGTTGCGTACTCGTCTCTATTATATGCAATACAATAGGTTATTTGATAACAAATCCCAACAGTGGCACTACGAGCTGTTCGTATGGTGTTTTAATTAAATTAAAACGCTAAAAAACGCATACTAGTTGATAGTTTTCTTGTTTTTTTATGTTAAGCCCCTTTAGGGTTTGAGAATTGTAACCAAATAGACTATAATGAGTCAATAAAAATCTGGAAAATATTGCATATGTACTTTTGATTGAAATTGTGTTCCATTTTTTACAATTCGTGTCATTTAGACTTATTTAATAATTTACTTGTTTAAATTGTTTGCCATGATTTTTTCTTTGTTATTAATCATGTATATAATTCCTAACATGTTAATTATGCATACTTGTTTATGTAGTAATTTGTTTTTATGCGAAAACCTTTATACGCCTTAATTTTGCATGCTTATATGATTATTTTTAAGTGCTTATCGCATGACCTTCGTGCACTTAAAACTGATTTCCCGACAATCCTTAAGGGGTTTGGTAATTCATAACTCCTTTAGGTAAAACTTTCTAGTTTAGTGCAAAAAGCATGGAAGACTTCTTCCTTGGCATTTAGTGGCTTGAAGTCTGAAATTCTAGTTAATCAGCTTTGCATTATTTGTTTATTTAACTAAGTTTAAGGCTTTTGCAATCGATTATTTCGATGTATGTGTACTACTTGTTCTAGGATGATTTCAAAATCAAGTGGGAGCCTTATTTGGTTATTGGCTTGCCCATTTATTGGTGCGAATTAGTCGTTTCGTTGCGTGCTATTTGATGTTTTAGCATGATTACTTTGTTTAATTTGTCTTGCTTATATACATTGTTGTGACTTTCATATATATATGTTGTTTAAAATGGATTTTAAAATTAATATGGACTAAAAAGCTATCGTAATGATGGTATATTACTAGACTAAGATCATGCATTTGTGTTATAATGCATTGGGTTGTCTCCAGTACCGTAATGAGGTCCCACGATGACACAATGCATTGATGGTGGTTTATAATGTATCAGTATTTGCTTATTATATAGTGATTGTCATATATAATTTGCTTGATCGATGAGCTATAACAAAAGTAAATAATTTTTTTACATGGTTTTTAACGCAGTAGGGGTGGTCCTCATACCGTAATAAGTTCCCGCGTTAGAACATGTAAATTCAATATTTTACAATAACTTCTTTAACAATAATAAAGTATTTTGTGATTATTTGCTTATACTTTGATGTTAAGATGATCTATCTCTAGTTTTTCTTATCACTTGTGTATTTTAAAAATAAAAATGATTTTGAATACAAGTATGTATGCATGCATGCTTACTTGTACAACATTTTGGTTTACTTGTTTTATCAAAATGAACTTTATACCCAATATAATTAAGACAATGTCATCCAAATAGCAGATCACTTGTAATTGTTTATTTACTCTAGGACAGTCCTAGGTGAATTTATGATCCAAGGTAACAATTATCGTATGGTCAGACCTGAGACAATATATTATTGATTTCTATTTTACATCTTCAAACGAGTATGGTTGGTCAGACCTTCGACTTGTGGTGTATGATGGGTGAAACATGCTAACTTGACATTATTATTATTGAATTTAATGCCTTGTGCCCTATTCAGAACTTATTAACACAACATATAACACATAAAGATGTATAAAAATGGTCTCAAAGACCCGCGGAAACGTAATTTACAAAATGATGGGTGTTTTACCAGACACCCGTTTTGACCCACTTTCTATACACTTAAACCCATGACAATAACATGAGTCTTGACACACTTTAACTTCCTGCAAATTGACTCATAAACTATAACAAATACTCGACAAATACAAATATTTACTTCAATTGACACTTGGGGTTTAACTTTACTTTGAGCTCGGTGTTCTACGACTACCTTCATATGCATAAGCCAACACTTCCATCCGTGCTCTCAAAATCTAGGCCTTTAGCCAAGACATTACTTCCTCCGCTTATGAACCTACAAAACGGTTAGAAAAATAAACATTGAGCTTTCGATTAGTAAGTAAAAGACATAAAAAGTTATTATATATATCATAAATCATAATTTGCATCATAAGCTTCATTTGATCAATCATTCATTCATATACATATAAACTCCACATACCTTGCTAGTTTCATAACTAGGCTATCCACATCTTTGCTATGTATACATCAACTAATTTCAATCAACTCTTAAGCTTCAAATACCTTCAATGGCATATCAACTAAGCAATACACAACTAGCTAGTTTAATCAACTAGCCTCATTCTAATCTTAAACCAACACACTAGTGTTAAGCCTTGATATCCTTATTCACAAATAATCACCAAATAATACAAAACATGATAGTTCAATATAAAAATCTTATTATAGTCAAATTACTTACCTTAAATCTAGGCTATATTTACCAAGAACATCATCATCTTCTTATTTCTATGATTCCTAACTAAAAATCATCACCACGTTAAATCCATAACAATAACAAGGGTCTATACAACCGATAGCTTACCCTTCATCAAATCTAATCATCATATGATCATTTCATGATCATAAACCAAAATCACTAATTTTCACTTAAATCATTAATTAACCTTAACCCATTATCACAAACACTTTAACACTTATTTTATAACCACAATCACCAAAAACTCCCAATTTAAGTACATGAACCGTAATTCATAAATTATCAATTCAACTCAAATTAAACATCATACCTTATGAAGAATATAGCTAACGACCTTATTCTTGTCATAGAACATATAATCACCATCAATTGATCACTAGGGTTCTTATGTTTTTTTCCCTCCTCTTTTTTCTCTATGTCGACACCACCCAAGCCAAACACACTTTCCTCGAACTTTTGGAATAGTTATAAGAGTTCCTTCTTTTTTAAGCAAGTTATGACTTTAGCCAAATGACACATTTAGTCCCTTAAGTGTTGTTCGTTATTATTTGTGACACATTGTATTTTCTAAAACCATATTACATATAATATTTAACTTATAGTTTGACTATCGGGTTTGACTAGCCAATCATATCGAGTCTCCGGACTCATAAAAGTCTTAATCAAACTACTCCAATGGCATTCTCGTTATTTAATACTTAAAACCTGTATTTGGGGTGTAACAATGTGTTTATTTTGATCCACTATGTCTTACTTGTAACATGGTATTCTACTAGCTACCGCACAACTTTTTCCTTCTGCTGAACACAGATATTGTGTTAGACACATCTATAACAACATGAAGCAGATTTACAAGGATCTTCTGTGGAAGTGTGCAACAACAACCACCAATGTGGTTCAATTTCAAAAAGGAATAGAGGAACTCAAAGCCTTTGACCCTAATGCTCATGAGTGGTTCCAAAAGATACCATCAAACTCGCGGTCAAGTTTTTTTTTTTTTTTTTTTTTTTTTTTTTCAGATATAACATTTTTCACATTTGTGTTTTAAGTGTATATGTAGTGGACAAAAACTTATCCTTAATTATTAATTAAAAAACATGCAGAGTTAAGTGTGAAATTCTGGTCAACAACTTTTGTGAGGCATTCAACAATAAGTTGGTAAATGGTAGAGATAAACCAATAATGCGGTGTTTGAAAAACATTAGGGAGTATTTGATGAATAGGATAGTGAAAGTGCAACAAGTAATAGACAAGTCTGATGGTCTCTTAACTCCGTATGCAACAGCCATTTTTAAGGTTATTAAACAAGAAGCTAATGATTATTCAGTTATTTGGAATGAGGCTGACAGTTACCAGTTTAAGGGACCATGGAATGACCAATGTATAGTGAATATGAGGTTAAGTACATGTACATGTAGGATATGGGAGCTAACCGGTATTCTATATAAACATGTTGTTGAAGAAATGTATAACATGGCAAGTGATGGTAGGGAGGTAGGTATTCCTGAGGATTGGGTCTATTAAACATATTGGCTAAACACATGGAAGGAGACGTGCAACTATAAGTTTGGATGTGTTAGTAATAGCACATATTGGCCTAAATGCAGCATCCATAGTATCTTATTACCCCCACACCATCATGTTCACGTTGGTAGACCAAAAAAGAAGAGAATAGTGAACAAATATGAGAAGGCTGAGAATACGTTGAAGGAAATGGTCAAGGATGTGAAGCTTTCAAGAAAGGGAAAGACTGTCACTTGTAGTAAATGTACACAACTACACAATGTCAAAACAAAAGAGCATGTACAGGTCTAAGACATAAGAAGGCAAATAGGAAAGGCAAAAAGTAGTCAAGAACTGAGGGTGTTGCGGATGTTGAACCAACTGAAGTTGATGTATGACCAAGTCAACCAATGGAGTCACAATCAACCCAAGAGGTTTGCAGTCTGAGGAGAAAGAGTACCAGAATGGCTGCCAAAGAAGCTACAATTTGAATGGTTTTATGAATTACAAAGACAAATAACTATGTTTATGTTATGGTTTATGATTTGCTTTTAAGACATTTAGTAAGTTTGTATGCATTGTAAGTTGCTTTTAAGACATTTAATAAGTTTAGATGCATTGTGAGTTGGTTTTATGTTACTGTTTGTGAGTTCTTTTTAAGACATAATTTGGGTATTGATGCAGGTTTTACTGACCAGGTCTTAATATTTATAGTGTCTCGTTATACCTATGGTCTACCCTAGTGCACTAACTGGCAGTGTACCCGGTCGTGTGTAGTGTAGTAATCGGTAAAGCCGAGGTCGTCCCAAGAGCTATGTGTGTCTGATTATTACTAAGTCTAGGTGTCACAGATTAATAATGGTTTCGAAAGGGATTTAATTAATTAAATTACTAATGCAGAATAAAGCAAATAAAAACAAATAAACGATAAAGGGAAATCAATAGAGGAGAGTGGTGTTAACCTAATTAATCCTCCTAGCTAGTTATGTCTACGTCTACTTACTTCCAATTACTTCAGGTGGGGTCAAAGTCTAGAGGACAGCATTTGGTCAATCCGCCCTAACCTATCAGCAAAGATGCCACCACAGGAGAAGTTAGGCGCACCGTCATAAGTCATGTTGTTCCTGGTCCCCTAAGCCGAGTCATTAAGTAGCTACATGCTAGATTTATAATAGTGAGTGTCCGGCCGTTAGGAACTTAGACACCCACCCCCTAATTCTTAAGTTCATCTAAACGATAGGTGATCAGTTGGTCAAATAGCACAAGTAGAAAGGGTCGTCAGTTGGTCATATCTTACCCTTCCCGTCTCAGTCCGCTCACCTAGGGTCAGTTGGTCATATCTCCTAGGCAATTGTCCTCTATCGCCATTCAAAACTACCGAACCAAGGGTGGCTACCAATAAACTATGCATGCATACACTTAGAAATAATTGTACGGAAGTAAAGTAAACACAAACAAAACAATTAAGGAATCATAACTAGGCTAGCACCAAAAGGTTCTTAGCCGCTCATATTAATCATGTAAACCAATTCAATATTCAAAGGTACGAAATACATGAACTGAAAGTAAAAGAAATATAAAACGCTAATGCTTATCGTAGGGGAGTGATTTCTCCCTTGGAGACAGCTCCGTATGCTCTTCTAGACCTGCCTTGAGCTTTTTCCCATGTTCTCAGAGTGTTGTGTGTGGAATGGAATGAATAGAAATGCTGGAATTCGTGGGGTATTTATAGGCCAGATCTGAGTTACGGCGTAACCAATATAGGAGTTACGCCATAACCTTCTATTTCTTCGAATAATGCACTAGATCTGCTGGTTACGGCGTAACCTAATGAGTGGTTACGCCGTAGTCTTTAATAAGCTCGGTTACGTCGTAGTTGATGCAGTAGCTACGGCGTAAGTAGCTACGGCGTAAGTATCAGCGGCGTGGAACCTCATTTGACCTAATGTAGTTACGTCGTAACCTTTGGGGAAGAGTTACGTCGTAACCTAATGATAAGTTGGTTTTCTGAGTCACACAATAGTTACGGCGTAATGTGAGAGACGAGTTATGCTGTAACTTCTTCAAAATAGCATACTGTGATAAATCTTTAGATAATTCTCCAGTTCCGCGTCTCTTTAGCTCCAATGCTCGTAATTTACCTGAAAGTGGAAAACAATGGAAAACAAGTGTAAATCCATATAAATGATATAAATTACTAGCATTATCGGGGGAAATTGACACTTAATATTCAGGACTATTTGATGTTATCAAATATCCCCCCACTTGAACTCTACTTGCCCTCAAGTAGACCTTATTAGAAAGATTCCTAAAAAGATATCTCCCATAATCTGGAAAATATGAGTTTACAAATCCCTTATGCTAGAATAAAACAAAGCCGAACACCTCACGAAAGGGGAACAAAACACTCAAATCTCTCAACTATTCTACGTGTCAATTTCGGGGTGATCACTCAATCGCACAGTCATAGCATGTATTCTATCATAAGCTTGGCGGTTACACAAATCTCCACCACTAGAGTTAAGGGCTAAACAATTCTCGAGGGCAATATGGGTAGACACGACAAAGGTTAAGGGGTAACTCGTCATTACTAACATGTCACGGCGAAGTAGACAAAATCAATGATACATGACCAAATCCATGGCCAAGACACCAAAGATTGCTCGCTGCATCACCTAGACACGCTTCATGACTAAAGGGTAGGATAAGACATGGGATATATAATTGGTGTAAAATAATAAACAAGCAGGTAGTCTAAATCTATAACCAAGTCATCCCCACTTACCATCCGCCCAAAGTTCAAGCTTTGAAGTCAAGAAACCGGATCATGAAATGCAAGGTAGATGTGTCATTAGAGGACGTCATGATGGGCACACTACCTTTTCTCCAAATGTTGGCATAACTACCAACTCCAATCTTCAAATGTGACCGAGGTGGCCTCCTCGATACTAAATCAATAAAGCTCATTCTACAGTGCTTATAACATTGCACTTTACAATAACATAATTATAACAACTATTATTTTTTTTCGACATAACAATAAATACTAAACATAATATCCCCCCACTTGAGATGAACAAAGAGAATTCGGGGGGTCTTCAATGATCTTCAGAAATGTTGTCGATGAAAGCGTGATTTCCGAACATTTCCACTCGAACCTTTAACTTAGGCAAATGATGACTTCCCAATCACAAATAAAGATTACAGGGTAGGCTAAGGTGTATAGGTGTATTGAAACAATATATCGGGTTAACAAAATGAAAGGAATGGCTCAGAAGGGTGTATCTAGGGGTATCTTGCACTAAAGATGAGTGCAACAAAAAAGTTTCACATGGGGGTCGAAAAGTCGAGGTGACTAATCGATAGACTTACAAAGGTAGGTTGTTTGGGTGATAATCCTATAATATTGCCTTCTAAAACTGAAAAGTCCAAATACATCGAGCTAACTTAACATACCTCGTCTATGGTCTCGAAATGATGCAAAGGCCAAGTTCTAAAGTTTACAAGCTACCGGCACACTCATAATTTGGTGGATTTGGGGTAAAATATTGGAAACGGATAAGGCTAATCTCACCATATAATATCAAGGGTTGTATGTGCTCGGCTAAGGTCTAATCTAGTTAGGTTAAGAAAAACATGTCCAAATTTAAAAAATGGCATAATTTTTCAAAATAAACTAGAAAAATGAGGGCGAAATAAAGTTCAAGAGATAATTCTACTCCCCTCCCTCCACTTAAATTATACAAAGTCCCATTTGTACTAGGCATTAAATAAAGGTGAAGAGAAAGGTAGAATTAGAGCGGGAACTTCCCTGAAATTTGCTCCATAAAGAAGGAAGGCCCACGAAAAAGAGACGTGCCTTCGTATAAGCATCATGAACAAAATTCAATCCCTGAAATCACACTACCGACAAGCATAATTCTAAAAAGATAAAATAAAAAATGAAAAACAAACCTAACTCACTTTCGTAGGAATCACGGTTGCATTTAGCGAATGCAACAAGCCTTTTGAACCACTTGGTGTCCCAAGTGGACGAGTGAAGTCTCGTGAGGGTTTACAGGGAACACACCCACAAAGTTCATTTAAAAAACTAATACAAGGTTATTGTGTTTTAAAATGAAAGAATTAAAGCAGAGGAAGGTTACGTCGTAACTCTTTTTAGGGAGTTACGCCGTAACTGGCAAAACCTGGTATAAGCTGCAAAGCGAGTAGTTACGGCGTAACCACAGAGATGGTATTACGCCGTAACTGGTAATGCGTCAAGAATTTTGTTGCTAAAAGGTTGGTTACGGCGTAATCACCAAGATGAGTTACACCGTAACTATGTTCAGATCAGCAACTACAGCAGCAATTAGTTCCTCGTTTCCTGCAAAAATAGTTAGAAAACACAAAACCCAACAGAAATGGAAACAAAATAAAAGAAAGGGATAATTCGGGTTGTCTCCCGAAAGAGCAATTTTCTTTATTTACGAGTCTTTAAGTTAGACTCAGAGCCGCAAGGCTTCTATGGGGACCTTTGGACTTCCCCGACCTCTTCCATGTCTTTCATTTAATTACGCCTAACCCACCCGACATTTGTGGCAGTGCGGAGATATTCTTTGGTTTCAATCTTCCGGATCTTGCAAAATTTTTCTTCAGGTCCCAAGTGGTATCGTGTAAACTCAAATTTTTCGGCTATAATGGGTGGTGGCCTCTTAAACGAGATGCCAAGAAGTTTGCATCTTCTTTTCTCGTGCATTTCATCATCTGGGTCAATGAAACCGTCTTCGCCTTGTAACTCGAGATAATCAAAATCATCGTCGTCGGAATCGGTATCTTCAAGTTGGTCGAGTATTTTCTTGCATTCTTATTTTTCTACCTTAGATGAGTCCTTGGTGTCATCTTCTGGTTTTTCATTAGGAATTTCGTCGTTAGGTTGATCTTTACTCATACATCCACTCCAGATTTTTTCTTTAGTTAACGCGTCAATTTTTCCGTATTTGATTCTGACCCAATCGTCGAAATCGAGATCATCAAGCCAAGGCAATTCTGTTCTTTCAGAATCATTAGTTGAGGTCCATAGGAACTCGTCTTCCCCAGTTCTTTCAATGCTGCTTCCCCCGTCACATTCATACTCAAAAGGGTTGCAGGAAGCCCAAATGTTTCCGTCACTGGTTTTAATTTGTTCACACCAATGATTTTGAATTCCTTCGTCATTGTCATATTCAGAAGTAATATCATTGAGGGGTTTAATGGTTTTTCCTCGAAGAATATGTTTATCATATTTGAGTTCCAGATTTCTGAACAAAGCCGAATTAATTATCGCGTCCCCGAATCTTATCGAATACCAATCTCTAAATGAAAGATTTCCAAAATCAACGTCATGCCTCCCAGATTCGTGAGGGCATATCCAAACCTCGTTCTTCACATTACCTCCTCCGTTGCAATATTTACGAAAAGGATTGCACGTTGGCTAAGCGTGAGTAATCTCATCTTCCATGACGAGTAAGGGTTTGCAGTAATGCTTGATAGGTGGTCCTTCCACTTCGTTAATAGAGAACTTGGCTAACCTTTCATCGTCGTTAAGTGTAGTCCACATGTATCTGTCATCTTTCGTTCTTTCTTTATCAACCCCACCATCGCAGGATTTCCGAGGATCACACGAGGCCCATAAGCTGTAGCATTCCCCATCGTCAATTGCAATAGCCTTACATCAATGACTTCTCCTTTTAGGGTTGTCGTCCTTGGTGCCCGTTTCATTGCTTGAATTCGGGTTATGCCATAACTCTGAGGTGTGATTATGGCGTAACTCACTTTCGCCATCAGTATCAGATTCATCAGAGTAATTGTTGTTATCAGAGAATACAACCTTACATATAGTAGATTTGCTCTTTTGTTCCTCGTTTCTTCTTTGTACCTCATCGCTGAGCTTTCCAATTAATGTTTCCAAGTTTTTAAGTGATATGTCATGGGCATAGAGGCTATTGTTTGTATTATCTTGGAAAAATTTGAGCCATTCCTCTTGCTCCTTTTTCCTCTTGGTAGTATCCGCAAGGTACTTGTTAATAATTTCCTCCTGGTTAGCTCTTCTCTCATCACGCTCATAATACGGTGGGGGTCCTCCACGAAACCCATTACGATTATCCCCGTAGAAAGGCCTATTCTCTCCATATTTTGCTTCCTCGATCGCATCTTCCTTGTCCATTTTAGGGCATTTTTTAGTCAAATGTCCCCCACCACAGTTTTCGCAGCCGACTTGGATGACATGAACAGTTTCTCTGATTTTCAGCATATCTCTACCGAGATTCTCAAGCTTGTTGGTTATAGCTGCAATTCCATTTAAACCTCCGCCTTGGTTTCTTTTACTTCCTCCGTCGTGCCATTTTTTAGAGTGATCCGCCATTTTTTGAATGGCTTCAATTGCAAGAGTAGGAGTCATGTTCGGGATAGGTCCTTGATAATCCAGAATTTGCCTTGTAGTTACGTTAATTCCTTTGTAGAAAATGTTGACCTTCTGTTGGTTGTTCAGATCATTGGTAGGACACTTGTAAAGGAGATCGTTGTATCTATCCCAGGCTTGATACAACGTTTCGTCGTCTTCTTGTTTAAAATTATGGATCTCCAAAAGCTGGTAAGAAATCTTCGATGGTGGACAATATCTCTGAATAAAGTGCTTCTTAAGGAACGCCCAAGTATTAATTGCCCCGGAGGGCAATCTTTCGATCCATCTTCTTGCAGCTCCAGTAAGAGTCATAGGGAATACTCTTAGCATAACAACATCATGAGACACGCCTGGAATGTTGAAAAGTCTTGCGATATAAAGGACATTTTCGACGTGCTCATATGCATCTTCGTCCCTGTTTCCTGAAAAAGGGTTAGCACGAAGCTCCCTCATAAATTGGTCTTTGATTTCGAAACGGACATCCGCTCCAATTTGCCGGTCTTACGAGACCCGGCCCTTGTTCCGCTCTTGTCAACGCAAAGTATTCCTCAAGAGTGAGGTCATCGATGTTAACAACTTCCATAGTACCTGAAAACTTGAAATATGATCGTGAGCAAAGTTTTAAAACGAAATGAAAGACTTAATACAAATCCTATTATAACTCCCCGGCAGCGGCGCCAAAAACTTGATGCTGGTTTTACTGACCAAGTCTTAATATTTATAGTGTCTCGTTATACCTATGGTCTACCCTAGTGCACTAACGGGCAGTGTACCCGGTCGTGTGTAGTGTAGTAATCGGTAAAGCCGAGGTCGTCCCAAGAGCTATGTGTGTCGAATTATTACTAAGTCTAGGTGTCACAGATTAATAATGGTTTCGAAAGGGATTTAATTAATTAAATTACTAATGTAGAATAAAGCAAATAAAGGATAAAGGGAAATCAATAGAGGAGAGTGGTGCTAACCTAATTAATCCTCCTAGCTAGTTATGTCTACGTCTACTTACTTCCAATTACTTCATGTGGGGTCAAAGTCGAGAGAAAACATTTGGTCAATTCGCCCTAGCCTATCAGCAAAGATGCCACCACAGGAGAAGTCAGGCGCACCTTCATAAGTCCTGTTGTTCCTGGTCCCCTAAGTCGAGTCATTAAGTACCGCTACATGCTAGATTTATAATAGTGAGTGCCCTCACCCCCTAATTCTTAAGTTCATCCAAACGATAGGTGATCAGTTGGTCAAATCGCATAAGTAGAAAGGGTCGTCAGTTGGTCATATCTTACCCTTCCCGTCTCAGTCCGCTCACCTAGGGTCAGTTGGTCATATCTCCTAGGAAATTGGCCTCTATCGCCATTCAAAACTACCGAACCAAGGGTGGCTACCAATAAACTATGCATGCATACACTTAGAAATAATTGTACGGAAGTAAAGTAAACGCAAACAAAACAATTAAGGAATCATAACTAGGCTAGCACCAAAAGGTGCTTAGCCGCTCATATTAATCATGCAAACCTGTAGGATCATTATTTTATGTGTTTGATGATTCGGGTGGTCTTGGGAGATCAAAATACATGTTAGCCATTAGAGAGAGAAAGTTAGAGAGTTGGGTGTTTCTTGGTAGAGAGTTGGTTTACAAAAAGTGAAAGATTAGATTAGAAGCACCACCCCTTCCATGGATGGAAGGGGTATTTATAGTCTTACAATAATACGACCTCCTAACGGCCTGTGGATCAGGGATACAGTGGGTAAAGACCCGTCCTTCCTCCACGGTGTTGCACTACGCTAAACTAAACTAATAACTAACTAATAAACTGATAAATAACGTAACTAACGACAAGTCTACGAGCTAACTTAAGCTAGATAACATTTGGGGTGACCGACTCTTCACTAAGGAATTTTCTAATTCCTAACAATCTCCCCCTAAGGGAGGTCACCCCATGTTTTACATTTCGAATCCTAGCATTCTATTCTTGTCTTTGTTCTCGAGCTCGTAGACTCCAATTCTTCATTTCAACAATCTTTGTGCTTTTGTAGCGATTCTTCAAAGTCCGCATTGATTTGTACTTTTAGTGGAGGCCTTTAACTGATCCACATCTTTGATGATCTTCGAGCTTTCATTGAGATCATCAGCCACAGTAAATCTCTCTGGATCATCCATAGTTGTGTTGCCATCATGTGATGTTGTGACATTTGGACTGACATGCTCACACTTTTGAATCATGACATCTTTCCATCAGAGTGGCGGAAGCCTTACTGGTTCATGATATTTGCAGCAGCGAAGCATAAGCATAGTATGAAATATCAGAGCCAGGTTATGAAGATATGCACCAGTCATGATTTCTTCAAATTAAGTGTGGATGCTGTGAGCATGCGGCTTTGGATTGACTCCTCAATTCTGATCAGCTGCAACCGTCCATATGTACCTGCAAACAACAGTTAGCAATAAAGCGCACGAAAGTGTCTTTGATCACTTTCGTTGAATTGAGGTACACGGCCCACGGTTCCCCGTTGATCAGTATAAATACTGCCTGTGATCAGGTAGGATTCCTAAGAATCTCCTTGACAGGGTTTCGCAGCTGTTCTAGCTGTTCTCAAACCGGAACGTCTCAAAGAAGACAACACGGAGTGAGTGAACCAGCGAATTGAGATTCACTGATTGATGAAAAATGATTTGAAAACAATCGCGTATTGCTTAGAATAAAGAGTTTTGCAATACGACGAAGGTTTTATGAGAAAGATCAATTTTCAATCAAAACACTTTTTGTATTTGAAAATAGTACACAATCGACGTGCTAGTGAAAAGAAGAGATTCGCACATTGATCGGTTTTTCTAAAAGTATTTTTCAATCAGAGATACTTTTTGAATTTTGAAAACATAAGTACACATTCGACGTGCTATAGAAAAGAAGGTTTGCACATCGAACGGTTTTTCCAAAAGTATTCGTCAATTCCATTCCTGGACCAAGGTTGATTCAAGAATGAATCTCCCCATTGTTTCTATCCAGTTGTCACATGGTTGATCTATAGAATAGATCTCACATGCCACCTACCAGGAGCTTGTTTGATGTTGGCTCCAGAAGGCTTTCCATCTTCATTGTGAATATGTAAACACATCACTCAGATGTTCTGGCAATACCACAAGGATAAAGCGTAGGACTCAAGATATAATCTCTCTTTCCACATTGTGTGAAACAGAGAGTCTTCATTGAAAGTGTCCTAATGAGATTTATTGATGATCTCGTGGCTCTAGACTCAATTTGTGCATATTTGGATCCTGTGCCGGAGACTAGGGAGAGGGTCTCCTACTTCAATATCAACCATCTCTAAGAGAAAGTCGATAGATAATGTCGGTTCCCCGTGAGAATGAAACAAGCCCTTTTAAGAGGAACTTGAGTGGTTTGGGAAGTTTAGTGCAGTGCATCACTGGGTCCATGATGTCTTGTCTTCAATACCAGTGTTACCTTAGTAACCACCAGTAGCATATGAATTGAACCCGGTTTCTGCCCTAAGGTTGAATTGATGGAGGGCTATTTCTTTTCACCCTTTTTCACATTCAGTTCTTTTTCATTCTTCAACTCCTTCAGTGCTTACCGAGACTTCATAACTAGAACCTTGTTGGGTTTATTCCAGTACTAGCTCTGTCTCAGTCCGCACTCTTCCCATTTCTCATTTTTCTCCTTTTTTCAATATTCCTAAGGACTCTACACTATCTAGTGGATTATCCCTGGGAAGATCCCTCCGGTTCTGGCGGATCGTGGGAACAAATACCTAACCTAACCATCCTTATAACACCATGCATAAAGTAAAATGGTCGGTCTTTTGGTACAGTTCATTCTTCCTTGAAACCAATTGAAAAATCATTTGGAAAAACAATTAAGGTACTTGTGATACGAGATCAAAGCATTTTGTACCCTAATAGTTTTGATCATTTAGAAAACCTCCCCCTCAACATGTGCGTATGATTTAGAAATTGTTTAGCACAAGGAGGCAAGAGGACTTTGAAATATTTTCTTTGATCACAATTTTCATATGAAAAAGCCATTTGATTTTCATGGTAAAATTCTCCCGCTCAATATGTGCATAGGATTTTTGAAATCATTTTTATCACATAGAGGCAAGAGTTCTTTTGAAGCACATCCACGATCACATAATCTATTAAGAAACCATTTAAAACACAATCAAGGTACTTTATAATCTCTTTTAACAAACTTTTGTACCTCGATGGTTTTGCTCCCCCTCAATATGTGCTTCGAGATTCGAAAGCGTTTAGCACATACGAGAGAGCAGCCTGCACAATTGAATCCAAACGATCACCTTTTATCAAATTTCATTATTAAATCACAAATTCTCCCCCGATCAAAAATATCAAACCCTTTGAGATTTTGGATCCCAAGTGATTTAATACGGTTTATAAAACATGGGAGAATATGTGGCCTGGTTTAAATACTCATCATGCTTTTGGATAAATCCTCCTCCTCAACATGTGCATTGTGTATGAAATTGTTTGGCACATGGAGGCAGGAGTGCCTTTAAAGGACTAAAACCAATTCCATTAAAACAGATTTGAGATTTAAATCACGATCTCTACCCCGATCAGAAATATCAAACCATTTGAGATTTGTGATCCCAACTGATTTAAATCTTTTAGAAAAATTTGGGGAAAGACGTGGCTTGATTTAACTTTGAAAAGTGACAGATAAGGACAATTTAAGACATTAAAGATTGTTAGTGTCAGGTATGATAGTTTTTAAGAGATCTTTTAGTAAAATAAAACAATTTCACAATCAAACAAGAACAGAAAAAATTTCATTTTGAAAGACCTTGATTCTAAAGAAAAAATCATACCATGACATAACATTAAATCTTTAGATCACCACTTATATTGTACAAAGCGGAACTTTTGTGAAGAAATATCGTTTGAAAATATTTTATTTTAAATCACTCTCCCCCTCAATCTATGACCGTAGTCGATAATTGAGTGACTCAAGTTTTGATAAAATGAAGTCCGGTGATTTTCAAAATTTAGTCCAATATATTTTCAAAACAACATTTTTCCATTTTCAAAACAATTTAATTCAATATACTCAAAAATTGTTTAAAAATGGTATCCTGCACAAAGATTCGTTAGGTGGTTGAGAAGCTTCTATTGTTGCTGTAGGACTTTGAAGAAAAACCGTCTGCATATGCAGTGATACTTCTTCTTACGTTGCATTTTGAATGCCAACTGAGGTCAAATAAGCTCCGTTTCTTCAATCACATAGAAGAAAACCATCTGCTGATGCAGTGAGACCTTTTACGTTGCATTTATGCCAACTCTCCATTGAAGTCCAGTTAAGCTCCGTTTCTTCATTTGTTAACCCAAGAAATAGTTACCCTTTCCTTTCGGCATCCAATCATCTTTTGTGGGATCCGGATCGGGAACATTCTTTTATACCAATATACCTGCATACGTTAGTGAACACACATACAAATATATGGTGGTCGACATCACCCAAACAACAATCGACTAATTAAAGTCAATTCAACATAACAATCAGATCATATAAGGCATGGGGTTTATATGTTAATCAAACTCTAATCATCTAATCCTAACAATCATATCCTAGAAACCTAGTCCTTCAACATAGGCAATTATATTTTTTCAGATAAGCACGTAGGATAATTAAGAAAGTCCGTTAGAAGATATAAATTTGAAAACATTTTCCCCCTCAATCAATGACTCAATTTGTGAAAAGTTTAAGAGTGCTGAAGTCATCGATTGAGTTTTTGCGAATTAATACGAAACCTCTGATCCTGATTGATTTTTCAAGCAACTCATTTACCACCATTTTTGAAAAACAACAAATATTTTCCTGAAGAATTTTAGACGGAAAAACATTTGTGTAGGAACAGCAGTCCTTCGACATACTTTCCTTAAATTGTTTTAGGATAAGTGCACGAAATTTTTTGAAAATCGATTAAGCGTAGCACTTTCCTTCTTTGAAAAACGGGTTGCTATCGGAAATAATAGCAAGCCATAGTTTTAAGCACGGGTTACAGTCTGAAGTAACTGCAAGCCATTTTTTTGAGACATGTTTAAGAAAGAATATTTACACCTCCTGCTCGAACTTCATCTATGGTCCCGTGCCATTATTGAATGACATTTCTAAGACCGTAGATGTTATCGATACCAGAAGACATGTCATAGAAAAACATATTTTTGGTATTTTTGAAATTTTCTAATTTTTTTATGGATTTTTAAAGATTTTATATTTTTCTATTTTCTTTTTCTTGGTTTTATATTTTTCTATTTTGTTTTGCTGGTTTTATATTTTTGTATTTTGTTTTTGATAAATATATACAAAGATAGAGTAGATGATATAGTTTAAGAAGACGATGATACGAGTACCGAGATAAGGATATCGAACAGCCCCGTTGTAGAAGATAGAAGTCATCATCCCTAAAACTTTCACCACCAAAGCTTCCAAGACTCTTGAATCGAAGAGAGAAATTGAGCCATTTGAAAGTGAGACTTTGGCAGCTTCCCCCCAAACCGAAAATCCTTATGTTGAGCAGATTCGAAGCTATATTTCAAGCTTGCCTTAGCCAGGTGCACAGAGATGCACACCATAATCATAAATCCCGCTGCTCCATTTAAGACTGATGATCGAGATTCTCTGTTCGAGGTTATATCATCCAATAGAAGAACAGCAACGTATCATCTCACACATAAAATAATCTTCTCAAATTTCATAACCACTGAAGTCTGAAGCAATCCATTCCAAAAAGGTGTCAAGAGACCACTTCCCCCACGTAGTTGAATTGATGCAGTCAGTCTCTTAGACTAGAGCTCACGAACCCGAACACACAAACCCGAAGACAAAGAAACTTATACCATCGAAGTAGCAGATAAAGTCCAATAGCTAAAGAATAACCCCGATGTATACTTTTCTCTCCTCCTGAAGAAAGTGCATGAAGCTCAAGAACCCGAAGTACCCGAATGCCCAAAGAGAGAATAACCGATAACATTGAAGAAGCAGGCCGAATCACTGATTATCTCTGCGGGTGACAATCTCTGCGGATGTCAACACCGGAATAAGTGATTATATCACTAAATCACAGATTAAGCCCTCAAGTAAAACAGCTGAGCATCCCCAATGTACACAATCTCTATCATCACACACTTTTGTACCTCTTTTATCTTCAGAAACTTTCTATTACATCACTTCCTTCACGTAGTTGGAATAATAACACCAAAAGCCTTGATGAGTAAAACCTTGAGATTCTCTGCGGTCATGACAAATGTCTTCCCGGGATATCTTCAATCACTTAGAAGAGTTAAGTTCATCAAGTTTACTCGCCATGAGTCAAACCTTGAGTTTCTCTGCGGTAATAACATTTGTCTTCCCGGGATATCTTCAATCACTTAGAAGAATCAAGTTCATCAAGTTTACTCGCTTTGTGTTTAGATGTGAGTCTCCTTCCCCGTTTCTGGTTTTGATGATTCAGAATCAGCAACTCTTTGAATGCCCAAATACTTGAAATTTGTTGAGAAGATCGCTTGAAGTCTTTGTGAGAATCAACTTGCTGAAGACTCTCTCTGACAATTTATATCAACCCTTCTGTAGACAATTTGAAGTGACCACTGAAGAAGAAAACCCGCTATACCATACTTGAAACTGAAGTCAACTTCCCCACATTTGTATCTTAAGCTTGCACCTAATGATGGAAGAACGGTGTAGAGAATTTATGCTTCAAGCAAATCTCTAAGTACTCACTACCCAAACGAAGTATGAGACATTAACACCTCTTGCGTTTATCCACACCGTCATATGCGTGTGACACTGAGTAAAACAAAGTAACTCCTAATAGTGATAGTTAACCAGGTCTTCAACCATCCACCTCGACTGCTGGTAACTAGATAAGCCAAGTCTTCAACTCAAATTCTTAATCCCGAGCAAGTTATCAAATAAGAACACGCCTTTGTGAAAGTCAACTTCAATCTCAAATAAGTGATAAATGATTAACTCCGAAGTAATCAACTTGAGTCAAATGTCCAAAACGAAATAGTCAATAACAACGTCTAGAGGAGTCACTGCTAACGAATATGAGCAAGTCTAATTGGGGATTGAATCTGACTTATAACACACTCCCAATTAGTGCTCTTCCCAAAACCGACAATCTTTTTGAAAAATGCCCAGATTAAGAAGAAGTCTTTAGATCGTTAAATGCAACTCGTCTTTAGTCTTCTAACATGTAGCAGAAAATGTAGAACAGACTGTAGACTCGACCTTCTTCAAGACTGTGCAGTTGGGGAATAGATAGTTAACATCTTCAACTCACCAAATACAAGAACATCACCAAAAAGCATCCCAATCAACTTACATCTTGCAAATCCCCTTAACTAAAATCCCTCCCAATCAAACAAGAACAGAAAGATGTTCATCAAGGAAATCAGCAATCAGGCCGCAACGAACACACGAAATGGTAACACCAAGCAAAGAATCACATCAAACAAGAACAGAAGGTTGTTCGGAATCATCATGTTGATGTGCACGTGAAGCATTAACCGGAAGCACTTTGTCAATACACTCATATTAGCTTGTGAAGATGTCAACTAACGGCTCTTAAGAAGAAACTCCATGTGAAGATTTCCCGATAAGAAGAAGCTCGGTTCTTACATGAGTTTAGAGCCGTATGACCATTTAAATTCTCATATAACAATCAACCATGCAAAATTATCACACTTCTTCTCCCCCTCAAGAATTGCATACGGAGATGCCATTCTTGACTAAATAAGTGAAAATCATCCGAATGTTCTATTCACACTTCTCTCCCGCAAAATCAGCACATGATGTCGCCATCTTCATTATAATCGAGCAAGTGCAATGAGAAAACAATCAGTGGTAGCCCGGTTCACTTGATGACTGAAGCGCATGGAAAAAGTATGAAGCATGTTGATGAGAATGGTCATTAATTAGAAGATTTCTCTTCATCAGAAGATAATGCGCACTGACACGTACACTTTTCTTTTCTTTAGAGAACGAGGCATGAACTGTAGTGTTCATACGTCATAATCTCTCTCTTTTCAATCTCTTAGCAAAACATGTAATTATCCCCATTATCATTCTGTAGGCTCTTTGTCGTGACAACTGATGGAGAAAACCCAATATGATGAATTTGACCCTGAAGTAGAACAACCCAAACTCGTGACTTAAACTTGCACATGTGTAACAAAGAACGGTGTCGAGAATTCATGCCCCTTTGAATCTCTAAGTACTCTATACTCTTCAACCAACCAACCATCAAGTAATAGAAGTACATTACCTCTTGAAAATCCACAATTGAATGTGACACTGAGCACTACAACGTAACTCCTTTAAGTGATAGTTATTTTGAGGTGATAAGAGCCCAATTCCCCCAAGTGGTAAAAGAAGAGGTAAAAGTCACCCAACAATAACTAGATTTCCAAGTCTTCGTTTTTGATAATAAGCTCGAACAAGGATCTTGAAGAATCTTCATCCATCCATTCCCGATACCTTCAGATACTAAGTACACTCGCCCGTGATAATTCACTTCAACTTCAAATAAATAATACTGAATTAACGCCGTTGTCACATCATCTGAACTGCTCAAATCTAGCCTTCTTTGATATTTAAATGAACTTTGATAATGGTTTCATCCCGACCATGGTTAAAAGCACATAACCCCGTAAAACCATGTAATAACCAAACTGCCATGAAGACAACCCAAACACACACCCAATTCATGAAGTACACCCATTTATCCCTTCTTTGAAGCAGAAACCGTAGCACCAGCATCAAGTAAGATTCAGAATTACACTTTCCTCTCTCCAGGATGGTTTCATCATCACGGGATTTTACAATTCTATGGTCTAAACCGAGAAATAGTTTCTTTCGCGGGATTTTACAAGACTAAGAATAGACCGTAAGATAGATCCGGAAATGCACTTTACTATTACCAGGATGTTTCCATTGTCACGGGATTTTAAAAGTCTATGATTCAAACCGAGAAATAGGTTCTTTCGCGGGATTTTACAAAATCAAGACAAAACCGTAAACAATGTCAGCTTGAATGTGTTATGACAGCATTGGTTTCGGTGAATATTTGTTTTAGGGGAATATGCAGCGGTTCATCAATGGTCCATTATCCAACATCATAAACATCATCAACCATCCAATAAATACTTAGGCAAACACATCATTCACGCATTCTGTCGGCTATTGTAATGACCACATGGAGAAGTAAACCCGATATATCAAACTTGATCATGAAGTAGAACTTCCCAGATTTGTTACTTAACCTTGTACTAATCCTTGTGAAGAAGAAACGGTGTACCCAATGTACAAAACCTCTTGACGTATCCTCAACTGTGTGAGTCACTGAAGTGATAGTTACGTTGTGGGTTAAGAGAAAAAGAATCATAACCGTAACTAGATAGCCAAGTCTTTATCACACTCTATAAATGCCCAAACAAGTCATCTTCGCGGAAGGGTAGAAAGAAAGAAGACGAAATAAGTAAACGTGCCTGAAAACCTTTACTTCAAAACCAAATAAGAAATACCGTCCAAACAACCCCGTAATCAACTTTGTTGAACCATCAATTCAAGCCGAGACATAATATACTCCGTGAAAATGTTTTAACCAAAGTATCAAACCACATCACAACAAGTGTTATCATCAAATCTCATACCCCACATCTCATCGTCCAATCACATAAAATCCAAGTCTCACAAGATCAAAGCTTATATGCGATCTAAAATAGAGAATCCTAACCACAACTTTGAATCCGATCCAATAAGCAAAACTTAACTCCAATTCATTCAATATATCCAATTATATATCTCGGAACCAAATCTTCTCCTGATACTCATTAATTAATCCCAATACATAGTAAACCGCATGTCGATAAAACCATAAAGCATTAGAAGGCCCATGACCACATATGCTCATATGTAGACCCAATGATTAGCTCAAGCCGAAATAATGTTACACGGCATACATTTACATTAAACACACTTCATTAATCCAAAATGTCTCAAGCCTCACATAATTGCAAATAATATAACAGCTAACACATGTCTACACATTTGCAAGATGTGTATACCATATACCACATAGCCTCATAAACGGCCCATGCTCCATTCGTCCATAAGGAAGCCTATATATCATATACCTTGGCCCGTGAAATATCATATACCCCATATATGTTACTTGAAACTCAGCCCATGAAAGGCCCGTGAACAACTCAGAGCTAAACCTAAGAATCGGGTATATAACTCTCCTTATCTCTCCACATTTTACCCTAATCTCACTCACATTAACGAACCCTAATCAAAAAAACATCCGCCCACTTCTCTTCATCAGCTACTCACCAAAATATTCTCACAAGTAACCTGCCTCCTTCAACTTGTTATCACAATCAAGGATGCCACAGAGATGGCTCCAATCGGGTGGTTAAGGACAAGGTTTTAGGTATGTGACTCCAGTTAAGTTCATTCGATCATTATGAACAAGGACCGAACCAAGGAGGATTCAAACACCCTTGTTATGAATCCATCCTATTTGTGTTCGGATAAATATTTGTAGAGATCACGAGAACATTTTCTTTTTGTTTTGTTTTTTCAAACTCAAAATAGATCTATGAAGAATATTTCCTTTTCGTGTATAGATCTTGTATGCTCTATGTGTTTTGAGAACCTCACACAAAGGAACGAACCTGAGATCATTTTTGCATATTTACTTTTATCCGTTTTGAGTCCTTTTGTAGATCGATGATGATTATATCGATTCGTGTCTAAGACTCTTGAAAGTCTTGATGTTTCATTGGAGAATCACGAATCATAAAAACTGAGATCGAATACTTTTCCTTTTGGTTTCATTAGAGTTGATTGAACAAATCATAGATCGAGTCCGTATAAGCATAAATCGAACCAAGAAAAAGAGATAACATTATTGTTGTTATTCTTTTCTTATGTGTCGAATACTCAACGAGGCAAGGCATAAAAAATTAAGACCGATGAGGATATGTTTTCTTTTCGTGTACAAGACCTTGAAAGCGTCTAGAAGATACATTGAAAAACCACGAAGGACAACAGCATCTGAGATCTTTTTCTCTTGTTTATGAAATGTTCTTTTTGTTTTGGATAATGATTAAGAAGTAAGCTTTATATTGGATCTGTGATGAGTTAGGATAGATTTTGGATTGGATGTGGTTGGGAGATGGAGTAGTATTTGCATCTGTTTTGGTATCTATTGATCTATCTTTGGTAATTGTGTAGAGGTCAAGTGGTTACTCTTCTTCATCTTTTCTGTAATCAAAGCAAGTCGCTAGGTAACGGGTCAAGTTGCTAGCAACATGTCAAGTCGCTAGCCAAGTAGCTAAGCCAACTCGCTAGCCAACTCGCTAGCCAAGTTGCTAGCCAAGTTGCTAGCCAAGTCGCTAAGCTAACTCGCTACGACTTGTTAAATAACAAGTCGCTAGGTGACCCAACTCGCTAGGTAGATTCAATGTATTTGGACATCTTTTTCTAACAACTCGCTAGCATGAATATATGAGATTTCCGACTACTTTTCCGACCATGTTCATACATAACCCAGAAACATTTCAAAAGATGCAACCTTTTTGACCCTTTTTGACCCATAAAACAGTGACAAGATGACCCATTGACTTTACAAAAACTGTTGATATTAACGTGACACTTTGGACAAAAGCTTGACACATAAAAACTGATATAACAAAGATGTTAACAAGCAATACTTGGACAAAAGCTTGACACATAAAACCAGATAAAACAAAGATGTTAGCAACCAATAGACCACATGAATATTTTGACCAAAGATGATACAAAAAACTTGTAAAAGCAGTTTACCAAACATAATAAACTGAAACGATTTTCCAGCCAATAAACCCACAAATTAGTTTTTCCAAGATACAAAAACCACAACAAATCAACACAACACCACAACCTGGCTCTGATACCAATTGTAGGATCGTTATTTTATGTGTTTGATGATTCGGGTGGTCTTGGGAGATCAAAATACATGTTAGCCATTAGAGAGAGAAAGTTAGAGAGTTGGGTGTTTCTTGGTAGAGAGTTGGTTTACAAAAAGTGAAAGATTAGATTAGAAGCACCACCCCTTCCATGGATGGAAGGGGTATTTATAGTCTTACAAGAATACGACCTCCTAACGGCCTGTGGATCAGGGATACAGTGGGTAAAGACCCGTCCTTCCTCCACGGTGTTGCACTACGCTAAACTAAACTAATAACTAACTAATAAACTGATAAATAACGTAACTAACGACAAGTCTACGAGCTAACTTAAGCTAGATAACATTTGGGGTGACCGACTCTTCACTAAGGAATTTTCTAATTCCTAACAAAACCAATTCAATATTCAAAGGTACGAAATACATGAATTGAAAGTAAAAGAAATATAAAACGCTAATGCTTATCGTAGGGGAGTGATTTCTCCCTTGGAGATAGCTCCGTATGCTCCTCTAGACCTGCCTTGAGCTTTTTCCCACGTTCTCATAGTGTTGTGTGTGGAATAGAATGAATAGAAATGCTGGAATTCGTGGGGTATTTATAGGTCAGATCTGAGTTACGGCATAACCAATATAGGAGTTATGCCGTAACCTTCTATTTCTTCGAATAATGCACTAGATCTGCTGGTTACGGCGTAACCTAATGAGTGGTTACGCTGTAGTCTTCAATAAGCTCGGTTACGTCGTAGTTGATGCAGTAGTTACGGCGTAAGTATCAGCGGCGTGGAACCTCATTTGACCTAATGTAGTTACGTCGTAACCTTTGGGAAGAGTGACGTCGTAACCTAATGATAAGTTGGTTTTCTGAGTCACGCACTAGTTACGGCGTGATGTGAGAGACGAGTTACGCCGTAACTTCTTCAAAATAGCATATTGTGATAAATCTTTATTTTTTGCACTGCTATCCATAGCACGAAAGCATGTATTTATTTTTTTCTCAAACCCCAGTTAGAACTGATATAAACACAAGATTCTATCTTCTAAACTTAACATCTTCATTCCTTAGTCACTACATTTCCCAATCAACTTTAAAGAGCCTACTGCAAATCCATAGAAGAGCTGCATAAGTATTTAAAGTCTTTGAAGGCAATTCAATACCATTCTGCAGCTCTCCCTCACAAAAATAACATTGAATTGGCATCCATGGAAGGGATCGTTCCATACACTTGAGGCTCAAACATCTCTATATACCTCCACTGACCACTCCTAAGCTTCATTCCCATCCTTCTTGAATTCCCAATCCTGCAAACCATTATATACCAATTAGAAAACATAATACCCAATTTTTTTTCCTTTGACTATTTTAGTCAACAAAGGTCAAAATAACCCATTTTATACCAACAATAGAGGAGTCTAGTTAACCCATTTTTTCCTTTGAGTATCTTAGTCAAATGAGGTCAAAATAACCCATTTTATGTAGATATTGTCAAATGCCCTGTGATACAAACATTAATTGAACAAGTACGTAAAAACCATAAAGATCATTCACATTTCCCCCAGTTATTCCTAGCATAATATTCAACAACTGGAAACGGCATCCTATTTCCAATAAAATAACCATACAATGTGTGTTCCAACCGTGTACTAACCTTTGCAACCACTTTAAGGGGTAAGAATAAGAAGAAGGGTAATACTTCTATAGGTAAAGCCAAGTCTACTAATGGTAATCGGTTTGTTGGTCCTTTGGTTAAACAGAATGTCAAATATGTCCCAAAGGCGACAACGAGTGAACCTAAGAAGGGTAATGCTGTATGGGTAAAGCTTCTAATTCGTCGTCTATGTTGAAGTCTACTGGCACTACCTCAAAGGAAGGTAATATTACTACATCTAATCCGTGAGCTGCATTGGTGATGGATGATGAAGATGATGAAGAACTTGTTGAAAATGCGTATGATGAATTGGCTAACTTATTTAATAATCCACATACCGGTGAAACTTCATCTTTCATGGTAGATGCTGGTTAGCTTGTTTCAGTTGATTGATTTGTTTTAGGTGCATCTTTTGTTCCTAGAGTTGTAAGTGCTTATGGCATGTCATAAGCACCAGTATTAGATGTTTATCGAGCTGTTTAGCTTGAGGTAAATATGGTATCTTAGCCATATTCCATTTGTACTTAAATTTTTCGGTTTTAATATTATTTACCAGGGTAACCCTTTACCAAAAAAAAATCATTCACATTTATCCAAAGATCGTTTCACAAAAAAAAAAGGATTAACTACATCCCACATAAACATATCAAAATACAATAAAACTAAACTACCACATTCACAAACTAACAGGACCCACCTCCCCAACGATCCTAAAAACACTTATAAAGCACAAAGAGCATAAAACAAGCAATGACCAAGTACATCCTCAACTTCATCACCAATGCCTCTTCCTCCCTTAACATCTGAACATACTCCTCCAGCTCCTTTTCGAGCGCATTCCTAGCCCTAAGAAGACCAAGAATCACATCAAGATCTCATTGGCACATAATGGGATCCACCCAGCCGAATGTACCATAATCAGAACCCTAAATCATGCAGACAACAACATAGTGAGTCACATTTAATGTAAATAACTCCCTCTAATTTAGTATAACGAGTCTTACCTCGTTTGAGCAGCAAAAGAAACTTTTTCCTGGATTTCGGTCGGTCTAGGATGTCTTGATTATTGCAACATTACCAACCCGCATATCACCGTTGCTATGTTCTTAAGTGTGTGAGTGTGTTAGTGAATTTTGATCGGTAGTGGATGTGCAAGAATGATTGATGGTATGTGTTATATAAGAGTGCAAAACTTTATTGCAAAAAATGTCCCTCAACAAAAGGTAGGTGTGCAAGTGGGGTGTCAGGGAAATAGGTAGTGTAAAAGTGTTGGGAAAAGTGAAATGAAAAAATACCCTCACGTGGAACGCATGTGAGGACTTACTAACGGGGATTTGTAACGATCGTTAGTCAAAAGAGATTATTCGCAACAAAGTAGAAACCACAAGGACATTTTTCACAATTAATAGTTTTGAGGGACATTTTTCATAAAAATAATAAACTATAGGGACATTATTTGCAGTTTACCCTAATAGTAACATAATTTAGTACATCGATTTGTAAGGAAAAAACCATCATTTTAAGTTTCAACCACAACTTTTTGCCAGCAAAATTCGCAACCTTTTTACAATCATGCACATTATGAATCATATTCAAATCAACAACCAAAATTCATTACCATGTGCTATAGTTTCAAAACAATCTGAGTCGGTGCAACTTTTCAATATGTTAAAATTGATCATGAGTACTATAACAAACTCTATTTACGATATTTTTTGTACTTTGCAAACTTTCTACATTTTTGTTTATTCTTAATAAATAATGCCGCACTTTTTAAAAATGACATCATCATATTATCAACTTCTTCCGGTGAGTATGTGGACATGAATGATTCGGAGTCCATTTGAAAAATGAGAAATGATAAATATTTTGTTTGAGTGTATAGATATTGAAAAACATGATGTTTGAAGTTGTGAATAAAAATGATGGGATATGAGAGTATTTATAGAAAAATAAAATGATAAAATTTAAAATTTATAAGTTATTTTCTTTAAAAAAAAAATGTCAAAGTATACATTGGGGCCTTCACTTTTTGACCATTTGAATGGTATTTGCTTGGAATTCGTTCGATGGTCACCACCAAAAAAAGAACCAAAATACTATCATCGCACGCGGTGATGGTTTGTTGTTATGGTCGTTTGCACTTGATGATGCCATCACCTCCCATGATGAGTAGTCTTATAAAATCTAACGTTTATTTATAACTATTCAACCGTCTTTAAAAAGTTAAACAAAATCCTTACTAACTATACCAAATCATCTTAAGAATGGACAATATGTAAATAACTTTGTTGATAAGTAGCATACATGACTTAGCTCTAAAACACTTCATCTACTCACAAATATTCTAATATCAAATATCACTAGTCACACATTATCACTAGTCACACATTTGAAGATGATAATACAAAAACAATGTTAGACATGTACATTAACTTAAACAAGATAAACCTTACCAATTTACATATTTATTAGCATATAATAAGTAAAAGGGAAGCATTATCCGTTTAACAATTTTCATGCTAAACTCCAAAAAAAAACTTATCAAGCGTTAATAAATTCACAAATCACTCAAACTTTTTATAAAAGAAAAAAAAAAAAAAAAAAATAGTACTAGTAAAAAATAGTAGGTCGATAAAAGCATAGAGTTCGGAGAAGTATTCGAAGAAGAAGAAAGTTCGGCGTATTTAATTTAGCCACACATTTCCATCTCTTTTCTTCGATATCTCCAAAACCAAACACCCCCCAATTCACATTTTTCACTTCATCAATTCTTTATTCAATCAACCATCCAACCAACATCTTTTATCTTTTATAAAAAAAAAAAGAATCCCTTTAATCTTTATATTCTTACATCTTATTTAATTGTTTCATATACAACCCAGATCACTTCTTTTATAAAGTAAGATTTTTTATCAGTTTTTATCTGTTTATTATTGATTTTAGATGATACCCACTTGATGATTTGAGTTAAAGATATGTGCTTTGGAGGTTGTTGACTTTGTTTGACTTTTTTCTTGGTGTGATCTAGTTGTAAAGTTTTGATCTTTGTGTTATTTGATTTGATATAATTTGTGGGTATTTGATCTTTGATTTTGGTTTATTGGATTTGATTGATTTATGGTTAAAATTGTGCTTATTAGTTTAGTTATGTTTGTTTAATTGTTAGGGATTGCGAATAGGATAAAAGGCGAGTAATTTTCGAGGATTTGGAGTTTTTAGAGTGCGTATTTGGGAGCTTCATTGATGGTTGTTGATTATAATCAAGACCATCTTTGTATAGCTTCTGGAGTTAGTTGATTAGGTTCTCAGGAGATTGAAGATCCTGGGTGTTTGGATATTGGCAATTTGTGTTGTGAAAGAAGTTAAGAGATGTCGGGAGCTCAAGATTCGCTAGAGATTAAATTTCGCTTGATAGATGGATCGGATATTGGTCCGAAGAGCTATCCGGCTGCCACGAGTGTTGCTACTTTGAAAGAAAGTATTCTGTCTCAGTGGCCTAAAGGTCAGTTTGTTCTCTGGCTATGCAACTCTAGTAGAAGTTAATACGCCATCTACTATGTCATTAGTTAGTGTTTGTATTACCGAAAGTGTTTTTTGTAAATTACTTTTGAGATGGAAAAGGCCACGACTTTGGTTAAGCATGATGGAAAATTTGATTCATCGTTCTTCGTTTGTTCTGTCCAATCCTCATCTTGCTGGTTTTAAATTTCAAAGTATATAAATTGCTATATTGCATATTGAAACCTTTACATTGTTGGATAGTTCATATGCTTTTATATTTTATCAATCTTATGCCACCATATCACCAATAAAACCGATGATTCTGAGTTGAACCATATCATGAAAAAATCATTGTAAAGTAAAGACTGTCAGTTTGTTGATGTTCATGTGCAATGACTATGTTTCAATTATAGTAATTCTGTTGCTGTTTTCTTGGTGTAACAGATAAGGAAAATGCTCCAAGGACGGTAAAAGATATTAAAATAATTAGCGCTGGAAAAATATTGGAGAACAACAAGACGGTGGGAGAATGCAGAAGTGCATTATGTGATGTTCCTGGTGGAGTTACAACCATGCATGTCGTTGTTAGTCAGCCGCCTCAGGAAAAAGGTGCGTCTAAATTTGTTATTCGTATATGTCATTGAATGTGTCGTATTCTTAAGAAAGTTCTAATAATGACTTTCAAGTTTACTATAAGTACCCCCTGTTTCATTATATTGCAAACTCCTGTTTTTGGAAAGTTTTCAAGCTAAAGTTACTTTTCTGAAATTGGGCATTACCATTTGTGGTGATTTTAATTATTTCACAAGATTTCTTTAGCAAGTAATATTGGATGATAATATGAAAACAATGAGAAAATGGTCAAACAACAACAACAACAACATACCCAATCCCGCCGGGGCGGGGTATGGGGGAGGTAGAATGTAGACAGATCCTACCCCTAACCCGAAACCCGAAAGCAGGGAGACTGCTTCCAGGAAGACCTCCGGAAGTGTACGTGTGCGGGATTGGGTATAATGACTATCTCTGTTGCTACATTGCAGTTTCAATGGTGTAAGTACGTTACAGAAGGTCTATTAGGTTTGAAATGAAATTTGCTAAATGCTTAAATTACTCTTCAAATGACGACTATATAAGAAAATCTTGTTGATCCAAATCGATTTAAAAAAATTGTTATGATGATGACTACTTTACAAATACAGAAATTTTGCTATATCACGAGATGAAGAAGCTATATATTAAGAACACATACCGCTAGTTGAGTGTCTTCTTGTTCTTGCATTACTAAACCTTCTTTTTTGTTTAAATACCAGAAAGGAAAGCGACTAAGGACCTAAAACAAAACAAATGCTCGTGTGTTATATTATGAGAAGCAACCACAGATCACGTCGTTTGCAGGTTAGTTAGTCTAAAATTCTTCCATAGCTGCTGATAAGAAAACTTCATTTTTTTTGGGACTATGTAATAAAGTAGACATTTTATCTTGTTCCAGATAAAGATTGCTGGTGTAATTGCAGATGATACTATGGTTGATGGGTACAATGAAGATCTTGAAAAAAAAAATGAAAATATCAGAAAATAAGGGAAAATACAAATGGTAATGAAAAATATGTATTATACATGTTACGGATCGACATACATATACAATTAGTTTGTTTTTCAGGTTTGTGTTTTGTGTATTATGTGAATTTGTGAATCTTTACTTGGAAATACTCAGCTTGATTCTCTAATGACCGTTGGGTTCTTTTATTCTATGGAAAATTTATGACTGGATATGAATAAACATCCATGATTATGGCTTTTTGCATGACATTTTGGGATACTGTAGATCGGATTAGTATCTTTTGGGTGGTTGTTTTGTATTTCCATTCTCCCTCTTATAAAATTTGAACTTATACGCTATGAATATAGTTTCTTATCAGAAACTGCAGCATGTTTCCAGTATGTAAAGTTTTTTTTAACAGAACACAAAAGATTGGGTGACTGTACCTTTTAGCCATGTTTTTTGTTGTATGGATTTCATGGTTCATAGATGCATCTGTTTAATTTGGAAAAGATAAATCCTCCTACAGTAATCTACTCGTATGCCTACTCACATTACAGGTAAAACTTACTTAGTACTTGCTAAATTATCTAAAGATAAGAAGTTAAATCATAGCACTTGTGTTGTACCACACCTAAAACCATAGATCAGCAGACAATGAATCGGTTTGTTATTCATTTATGCGAACCCAAAAGAAAGGTAAACCAAAGGGTTTTTATTTGATTCGGACCAAATTTTGTTTTATGGTTTGAATCTTCGATGCAAAACTCAACATCTAAGCGTTTTTGTTCAGATTGTGACGCTGTGTTGGTTTTGGTTCATATTATTCTATAGTAGTGTAATTGTTAGTTGTTACCACGAATCATTAAAAAGTATAAGAACCATGGAGGGATCATAAGAAGTCACTCCTGTGGTCCATATGCTTTGCCTTAAAAAGAAAAACTGCGGTCCATATGTCGTCTATATATAAAACATACGATCGAGATCTACTTTCTAGGAAACCATATTAGCGCCACCCCGAACTAGCAAACAGTATATGGTCCTATAGAATTGTATGAATCAACTCATTAAGCACTATACCCTCGATATTGAAAACTTGATTGAGAGTTGGGTAAAGACCATCTAATTCGCTGAATCTACCTAACTAAAGTCACTTCAGAGCAAACAATGACAGATTTTACAAATATGAACCCAATAATGATCCTTAATAATATGAAACAATTATAAGATCGGACACAATGGAACTTTAAACAAATGAGCTTAAAGCAAGACATGCAAATCGAAAAAACCAACTCCAAATCTGATAAGACTGAAACATAGACAAAGCCGAAGTGTCCAACCTAATCAAGAACTAAACATTTCATAACAAAGTAAGTGGCAAAAGGAATTTGAAACAACTGGGTGTCAAGAAACCCGACCCGAACTGGACCCGTGCCCGATTAAGCATATTCGGGTCGGGTCAATAATTTTATTCGGGTCAACCCAAGTAACCCGAATACTAAATAGAGTCGTGTATCGGGTTGAAAATAATTGGCTAACTCTGGTTCGAGTCGACCAGAATAAAGGTTTTTTTAATTTTTTAATATAGTTTTTATAAATTATCTATTAAACGAGTAAAAATAGACAATTTTTTTACATTTTACTCATATTCGGATTGACCAGAACCTGAATGCACTCGACCCGAATTGACTCAAACTCGACTAACACGAATTTAAATAAAGTCTAGTTCGGTTATGTTATTTCTAACCTTGACCCGATTTTGACCTTACCAGTCAATGACACACAAATTTTATGTAATATACAATTATACATGGCTCCAATGACCAACTCCACCACCACAAGTATGTCCTCCTTCTACAAAAGTACAAAGTACAAATAATGGACAACAATCATGAAAATTTTATTTGCCACAAAAACAAAAATTAACCAAATTTCCACGTAGGAAAATCCACCATATGAGTTGTCCACGTGTACTAACCATAACCTTAAAATCACCCACCTTCTGCAACCAACTATTTTTTCTTCTTCTTCTTGTACATTATCAAAACCTCCAAATTCTAGTCACATTTCAAAAATGGCAGCAGCCATTTCTGTCCTCTCAACTAAAACATCCACCACAGTACAAACCACAGATCCTTTTAAACAGCCCAGTTCAAGATTCCTTAAACATTCTTTTTCTTTAAACATTAAACCAGTTTGTAGTAATAAAGCCAGAATCTTTCCTAGTTTAGTTGTCTCTGCTTCTGCTAAAACCACCACCACATCAACAACCAGTGGCAGTGGTGGTGGTGGTACACTTTATGTCAATATCACTGGCTTTCCATTTCCTCTTGGCCCTTTTCTTAATAGAAGTACTATTAGGACTGAGGTAAAAATAGAAAAATTTTAGCGTTTATTTGTATGTAGAAAAGTTTTGGTTTTTAATGTGAATTTATGTGAAAAGATTGGTTTTTTTGTGATGATTTGAACATGTCAGGTTGTGAAAGACTGTATATGGCTGTTTGAGCAAGAACAGGCATTGGGATTTAGTAGTGTTTCGACAAATACTAGGATGACAGTTATAAAGCTTAAATCAGGAGGGTTGTGGGTTCATGCACCAATTGCTCCAACCAAGGAATGCATTCAGGTACTGTTTATAAATTCTAATCAGTAATTGGTTCTAGTGTTGGGGTATAGTGAAACTTATACTTTGTATCTAGTTATTTAGGGTTCGAATGAATTAGGAGTGGCTGCGAGAAAACCAATTCTGATTCGGATAATCAGTTTACGTAGTTGGGATTGCTTGTTAACATGTCGATAAGAAATTTAAGAGTGTTTGGGGATTGTTTATTGCTTATTTGGTTATTTGCGATAGAAATAAGCTTTAAATAAGCAGCTTCAACTGATTATTACAAAGAAATTACCATATTAGCAGTTGTAGTAAGCACCTCTAACGCTTATATCCTTAATACTTAAAAAAATTTAAACACTCAACTTTCAAAGGCACAAACACGTTAGCACTAGGTTTTGCAGTTGGTTTTGTTACAACTGATTATTTGACTCTCATTATTTCATATGACATAATCACTTCCAAAACACATTGCCAAAAACCTCGAAGTTAAAGATAATTGTGTTTAAATTCAATCTTCCCAGCTAAGATTTTGTAATCTTTCTTTTTCTTGTTGCGAATTTCCAGCTTGTGAAGGAGTTAGGAGCTCCAGTAGAGTACATTGTCCTGCCTACATTTGCTTATGAGCATAAAATATTTGTTGGTCCATTTTCCAGAAAGTTCCCAAAAGCTCAAATATGGGTGGCACCAAGACAATGGAGTTGGCCTCTTAACTTACCACTTGAATTTTTCGGCATTTTCCGTGCCAAAACCTTAGAACATGAAGACCTTTCAACCCCATGGGCTGCAGAAATCGAACAAAAGGTTCTGAGCTCTCCTGAAGTTGGTAATTAACTACACATATTCTGACATTAAACTCTCTTTGTTTAATCTTAAAGTTAGTCCATTTTCAAGATTCAGACATGTTCTCATTGTTAATTCAGGAATTGGGCCGTACGTAGAGGTCGCATTTTATCATAAGCGTTCACAGACACTACTTGTGACTGATGCTGTAATCTTTGTCCCGAAGCAACCTCCTGAGTGTATAAGCAATGAATCACTGTTGGCGTCTGCTAAAAACGGTTTGGCTGTAAAGCTTCTTAGCAAAGGGAAGGAGGTCTCTCAGGAACCGGTCGTTGATAACCCAATAAATAGGCAAAAAGGTCTCTTACTGGTTAATGAAAGTAAAGCTTGTGCATTTACTTGTTTCATATGCATCTAATTAGTTAAGATCTGTTACAGGATGGGAAAGAATGGTTCTTCAAATCTTATTTCTTGGTCCATCAAATCTTTTGGAGCCAAAAGCTAGTTTCTCTCAAATGTCACAGAAATTGATTGTTTCACCAATTGTTAAAACATTAGTCTTCAGCAAAGTTCCTGAAAAGGTATGTTCATGTTCTAAGAACTACTAGAATTGTTTGAATTTGTCAAATTTGACTATCAAAATCAACCATTTGACATTTCAGGTGAGGGATTGGATTGACAGCATTGTAAGAGACTGGAAATTCAAGAGAATCATCCCGGCACACTTTGCTGCCCCTGTAAAAGCCAGCAGGTCGGATTTCCTAGCAGCTTTTGGATTTCTTGATGATCTTTTAGGAGAGCGTTATGTTACTCGCCCTTCATTTCAACTTCTACTCACATCCATTATGGGAAAGGCTGCAAGTTACTTCCCTCCAGATGACATGAAAACTTTATCATCACTCGACCAGTTTCTCGTATCAGTTGGAGCAGTAAAGAAGACTGTCTCAGGTCGCAAACGATCATGAAATGAAGCGAAAAAGAATGATAGAATTATAAAGAAAGACATGCATAGCGTAGTTACTACCTATATGATATGGTATACAGAAACTCTTTTTGTCTATAGTCGTTTTTTCCTTCTTTATTCGCAATGCAGGATATTTAGTAGCATCTTGCCATTGCACATATGTAAGATTGCAAATATCTGAAAAGGCATCCTTTCTGTATTGATGATGTCTTTGTAAAAGTTGCGAGAATATTAGCCCGTGAGATAAAAAAAAACTATGGTATTTTTAACAGATTATCGAAACGTTGAACGTAGTGTTGGCATATCTTATAGAAAAAAATGTTTTGAAACAAAAATTTCGTTGTGAAAGATCTTTGGTTGATCCTCAATTTAGTCGACTGGCTTTTTATAAGAGATCTGTCTATATTAGTTATTGTAGTAACATGTTGTAATGTACTAAAGATATTTTACTGGCATTGGTGCCCACACAAAACCATTGGGTCACATTCATTCTTGTTTGGTTTTCCCCAAAGATTTCTCCCGCCAAAAAAGGTGTGTGCTTTATACCATGATCCCTTTCTTTGTTCTCACAAATTAGGCATTCCGTAATCTCACCTGATTAAACCCTCTTCTGTTACGCCCCACATTTTTTTTCTTTATCCCAAGAAAAAACCTCAAGTAACAGAAAGGTAATATTCCGTTTTCTGCAATTTTCTTTTTATGCAGATGATATTTGAAAGAAAAAAAGGATCATACATTCTAGCTGGCATAAAATGTTTGTTGTGTTCCGAAGAAACTCTTACCTGAGATCCATTTTGGAGATTTCTCTTGATTTAGATATTGTGTTTCGAATATAAATATACATGATATGATCGGAAACAAGATAACTAGATGTCCAGATGTTGGACAAATTCTGATTATTTAAGAAAATGTAAATCAACCCGAAAATAATCAGAATCTGTTCTGTTATAGCTTTACTAATACAAGAATCATTTTCAGAACACGATGCTAATCAATCACGTTAAGCAAAAACAGAAATTCAGTTTTAAACATCATTTTTGTTTCCAACACTTAACATTAATCACACTTTGCAAAAAGGCCGAAAACTGTCGGCATTCTATATGTTTGAGACTAAACCTTTGGATTTTAGTTTAATCATGGTGACACGCTTTTGTCTGGTCTCAGGTTTTAAGCCATCCTTGTCATAATGGCTGCCCAAATTAAAAGAATCCCAGAAAATAGAAATACAACAAGGACATCTGTAACTATATCCGGACCTGCATACATGGTTGCTGTCGGGGGTTCCCCGAGAGGTGCTAAAGCCAAACCCCCAAAGAACACAAAAACAAATTCTCAATTACCCATTGCAGAAGAATATCGTAACGTCCTCCCTCGTTATCTCAGACCTTCCACCGCTTCTTGTCATGATCGGTGTAAACATGGTATGACAGATGATACACTGGAATTAAAAAGACCAACACGAAGATTGGGATCAAGAAAAATGCCAGTGGTTAAGAATAGAGGAAAAAGGACTGTAGATCCTTTGGATGGAAAGAAGATAACGAAAACGACACCTAAGCATTCTTCAAATCCTAAATTCCATGCACCTACTCAACCTGCTAAAGGCAACAAGCGGGAACCATCTAAAAAAGTTGGAGCTTCAAAACATAATTTGCCAACAAAAAGAATGGCTACTAACCATGTAAAAACGAAGCCAATTTCTGCAGAAAGAGTATCTCCTAAGCCCAGGAACCATAAACTTGTGTCTCGTCAAAAGGATCAAACTAAAATGACAAAAGAGAAACTTAAGCAGTTGATTGCCGGTAAGGTTCAGGAAAAGACAAAAATGCAACTTCTTGATGCTGAGACTGCAGAGTTGGAATTTGTCACTCCAACTGTTGAAATGATCGAGTCTCTTAAAGATTTAACAGCAGAATCAACCAATCTTCACAACTCTGAAAGCTCGCACTCTTCTTCTGAAGAACAAGTTTCAAATTTGGACGCTGAGCAAGCTGACAATGAAGACGTTACTATATGTGAAGATGATTATGAGTTGGAAACTTCAGATGACAACGAAGAAGGGGGGATGGAAGTAAAGTTCAGAAGGGGAAGGGTTCTTGAACTCGAGCCTGAGGATAATGATCCTAAGAAGCTCAAATTTAGAAGAGGAAGAGTCTTGGATAATGGGGAAGATAACAACTCTGAAAAAGTAACTTTGAAGCATCAAGAGCAAGAAGAGAAAGAAGCTCAGGAGTTACTTAACCGTGTAATAGAAGAAACGGCGACTAAGCTTGCCGAGGACATGAAGACCAAGGTAGGGGCATTGGTGGGTGCTTTTGAGACAGTGATTTCTCTTCAACCTTCCTCTGATGACAAATAAACCAGAGTCTAGTTTTCTAAACAACGTGAGTTTTGTACATGAACTATATATTAAAAGGCGATTATGCAATACAAGGGATTTAACATAACGACGAGGGTTGCTTTTGGGTAAGGGTAGAACTATTGATGATTTAATAAATGAAAAAACTACAAAATATCACTTGAAAATGATTTCATAGAATTCATTATAACTTGAGCACAATTTCCTTCTAGAGACAGGTTTTTTCTCGCGATTGTTCCTCAACCTTCCAATTGGGGTAAGCCCGATCAAAATTTACTCTAGATATATATTCACAACTCAAGTACACAATACCATTTCAGTAAAATTGACTATTTTACTAACATGCTCAAAATATAGGAAGGGCTCTCACATGTTTGCACCTATTATGAAAGGTTAGCGTGAACATGTTCTTTGGATAAAGTTTAGGAAGCTTGCTCCGTACATTCTACTTCTGCTTTGAAGTCCAACCCTGAGATACTCATCTTGCCAATATTAACTGCATATTTTAAGAGTGTTGATCAGGAACTGAAACAAGTAAATTACTTGAAAACCATATAAAACATGTACTGTCATGGAACTCATATCTCTTTAATTATAAGAGGTTGCAGAAAGCAGACAAATGCTTACCAACAGCATCCATGCCAGTTAATTTTGGCATATACCGCTTGATATGTTCTTCTGCTGCTTCATCTGCTTTAAGCGTTTCACACTCAAAAGAAATCACAATCTTGCTCTTCTGTTGCTTCTCGTCAACCAATTTAACAACGTCCTTCTCCCATCTGTGAACAAATTGGACCATGTGCGCATAAACAAACCACAAATTCATGATACCATGATAACAAAACCACAATTTATAAGTCGTCATTATGTTTGTATGCTTACCCATGAGCATGATCAACATTACATAACCGAGCAGCATCATGGCCTTTTCGTTCAACCACTACATCTCGTTCTTTCTTGCTCTGCAACATGTACGAACTCATTAAGCAGTGTTGCAGCCAACCTTCAAAACAATGAATTACGCCAAAGAGAGAAGCAAACATGACTTACATTGTAGTCCATTATAGTCAGTTTGACCAGGCGGTAGTCCTCACCCCTACTGCATTCCCTTTCACAAGCTATCTCTATTTTCACGATAACACATTTATTAGCACCAAGAACAAAAGCATAATTCTCTACAGAAAAACCATCCCCACAAACTTCTTTTCACGGGCGACACAAGTAATCAAGGGGGTGTTTGGCATTGCTTTTTAAAAGTAATTATCATATTATCGTGTTTCCAAGCCGCGTATTATCAGTTATAGTGTTTGGGTGTAAATAACATAAGTCAAAGGGACATAATAACATAACGAAACAATGTACAGCCGTAACTAGTAAATAATACCAGTGCCATGAATGCCGTAACAAACAGAATTCGGAAGATGTACAAAATGACCAGAAATTGACCCATCAGGTAACAAAGCTATTGACGCCATTCCTTCCATTTTCACACCTTCTACTTCTTCTTCTTCTTCTTCATCTGCTTCACATACACCTTCTTCACCATCTTCTATTTTTTCTGCGTATTACAGAAAATATTTACTAATATTTTTACCGAATACATTATTTACTCACATGAATTAAACCCAAATTTAAAGTAAAAAACTTGTGAATTTTAACTAACCCATTTGTGAAGTCTCATCTTTTTCTCCCACTTCACATACACTTTCTTCATAATATTGTATCTTTTCTGCATTTTAAAACAAAATATATTAAAGGGTTTATAAAAATAAATCTAATAGATGATTACCCACAAGAAATAGAGTTAAAAAGGTGGTGATTTAACTTACCAATTTGTGAAAGCTCGTCTTTTTCTTCCATTACACGGACAGGGTAAAAACTGGGTTTCGGAGGGGGTGTTTGTTTACACTTATTTGTGTGTATTTGAATTCGGCTAGTCAATCCCAGTTTTTTTTATATTTTTATTCTTTAACTAGACGAAAACTCGCGTGTTATAGCGGCGGATACCCGTGTAATTATTTTTCCGACGAATAAATATATATGTTTTCAAGCACCAATCTGATCACTTTAAATTTATCATTTTTAGGCTTAAAATAATATAGTAGTACCGGCGCAAAGTAGTGAGAACTAAATAGTTAAAAACGGTTTTTGGTTTTCTTAAAATTTTGTATTGATGGATGACATTTTTTTTGTGATTGTCAACTATTTTGTGGTCGTGTAAAAGATTGGAAAAATTAGATATGTAAGAGTGGTGAAAAATATGATTTTCATATATTGTAAGAGAAAAATGATAGTTTTTTATTTTGCCACTGCTTTGATGTATGTATTTTTTTAAAGTATTATATGGAGCATCAAAATATCTAATATTGAGAGTATGACATAAATAATAAGTGTGTAACTTAACTTTTTTAAGATTACTATTAAAAAAATGACTTTAAATGCTTTATAGTAATGTAAGATTATAATATTATATAAATTTAACTCAGGTTTGTGAAAATATAAGCTAAAATCGAATAAGATAAGAGTGAAAAAGCTTTTTTTTTTTTTCAGAAGAGTTTTATATATATTCATAAAGGTTTACAATCAACTTATAATGCCATGGACCCATGCATTACCATTAAGCTCAAATAAAAAATAAAGTAAATTGCAAAAATCGTCCCTGTGGTTTGCTCAGATTGCAAAAATCGTCCCTGTGGTTCGCTAATTGCAGGCGGCCTCCCTGTGGGGAAACTTTTTCATCATTTTGGTCCCTGGCTTTTAACGTCGTTAAGTAGATTTCGTTAAGTGTTACACTTTAGCCCCTTTTGGCCAATGATTGTTGCAGCGTACATCCTTTAAACCACAAGGACGATTTATGCAATTACACCGTTAGTCCTCAATACAAAAACAATTGCACCGTTAGTCCTTAATACATAATTTCAGTTAAAAATAGTAAAAAAAAAAAAAAAAAAAAATTGTAAAAAATATCTTCAAAAAAAAATTTTGATTTTTTTTTCCAAAATTTTCAATATTTTCGAAATATATATATATATATATTTTTTAAATTCGAAATTTTTTTTTCTAAAATTTTATTTTCGAAATTATTTTTCCAAAATTCTAAAAAAATTATTTTTGGAAAAAAAATTTTAAAAAAAATTATGGAAAAAATATAGGACAAAAGAAATGCAATTTTTTTTTTGAAAAAAAGGTATTTGAAAAAATGCAATTTTTACTTAAAGAAATACGTCCAAAATTTTTTATTTTCGAAATTACTTTCCACATTTTGAAAAAAATTCCTTTTGAAAATATAATTTTTAAGAAAAAATTTCAAAAAAAATGAGTTTTTTTTCAAAAATTGCAATATGTCGCATTTTTTGTGTCCGATATTTTTTCCAGATTTTTTTTTCAAATTTCTTTTTTAAAAAATAATCTTTTAGAAATTCGAAATATTTTTATTCCAAATTTTTTATTTTCGAAATTATTTTTCCAAATTTCTAAGAAAAAAATTCAAAAAAAAAATGATTTATTTTTTTCAAAAAAAAATTGCATTTCTTTTGTCCGATATTTTTTCCATAATTTTTTTTTCCAAAAATAATTTTTTAGAAATTTGGAAAAATAATTTCGAATATAAAAATTTTGGAAAAAAAAAATTTCGAATTTTAAAAAATAATATATATATATATTTCGAAAATATTGAAAATTTTGGAAAAAAAAATATATATATATTTTTTTTTTGACTTTTTTTAATTGAAATTATGTATTAAGGACTAACGGTGCAATTGTTTTTGTATTGAGGACTAACGGTGTAATTGCATAAATCGTCCTTGTGGTTTAAAGGATGTATGCTGCAACAATCATTGGCCAAAAGGGGCTAAAGTGTAACACTTAACGAAATCTACTTAACGACGTTAAAATCCAGGGACCAAAATGATGAAAAAGTTTCCCCACAGGGAGGCCGCCTGCAATTAGCGAACCACAGGGACGATTTTTGCAATCTGAGCAAACCACAGGGACGATTTTTGCAATTTACTCTAAAAAATAAAAAAACTTCAAAGATCAAGGTATATTCCTACATTATGATATCAATACAAAGACAAACTCCTAATTACAACAAAAAAAAAATAATACTAAACATCACTGGACCTCTGCAACTTCAGTTTCCACTTTGCCTCTACTTCCTTGACTATTCATGATTCTTTAACTGTAAGGCTTGTTAATTTTAAAATAACAGCTTCCTTAACATAGTTTAAAACTGTCTTACCATCTTTCTTTTCATTTATAAACAATCAGTTATTTCTTTCAAGCCATATAAAATACACAATTACACCACATGCTAGCCTCCTCAAAATGCTCCAAATGTTCTTATTTGTAGGTAGCTTAGAGAATTCTTCAACAATCTGTTCCCAGCTGTATCAAAATTTGTTTTATAACAAAATCATGCGTGTACAACACTTTGTTTTTGAGTGTAAAATGGAAAGAAGAAAAATAAAAAGAGTAAAAACGGGGAAAAAAAATTAGAGAAGAAAAAAATAATTGATTATTATGTTCTTAAGTTGGAAAGAAAATAAATGAGATGGCGTTTTCCCCTTTAACGTGACGGGACGGCGCAAGTAAGGTACCGGAGGTGGCGTTTTCCCATCCTGAACCGTCACGACTAACCCAAATGGTCCCGGAAAACGCAAGCGGACGGCGCGAGTAAGTACCGTGGCTCGCGTTTTTAGATTATTTTTTTCACGTTTTCCTTTTTTTATTTTTTTATTTTTTCAATTGTGAACGTTGCATAACGGTAAACGAATATAAAGTTATAATGGGTTTTCGAAGGCAGAAAAAAGTAGGGTATCTTTGGTTCGTGTTTTGATACAAACAACAACTGCAAATTACATCTTTGTGTTTCTGTGTTTTGTGTGAGATTAGATGAAATGGGTTAATCTTTTTGTGGCTGCTGAGTATTTTGAAAAGATGAGAGGTGTTTGCGAGGAATTAAGGTAGAAGTGGTTATATATGAAGAGGTTAGTGTAGGTCTAATAACAAGTTGGGCTTGACATACATAATCCGAATTTTGTATGGGTTGGACTTCATTATTAAATGGTGTTAATACAAATATCGTCATTAAACGTTATTTATATTTTTGATCTTTGTCTAAGTTTTGTTAACGACAAAAGTAAATTTAATTTATAAAAGCTTAAAGCTTGTCAAGTTTATTAGATATTAAAACAAGCTTTCTCAAACAATATATTCATCATTCAAGCATTTACATTTATGATTAGTAACATCTTGATATGACTCTAATCATTATGTATGATAGTAGTTTGTAGAATGTGTTAGGTTCTTAAAACCAAACACTACTTAAGCATTTGCATATTTCTATAAATAGTAATACAACATTTGACATCATGTATTACATCATGGAAATCATTGGAAGATTCCATTAGATATTTTGTGAAGATTTGTACTCTTCATATCTTGCACAATCTCACTTAGATAGAGTTGACTTTGGCAAGATTTGATATCTTGGCTGTCAGACCCGGCGGTACCAAAATGGTACACGGGCGGAACCCTTTTAAGGGGTCCGCCGTCCGTGGACGCTCCTGTCCATTTTGGCTATAAATAGCAATGCCAAGCCAAGTAGTTGATCATCCCTTTCTAACATACTTTCATACATATCTTCTCTCTAACCTTTCTAACTCAGTTTCATATCATATTAGTGATCTCTTTTGTAGTAAAGAAGATCAAGTCATATTCAAGCTTCAACGAGAAGTTGGAAGTCTTGTTTGTTTAAGTGTTGTATGATCTAGTGTTGATCCATACTTCATTGTTGTACCAAACCATCCTAATCTTGTGAGTGTGAGTGGTTAGTATTTTAGTCCTCAAAATACATTGTGTGTGGGAGTAGTTGTACCCTTGGAAAGAACTCGACATCTAGCTTAGTGTCGGAAATAGTGTAAGCGAAGTGTAAAGGTTTTCTCCGCCGGCGAAAGGAGCTTGTTGACTAGTGAAGTTAAACTCTCGAGTGTGAGACTCGGGGAGTGGAGTAGGGCAAGGAAAAAGAGTCCTTGTAGGCCGAACCACTATAAACAACTTGTTGTGGTTTGATCATCTCTTTCCTTATTTACTTATTACACATTGTTTGCATATTTCATTAACATACTAAAGATCAATATCAATTGATCTTTCAATAAGTTTCAAAGCAAAGTTTTTAATTGGTAAACTATTCAACCCCCCTTCTAGTTTTCTACAATTGGTACCAGAGCCTCGTTGCTCAAGAATTTCTAAAATAACTTGTATTTTATAAACTTGAAACGATCCATGGATTCTGAAAACTTTAAAGAAGGGCAATCTATGCAAAGACCACCACTCTTTGAAACCAATGGATTTATCTATTGGAAAAACCGTTTTGAAACATATGTAAAATCAAAAGATATAGATCTTTGGTTTATTATTGTTAAAGGAGATTTTAGTTCTACAACAAAGGATATTTCCGTTGATGAACAAAAAAAATTAGTTGCTAAAAATAATGAAGCTAAAATGATGCTTTATAATGCTTTACCTAGAAAAGAATATGAAAGAATTTTTATGTGTGAAACCGCCAAAGATATTTGGGAATCTTTAATTGTTACACATCAAGGTAATTCACAAGTCAAGGATAACAAAATTGATCTTCTTGTTCAACAATATGAACAATTTGTTATCCCTGAAGATGAAACCATTGATTGTGGCTTTGCTCGTTTTAACACTATCATTACATCACTTAAAGCACTTGATGAATCTTTTCGTAGTAAGAACTTTGTCAGGAAATTTCTTAGAGCACTCCATCCCAAATGGAGAGCTAAAGTGACCGCTATTGAAGAATCAAAAGATCTCTCAATAATGTCACTAGACGAGCTAATTGGCAACCTCAAAGTTCACGAAATGGTAATGGAGAAAGATTCGGAGATCATCAAAGGAAGAAAGGAGAAGATCAAATCCGTTGCTCTAAAAGCAAAGGCGGAATCAAGCGATGATGATGAATCGTGTTCTGGTAGTGAAGATGAGGAGTATGCCATGGCCGTTAGAGATTTCAAGAAGTTCTTTAGAAGAAGAGGGAAGTTTGTAAGACAACCTCGAGAAGAAAAGAAGCCATTCCGAAAAGATCGGGATGATAAGAAGAGTAAAGGTGAAAGAAAGTGTTTTAGATGTGGTGATGCAAGTCATCTCATAGGAGAATGTCCCAAGCCACCTAAAAGCAAAACTCAACGAGCTTTTGTAAGTGGTGCTTGGAGTGATAGTGAAGACGATGAAGAATCAAGCAAGGAAGAGATCGCTCTAATGGCACATGAGTCAAATGAGGTACTTTCCGACTCTTCTTATTCTTCTATAGATGATGACACCTTGCAAAAACAATATAATAAATTGTGTGAGCTAAGTCTAAAAATCATAACTAAAAATAAATTTCTAAAAACCAAAAAGGAGTTTTTGGAAAATGAGGTATATGAGTTAAAAGAAAAAGCAAAACGACTTGAAAAAGGAAAAGCAAATGACGATGATTGTAAATCATGTCAAGAGCTTAATCTTGAAATAGAAAAACTAAAGCTCACACAAGAAGTTCTAATAGAAAATAATTCTAAGTTTAAAAGGTTTAACAAAAACATCGCTCTTGCCGATGAAATAGTTAAAATCCATAAAACACCAGGAGACATGAATGGGCTAGGTTTTAATGAAGTATTAATTCCAAAGAGTCAAAACAAAACGGCCGAAAAGGACGAACATTCTGTCAAAATTGCTGCAGTACAGCACGGACCAGACGGAACCAAAATAAGGGTTCCGTCCGTTGTGCAAAATGGTATCGCGGGTACTTCAGCAGAACAGAATGTTCGCAATACGGACCGTACTGAATTTGTTAAAGTAACAAAGAAAACCAATGATAATGTTAAACTAAAACCAGCTATTATATCAGGAGTAGGACTTGTTAAAAATGAATTTAGATCAAAAACTACTCAACAACGATATAAAACTTCTTTTGCCAAACGCTCTTTTCCTAAGAGCAACCACAACGTTCAACCTAACCACCAACACAACGGTTGGAATCAAAGTTTTCCTAGACCATATCAAACTCCAGATTACATGCCATGGAACTCTTACCCATCATTTCCATACATGAATCAAATAAATGGTATGTTTAACCCAAACGGACCCATGAGATATTGGGGACCAAATGTTTGAGTTATTTGCTTCTTAGGTATGCTTGAAAGTTGGATTGGAACCTGATGAATGGATAAAAGATAGTGGATGCTCACGACACATGACGGGCAACAAAAGTCTCTTCTCATCATACCAAGAGTATGACGGAGGTAATGTCACTTTCGGTAGCAATCTCAAAAGCAAAATCATTGGCAAAGGTACGATTGCTCATAACTCTCTAACTATTGAAAATGTTGCTCATGTGGATAGGTTAGGATTTAATCTACTTAGTATTAGCCAACTATGTGATAAAAAGTATAAAGTACTATTTGATGAAAATGGTAGTAAAATACTAAAAGATGGTATCACCATAGCCAAAGGAGTTAGGAAAAATAACATATACGTCATGAAAATAGATAAAACATATAATGACAAACTTTGCTTAACAACATTAGACGATAGCTCATCTCTTTGGCATAGACGCTTAGGTCACGCTAATATGAGACTTATACAAAACCTATCTTCAAAAGAGTTGGTTAGGAATTTACCAAAACTAAAATATGACCAACACTTTTGCGACGCTTGCAAAATTGGTAAACAAACACATAGTAGTCACAAATCTAAAAATATGGTGTCCACATCTAAGTGTCTAGAATTATTACATATGGACTTGTTTGGACCATCCGCTATAAGAAGCTATGGAGGCAACTTATACACTTTGGTCATTGTAGATGATTACTCAAGGTTTACTTGGACGTTATTTTTGAAAACCAAAAATGAAGCTTTTGATAAATTTGAAATACTTAGCAAGAAAATTCAAAATCTTCTAGGTGTCAAAATTGTGTCGATCCGAACGGATCATGGTCGTGAATTTGACAACGAAACTCAATTTGGAAACTTTTGTGATACAAATGGTATAACACATAACTTTTCCGCTCCACGAACACCTCAATCAAATGGAGTAGTAGAACGTAAAAATAGAACAATTCAAGAAATGAGTAGAACAATGCTTAATGAACAAAACATTCCTCAAAAGTTTTGGTGTAACGCCGTTGACACTTCTACATATATTTTAAATAGAGTCTTAATACGTCATTTCCTAAACAAAACACCATATGAACTTTATAAAGGTAAAAAGCCAACATTAGGATATTTTAGAGTCTTTGGTTGTAAATGCTTTATTCTTAATACTAAGGATTATCTCACCAAGTTTGACCCAAAGTCTTATGAAGGTGTATTTCTTGGTTACTCTCAAACTAGTAAAGCTTACATTGTCCTAAATAAAGAAACAATGATAGTCGAGGAATCGTTGAACATAACATTTGACGAAAGTCCACCTCCCTCTAAGACATCACCTTTGGTAGATGATGACTTAGTTGAAAGTCAAATAATAGAAAGTCAAATTAATAATAACAAGGAAGATGAACCACCAAATAAGGAAATTGTCAACATCAAAGAATCTAAAAGTCATCCATTAGAAAAGGTCATAGGACAACTTAATCAAAGAACCTTAAGGTCACAAGCCCAAAATCAAAGTAATCATTTTTGTTTTGTATCCACCATTGAACCAAAAACCATAAATGAAGCAATAAAAGACGAATCATGGGTAATTGCCATGCAAGAAGAATTAAACCAATTTGTTAGAAATGATGTTTGGAAACTTGTTCCAAAACCCAAAGATCAAACTATAATCGGAACAAAATGGGTCTTTCGAAACAAAATGGACGAAAATGGTGTAGTATCTAGAAACAAAGCTAGGCTTGTTGCACAAGGTTATAATCAACAAGAAGGAATTGACTATGATGAAACTTATGCACCGGTAGCTAGACTTGAATCTATTAGAATATTACGTGCTTATGCATGTGCTTATGACTTTAAATTATTTCAAATGGATGTTAAAAGTGCTTTCCTTAATGGGTTTATTAACGAAGAAGTATATGTTGCTCAACCTCCCGGTTTTACCGACTTTGAGAAACCACATCATGTCTTCAAACTCAAGAAAGCATTATACGGCCTTAAACAAGCACCTAAAGCTTGGTATGACCGTCTTAAGACTTTTCTTATTGATAACAAATATACTATGGGATTAGTAGATAATACTCTTTTTACTAAGAAAAAGGAATCACAAATTATTATTGTTCAAATATACGTTGATGACATTATATTCGGATCAACTTGTCAAGAACTATGTGACGATTTCTCTAAAATCATGCATGACGAGTTTGAAATGAGTATGATGGGTGAGTTAAACTTCTTTTTAGGACTTCAAATTAAACAACTAGAAGATGGTATTTTCTTTAACCAATCTAAATATATAAAAGACATGCTTAAGAAATTTGGTCTTGAAGATTCCAAACCAACTAAAACACCCATGTCCTCGGACACTAAACTCACCAAGGACGAAGAAGGTGAATCCGTAGATAACACTAAATATAGAGGAATGATTGGTAGCCTACTCTATCTTACGGCTAGTAGACCCGACATTATGTTTAGTGTTTGTCTATGTGCTCGCTTTCAAGAAAACCCAAAGGCATCACACTTAGAAGCCTTAAAAAGGATTTTTAGATACATTAAGGGAACAACGTGTTTAGGATTATGGTATCCCAAAGGAACGGGTGTAGAAACCATAGTGTATGCCGACTCGGATCATGCCGGTGACTATGTCGATAGAAAAAGTACAAGTGGTATTTGCACTTTTGTTGGACATTGTCTCACCTCATGGTTTGCAAAGAAGCAAACGGCCTTAGCCATCTCAACTACTGAAGCCGAGTACGTCTCAGCCGGAAAGGCATGTCAACAAGCTCTTTGGATGAAGCAAGCCCTCGTAGATTACGGAATTCATCTCAACGACATTGTGATACTTTGCGACAACAAAGGAGCCATCGATCTCAGCAAGAATCCCGTTCAACATGCTCGTACAAAGCATATTGAAATCCGTCATCACTTTCTTCGCGACAATGTTCAAAAAGGGAACATTTCAATTGAGAAAGTATCCTCCGAAGACAACATTGCCGACATCTTAACTAAGCCTCTTAAACGAGAACCTTTTAATCTTCTTAGACTTGGTTTAGGGTTAATGGAACCAAACATATAGGATAAACATAGCCTAAAACATTAGAATAGTCAAACCAAAACAATTTTGCCTTGTATCTGCTACTGTAGCCACGGCACCAAACGACAACACGGACGGAACCAATTATTTGGTGCCGTCTGGTCCGTGGTGTCTACAGAAGCAAAACTGCTATATACATAACATCCTCTTCCTCACAACCCACTTTACCAAAACGTGTAAAACTTAAACCAAGCTCATTATTGACACCTTCCCACTCACTAATCACTGAAGATAACATCATTGTAAGTATCCTAACTTCATTTCATCTCTTAATTCTGAGTCTAGGATTCTTATTTATACACAAAACTATCACAAATAATTACATGGGGTTTTATGTATGCTTTTATACCAAATATGAATTCAATTGGCAAATTGCATAACTAGTAATTCAAATTAGGTACTACATTATCATATTGCATAAACAAATCATGTTTCCCACTAATTGATAGATAATAAATATAAGACCTTATTCAAACAACCAAACACCCCATGTCAAAAGTTTTGAAAAGCTTCTCACCTGTAGGAAAACATTTTTCATTGCTAATACAAATAGAAACGTTAAAATTTTCATCACTTGCATGCTCTTGAATACTAAAGGTATTGCATAACTAATATGCACTCCCGGGTATATTCAAATGTAGCCACATTGAATTAGGAGCATTTGGGTTATCTCATGGTATTTGCCAAACACCCCACTAAAACCATTTTGTGCATAAAATGAGTCGAGATAACCGCAACTCCAAATTGTTTTCATATAGGCACACACTAGAATCAAAAAACGTTAAAATTTATTTTCATTTTTTAACATATTAATTCTTGTCCTTAGGAATAACCATGGTAGCCGCAAGATTCTATGATCACAAAGACACCCTTAACTACATTCCCAAACACCACAAAACCAAAGGACTTACCAAGGAACAAGTAGAAATATTTAAGAGTCTAGAATCAAGGTATTTCCATGAGGGTAGAACCATTCACTCATCCTTCCTTGAAAATACCAATCTTCGTGAAGAACTAGCCGCCATTCAATTCGATTGTCTTCTTGACATCGATGAACCAATTTGTCCTAGGTTTGTGTTAGAATTCTATGCTAGTGTGACCGGCTTTAGTGATGAAGACGATGATGAATTTTGTCTTAGGTTTAGAATCAACCAAAGCGACTACACCATCACCTTAAGCAACTTTGCTCAAGTGTTAGGAATTCCCAACCGAGGAACTTGTGTCTACACGGATAAGTGGTCACTCATGGCTCTTGATACAATCAATGACCGCTCTCTTCCCTACATAACCCGTTTGGCCGATAAGGATGTCATCCGTGAACACCTTTTTAACCCAAAAAGTGATACAACCCGAGTTACCCGAAAGGGAAAAGAGGTAAACCGAGATCCATATGGAATGGAGCTAAATGAGCTTAAGCCCGAATTTAAGAAATGGGAGGAACTACTTAGAGCCAACGTCATTAGCACCATAGGAAATAGGGATCACTTAAACGCTTGCCTATGTCACATGCTCTACAACTTATCCACCCGACAACCATTCAACTTAGCCTACTACATAGCTAGAAGAATGATTGATATTCCAACTCAAGGATCGGTTGCTCTTCCATACGGGATGCTTCTCACCCGTCTCTATAGAAACTTCGCACCAATTCCACCAACCCCAAAAGGGATGCACCTCCACTATGAACTCATCCCTCACATCTTTGTACCTTTGAGTGATGCTCGAGTTGCTAAGACAAAAGGCAAAAGAGCTAAACCTCCAACTCCATCATCTTCATCATCAAATAGCTCCGAGGATGGTCTTCCAAGCTCTCATCTTCCACCTCATGAGTATTACGCATCTCTTCCCGAGATTGAGAATGAATCAGCAGAATTCAAGCAAACTAAGGGAATGTTCAAGTGCCTTGGTAGGATGATGAACAAGATTTACAAGAAGTTGGACAAATAAGGGTACTTTAAGGAGTGTTTGGAACAATGCATTATCATCAATGTTTGATACTATTTAGTTGTTTTTATTATGTAGGATGGTAATATAACTTGAAACAATGGTGTATGCTAACAATCTCATGCAGGGGGATAGCACAAGTATGCTATCAAATTTTACCCATTTTCACTATATTGTGAAAATCAATAAGCCTTGCTCAAAATCTATGCTCCACTATGTTTACATATGTGTTATTTACTTTTCCTAACTAGAAATGTTTAGTATAACAGCTTTTGAGAAAAATTTCAGGTTTCGGAAATTTCCCCGACACCTAAAAACGAACTCTGTCCAAATATCTGCACTCCACGGATCAGACGGCACCATAATTTTGGTACCGTCCTTTATGTATTTTGGTACCGCCGTATCTGTACAGGCGGACCAGACGACACCTTTTTTAGGGTACCGTCAGTGTATGATTTTGGTGCCGTGGATCCTCCAGGTAATTTTCTGAATTTCGACTCTTTCGTGATTCCAAATTATCTTCCATCACCTATAAATCAATCTTAACTAGTTTATACTGTTATTAGAACTAGTATTATTTACTAAGGTATGTAGGAAATCCATTTCCCACCAAAATTCAAAAATTTGAAAAATCCACCCAAGGAGCCCTTTGGCATAAAGGAAGGAACCAAATTTTTGGTACCTTCAAATCCGTGGGTAATCTGAATGTAAGGAAATTCCACTCACTAGAACACATTTATTGCAAATCTTTTCTTCTTCACTCCATCTTCCTTGTATGGATTGACTTGGGTGATATGACTAGCATTCAACCCACTTCCAAATCATTAGGAACCTCATCTCTTCAATGGTTCAACATCAAATCAAACACATTTATCAACAATTTTTAACCTCTATAAATTGAAAGGCTTTACCATGATCATCCTCACACCTTCCTCATTCTCACTACTATCTAGCAAATCCAAACCCAAGTTAAAAATGACTAAATCATCACCAAAACCTTGCAAGAAAATCGCTAGAATTAGCGTAAGGCCTTGTTGTTTTGTTCATCTTAGCTCATCTTCCGAATCTTCACCACTCACAATCTCATCTCCCATTAGAGATGATACAAATCTTACCCTAGCTACACCCACTTCATCACACATTGTGATCACCACTCCACCACCAACAAAAACACCTACTTCACCTCCATCGGCACCCATCCAAACATCCAAAAACCCCTCACCACCTTCACCAAGGTCTCCCACTCTCACTCCCATGGAGTTATTTTCAACTCCACCAACATCACCAAATCCTTTCCTAGAGGACTTGGAAGACTTGCCTCATAGGCCAAGTCATCCACCACCATTGCCATCCTTTGGCACAATTGAGCGAATCGCTCATGAGTCACCTCGGTCATCCATTGACCCAAACGCCTCATTAGGGCCAAGACCTCTCCTTTTCCACCCCATTCACAAGGACATTCATGGTCCTTTATACGGGGATCATCCACTTCCATCATCAATGTCCCCTCATATTGAGGACATTCCGGAGTGCATGTGGGATGACAATCCCACTAGAGAGAAGATTCAAGCCGAACTCCACAACCTCCACCAATTCAAAGGCATGGTGGATTCTCACTTAAGTGAGACAATGCAAATGCAAAATGCTTTGCTTGCATCCATCATGACCACTCCAAACATCCCCAACACCACCAACACATCCACCATTCCACCACCACAACCTCCCCAAACTTTCTACCCTCCAAGGCATGGTTGCTCAACTTGTGAGCAAACGGGCCAAACCGTGGAACGGACCCGGGTTATGGTCCATGACTTCCAAGAAGAAATGAGGTTCATCCTCAACCACATCCTTGAGCGTCTCAACGCTCTTTCCCATCCACCATCACTTTAGGATGGTTTTAGAATAGTCTTTCTTTTGTTTACTTTCTTAGGATAATTTTTATTTCTTGTACTAAAAACACATCATTGTGTTCTCTTTTCATGATCTTTACTCATGAAAAAAAATTTAACTAATGAATGTTGTTTATAATATTGTTGGTGTCATTTCATAGTGTTTGGAAATGCTTGTGAATGATCATTATTACTAACAATTTTTTTTTGTAGCTCTATTTTCACAATCCATGTATCTTCCCATTTAAGCACCCAATTTAGGGGGAGTTTTGAACAAGGGGGAGATAGTAGCTCGGGCTCATTACATTCCGCATACCCTCTTCTTTTTGTTGAGACAAAAAGGGGGAGAAAATATAGAACTTTGAAATTATTTATATTTGACTTTTTTGAAAAAGTCAAACTGCATACATTTGACTTTCTAAAAGTCAAACAGGAATCCTCATTGATAATACTTGACTTTTCTTAAAAAAGTCAAACTGCATACTTTGACTTTCTGAAAAAGTCAACATCATGCATCAACTAGTGAATTCTTTGACTTTCATAAAAATTCAAATTTCATACACTTGCATTATCATTTCCTTTTCAAGTTCTAAAACTAATATTTTTATAACTCTTGTACAAACTTTGTTTCTTTTATAAAAATAAAATTTATATTTTGTCCTCAACAAAAAGGGGGAGATTGTTAATACAAATATCGTCATTAAACGTTATTTATATTTTTGATCTTTGCCTAAGTTTTGTTAACGACAAAAGTAAATTTAATTTATAAAAGCTTAAAGCTTGTCAAGTTTATTAGATATTAAAACAAGCTTTCTCAAACAATATATTCATCATTCAAGCATTTACATTTATGATTAGTAACATCTTGATATGACTCTAATCATTATGTATGATAGTAGTTTGTAGAATGTGTTAGGTTCTTAAAACCAAACACTACTTAAGCATTTGCATATTTCTATAAATAGTAATACAACATTTGACATCATGTATTACATCATGGAAATCATTGGAAGATTCCATTAGATATTTTGTGAAGATTTGTACTCTTCATATCTTGCACAATCTCACTTAGATAGAGTTGACTTTGGCAAGATTTGATATCTTGGCTGTCAGACCCGGCGGTACCAAAATGGTACACGGGCGGAACCCTTTTAAGGGGTCCGCCGTCCGTGGACGCTCCTGTCCATTTTGGCTATAAATAGCAATGCCAAGCCAAGTAGTTGATCATCCCTTTCTAACATACTTTTATACATATCTTCTCTCTAACCTTTCTAACTCAGTTTCATATCATATTAGTGATCTCTTTTGTAGTAAAGAAGATCAAGTCATATTCAAGCTTCAACGAGAAGTTGGAAGTCTTGTTTGTTTAAGTGTTGTATGATCTAGTGTTGATCCATACTTCATTGTTGTACCAAACCATCCTAATCTTGTGAGTGTGAGTGGTTAGTATTTTAGTCCTCAAAATACATTGTGTGTGGGAGTAGTTGTACCCTTGGAAAGAACTCGACATCTAGCTTAGTGTCGGAAATAGTGTAAGCGAAGTGTAAAGGTTTTCTCCGCCGGCGAAAGGAGCTTGTTGACTAGTGAAGTTAAACTCTCGAGTGTGAGACTCGGGGAGTGGAGTAGGGCAAGGAAAAAGAGTCCTTGTAGGCCGAACCACTATAAACAACTTGTTGTGGTTTGATCATCTCTTTCCTTATTTACTTATTACACATTGCTTGCATATTTCATTAACATACTAAAGATCAATATCAATTGATCTTTCAATAAGTTTCAAAGCAAAGTTTTTAATTGGTAAACTATTCAACCCCCCTTCTAGTTTTCTACAAATGGTAATCTGAAATTTTGGTGTAGTTAGTGTAATTTGAGCCAAATTTTGGTTAATGCTAAATTTGGCTACTAAGTGGTATATGGTTGTAGTTAGGATTCTAATTTTTACGAGTTTGATTATTTCACGTGGCTAGATATAGTATTTTTAACGACATTGTGACTACATGGGTTTTGTACGGTATCATATATTTGGGTTTGAAGTAGCATATCACGGTGCATGTATTTTTAATTTTAGTTAAATATTTTGTTTTATTTAAATAAATAAAAATAAAATAAAATATATGGGGTCAAGTGTGCACGACGGCACGAGAATATGGTATTATAGGAGAGACGGGTGTTTTTGGTGTTGTGGTGAATTTTGGTGTTATGAAAAAGGTGCTGATGTGCCAACATTTTTTCCCACGACACCATCAGGATGGTTCGAAGGTACCTAGTGCTCTAAACTGCTTTGGTACGTCAAAATTATTATTTCTTTCAAAAAATTATAAGTTTTTAAATTACTACAGTAGAATCATATTTTGCATTTGAGAAATGATAGGGGGCATAAATTTAGGCCTAAAACTAAATGGCATCATCCTGATGGTTGTAAAATAAGTGGGTCCTTATCTACATCCATCAAGATGGTGACACTTTATTTTAGACATAAAATTATGCCTAAGTTTAGGTCCCTTTATCATTTCTCTTTGCATTTTACCTTTTCCTAACACATTTTTTACATTTTACTATTTCTTCAAGGCTAGTACATTATGCATAAAAAGTGGTACATCATTCAGATAATAAAATGTAGACTTTTATGAAATTCCAACATATCCTTAAACCCTTTTAACAGTGTCCAAGCAGGTTTCAAACTCTCTTCAACTCTAAAATCTAAATTACTAAACCCTGTTTCACTTCAAAAACATTTACCAAATCTTGGTTCCTTTGTATTCTATGAATATATCTATCTACTTGTGTGTATATCCTAAATAAACAAAAGCAATAAACTTGGAACTTGGGTTTGATTTATGGCTGCATCTTTGACACCTTCAGTAATATTTCATGTAAAAAATATTGGGTTTTCTGAATACTACAAAACCCATTTTCCCAATTCAAGGTTTAGTGAAATTTTTGGTTCAGACATTTCATCGAGCAGTTGGTGTGCAAAGCGAAAATCATTAAAAAGGACTAGGCTTGACAGTTTTTTAGCCAAGGTTTCAGTTGCATACGGGTCGGGTATTAAGGAACATCCAGCATGGGTTGATAGAAAGGAAGAAGATGTTGATGGTGTTAGTGATGATGGTTCAGCTGTTTATGACCATAGGCTGCAGTTTTTGGAAGAAAGAAATGAAAAGAATCTGTCGTGGCGTTTATTGAAGCTTAGCAGGGGTGATAAGGTTAGAAGCGCACTTGAGCTTTACGCGTCAATGGATTTTATGGGATTGAGACCTGAGTCACATGCTTTTAATGCTCTTTTGTCGTGTTTGCTGAGGAATGATGAGCTTGATGATGCTTTGCTAGTGTTTGAGTCTATGAAGTCGTATGACCGAACAAGTGGACATAGTTATAATTTGATCTTACAAGGGGTTGCGAAGGCTCGAGGGTTTGAAGCAGCTTTTAGAATGTTTGAGGAGCTTGTGAGTGATGAGGAGCATAAGAAGAAAGTTGATCAAGTTTTGTTTAATATGATGTTGACTTTGTGTAGGGATGAAAAAGATTGGATAAAGAGCGAGAGAGTTTGGATGAGGATGAAGGATAACGGTTGTGTGGGGAATTCAGTTACGTACCGGTTATTGGTTACTATATTTCTTACGTTTTGTCAGTATGGATTGGCTATTGAAGCGTATCTTGAAATGGTTCAGAATGGGGTTGAACCAGATACTCGTACTACGGAAGCTGCTATTATGGCATTTGCGAAAGATGGGAGATGGGATTTCGCGTTGAATGTTTTTCGTGGTATGATGAAAAGAAAAGAGAATCCTAACATCATTATATTTAACGCGTTGATTCATTCACTTGGGAACAATGGTCAGGTTAATCTCGCTTTTAAAGTCTACGATTGTATGAAATCATTAGGGCACGTTCCTACGTCGTACACTTGGAATGCATTGCTCGTTTCTCTATGTAGAGCTGAGCAATATGGTGATGCGCTTAGGCTTTTTGAAAGAGTTCAACAAGAGGCACCGTCTGCACTCGAGTTGCATTTGTATAATACTGCACTAACAGCCTGCAAGCAGCTTGGTTCTTGGAGACGAGCTTTGCAGATTCTATGGGAGATGGAGAGTTCAGGATTGTTGATTCCGGTTACATCATATTGTCGAGTTATTGAAGCTTGTGAGGTTGGAAATGAGCCGAGAGTTGCATTGCAAGTATACCAACGGATGGTTCATCAGAAGCAAATCCCAGATACATTAACTTTGCTGTCACTGATTAGATCTTGCATATGGGGTTCTCTTTATGATGAAGTACATGAAATTTTGAAAGTAAGTTTGACCTTTGTGTACAATTAGTTTAAATCACTAGCATCTTTGTGTAGTTTGTTTCTTATGGTATAATGTGGTGGTTTACTATCTGCAGCTTGTTCCACCAAATGCGAATCTTTACAATGCTGCAGTTCAGGGTTTTTGTCTGAGAGAAAAGACTGATTCAGCAACCAAGTTGTACCAGGAGATGCGTGAACTTAAGCTTTCGGCTGATCATAAGACACGAGCAATGATGCTGCAATTCTTGCCAAGATGCTAAATTGCTAATGTATCAAAGCTACTATGATCTATTGGCTTGTAGCAGAACAAATCATCACAGCAAACACATCACAAGAATCACTCAGTGTGTTCGATAATGTATCTTAGAACTTGATTTGCTCTTATCATTGTAAACAAATCAACAATCTGTATAAAAGAAGAACATGCTGGTAATATGTGATTTGATATTTAAAAGTAGCAAAAAGACTCGCCATAGCATAAGCATTTATTATGCAATACTAGCTGTTGCTAATGGTACAGATTTTGAAATATCAACTATAAGTGTGTATAATTTTATGAATTATCTACTTGTACAGTTGTGCGTTTATAGTCTAGACAGTTTGCGAGAGGGCTTGTTGACCCTCAGGCGCTCCACCAGGTGTGTCCACTTTCTTGAATACTAGCTTTTGTTGGGGGAGTTGGCCATTGGAAAACGCTGTGACTTCGGTGTCAACTGATATGGTATCCTCATCTTTGAAGTCTCCTCTCAAGATACCCTTTGCAAGCTCGTTTTCCACATGTTGTTGGATCACCCTCTTTACCGGTCTAGCACCGTAGTTTGGATCATACCCGAGACTTCCTAGAAGCTCAACCGCAGCTTCACTAACCATAATCTTTAGCTTCCGATCTGCTATCCTCTTTTGTACTCGTTCCAACTAAAGATCACAGAAAAACAATTTTCAAGTTTGCATCAGTAAAAATACAATAATAAATCAAACACTTAAAAAAGGACTAGGCGTACTGAAACATTGAAGCAAACCTGTAATCGGACTATTCTATTGATTTGTGAGCGGTCAAGTGGCTGGAAAACAATGTACTCGTCAACCCGATTCATGAACTCGGGACGAAAGATTGACCGTGCTGCATCCATTACTCTCTGTTTTATGGTCTCATACGCTCGTTCTTTTGGCATGGAGTCGTCTTCTGTGTCAAGTATGTACTGTGAACCTACGTTTGAGGTCATGATGATGACAGTGTTTGTGAAGCTGACTGTACGACCTTGTGAGTCTGTCACCCTGCCATCATCCAAAATCTGGAGGAACACGTTGAACACATCAGCATGAGCCTTTTCAATCTCATCGAACAGGATGACAGCATAGGGCCTCCTGCGCACTGTTTCAGTCAACTGCCCTCCTTCCTCATACCCTACATATCCAGGTGGAGCACCTATTAATCTAGAAACAGCATGCTTTTCCATGTATTCACTCATGTCAATCCGTACAAGGGCCTCCTCGGTATTGAACAAGTAAGAAGCAAGTGCTTTTGCTAACTCAGTCTTTCCAACTCCAGTAGGTCCCATGAACATGAAACTAGCTATCGGACGGTGAGGATCCGATAGGCCAGCTCTGGACCGTTGGATAGCCTCAGCCACAGCTGTCACCGCAGGATTCTGACCCACAACTCGTTTGTGTAGCTCTTCCTCCAAATGTAAGAGTTTCTCTCTTTCGGATTGTTTCAGCTTGGAAAGTGGAATGCCAGTCCATTTGCTGACAATCTCAGCTATGTCATCACCAGTAACTTCTTCTCGAAGCATGGACTTCCCTGAACTCATATACTCGGCCAATTCTTTGTCAGCAGTTTCAAGTTGACGTAGCAAAGAGTTCAGACTTCCATACTTGAGCTCAGCTGCACGGTTGAGATCATACTCTCGCTCTGCCTGCAATATCTCCAAATTAACCCGATCAATCTGCACAAGAAGAACAGTAGTTAAGGTATGATGAAAAGTTCGTCTTTCAAACCATGGGTTACACGAAGATCAACAAAAAATATAGTATTAATCAACTATTGACTTACTTCTTCCTTAATGGATTGAATATTTGTCATGACACTCTTTTCATGCTCCCATTGTTCAGTTAACTGGGCCTGCTTTTCTTTCAAGAGAGCCAACTCTGCTTCGAGCCGACTCAACCTATCCTTTGAAGCTTTGTCTGTATCACTAGTGAGTGATAGCCTCTCCATCTCCAGCTTCAGTACTGAGCGATTGATCTCATCAAGTGCAGTAGGTTTTGAAGTGATCTCCATTTTCAGTTTAGCAGCTGCTTCATCTACCAGATCAATGGCTGCAATTGACAAGATACACAGACCAGTATGATATTTGATGCTAAATGACATTGCTAAGATACAAACTGATCTTTGAATTTTTAGATTTTTGCATTACCTTTATCTGGTAAAAAGCGTCCACTGATGTACCGGTCTGAGAGAATTGCAGCTTCAACAAGTGCACTATCTGAAATGCGTACTCCGTGATGCAGTTCATACCTTTCACGCAGTCCACGAAGTATGGAAACTGTATCATCTACTGTAGGCTGATCAACATAAACTTGTTGAAAGCGGCGCTCCAATGCTGGATCCTTCTCGATGTATTTACGATACTCGTCCAACGTTGTTGCACCAATGCATCGTAACTCCCCACGACCAAGCATTGGCTTCAGGAGATTGCCAGCATCCATTGCACCATTGGTAGCCCCTAAAAACAAGAGTCACTTAAAATTAAGCAAAATGGGCTCTGGACTACTTCTACTATGCTCAATGACTCAATAAAACATAAGATTATCTGGAATTTGCAATACCTGCTCCAACAACAGTATGGATTTCATCAATGAAAAGAATAATCTGCCCATCTGATTCTGTAACCTCCTTCAGCACTGCTTTAAGTCGATCTTCAAATTCTCCACGATATTTTGCTCCAGCAATAAGTGCACCCATGTCAAGCGATATCAACTGAGATTGTACAAAGCAAGTCAGTTAAGTACACATGTTTGTTAAGCAGCGATCGCATGCACAAAGATGATTAACAACTAAACCACAGTACATTACAACGCACCTTTCGGTTCATCAGAGCTTGAGGCACATCACCTTGCACTATTCTCTGAGCAAGCCTGTGAAACAAGGAGATGATAGCTAAATCAGTTGACAATATAGTGTAAATTATGAATATAGAAGTGCCTGCGACTTTTCAAGTAGAGGTAACCTCCATTCCATGCAAAAAAATAGTACTTTCTATTCTCTAGAAACGATCAGTGTGCATACAACTTAAAGATAACTTAGGGGCTTAGAGTTCAACCTCTTGGGTTTTAGCTTACAGAGGCTTCAAGTTATGTCTAAAGCAATTTTCGATTTAGTAAACAAAGCCAAATATTGATTATAAAAGGACTCTTTCAAAGTACTTGTCTTAGCAGTTTTTGTAAGATGGTAAACGCTACAAGCTGATTGTGAAATCACACGCATAAATGACAATACAATAAACATTATTTCAGCAGCTTACCCTTCAGAAATTGCAGTCTTTCCGACACCTGGTTCACCAATGAGCACAGGGTTGTTCTTAGTTCTCCTGGAGAGAATCTGGATGCATCTGCGAATTTCATCATCTCTTCCTATGACAGGGTCAAGCTTTCCTTCCCTCGCCATAGCAGTCAAATCTTTACCATACTTCTCTAATGATTCATACTTTCCCTCTGGATCTGAAGTTCAAAATATGTCGAGAAGAAGCATAATAGAGGGTCAATTTGGGTTATATCCTGGTGAAGAATCAATATACATTCCTAACACATAATCTATCATTTATTTTTGAAGTGGGGTTGTGCGATGATTTATTGGACCCTTAGTTAAATCAGAAAAATGTATATATACCTTGGTCTATAACTGTTTGCTTTCCTCTGATTGATTCTATTGCATTCTTCAATGTTTTCAACGAAATTTGGAAATCCTTGAACAACTGTTTCCCAAATCGATTATCTTGCACATAACCAAGCACCAAATGCTCAACAGACACAAACGAGTCTCCGTACTCTTTCTTGTAATCCCTAGCTCTATTCATCAGGGCTTCCAGGTCACGCCCTAGCATTGATCCAGCTGTCTCACCAATAACCTGCCATATATACAACCAATTTGCTAATTAGGAGTGCCAAGATGAGAAAAGGTAGTATCCCGCAAAAAATAATTTAGCAAACAAAATTTTTCCATAATATCAAAAACAATACACCACCTTTGGTTGACACTGAATGAACTTATCCGTAGCTTCTAGAAGGCGAGTATTATCCACACCAGCCTTGGAAAATATTCTTCGGGCCAACCCATTCTTCTGTTCCAGCAAGGCTTTCAACAGATGTTCAGTCTCCACAATCTGATGCTTGTTTTCCTTTGCCACTTCAGGTGAGGACACGATTGCTTGCCATGCCATTTCTGTGAATTCTTGTTGAGAAATCTGACATCACATTATCCAGACTTAAGTACACCAAGAAAAATACGTAACAGACCGCAAATCCAGAGATTATGAAAAAAATAAACGCAACATTGACAGGGAAATTTTCATTTGTTTAGTTCATAAAGATATCATATTTCTCTGTAGTGGATTTACTATTAAGATAATATAAAAGAAGTTAATTGCAAATGAAACAGCTACGGTAACTGACTAAGGGGGGTGTTTGTTGGGCTTATACAGTCGGCTTATGGCTTATTTGGTTTTACGGCTTATGTCATATAAAGCTTATGTAAGCCGAAAAGTGAGCTTGTTAAACATAAGCCCGAAACCAAATAAGCCATAAGCCGACTATATAAGCCCAAACAAACACCCCCTAACTGTAACCTACTGTAAACATCCTCACATCTGGGACTCGTGAAATGCACCATTTAGATTACATTTTCACAAAGTTAGATTCAGATTCTCATTACAGTAAATTCGTAAACTACTAAGAGAAAAAATATTGAAATTATGAGTGCTTCGGGATTTGCTTATACAGAGCTTGTGGTGATAACTAGAAGTAGATAATGAGGTTTCTGAAAACAGCCTTAGGGATAAACAGCTTATGCTCATAACTAGAATTAGTTAATGAATGAATATCACAGTTTATAAAAATTAACATAAATAGTATTAAAAAGAATAAAGTAGAGAGTTAGGTAAGGTTTACTGTATATACCCTTCCATTAGAAGAAGCATCAGCACGGACAACAAACGATCTTTTGCTACCAAACCTATGACTAGTTCTAGTGGTCAACAAAACACCACCACCATAACTGCTATTTCTGCTCCTCAATTTTAACGACCTAACGGAAGTAGTTGTTCTAGGTTTATAAGAAAATGAATGAACAGAAACAGAAGGCTGAGCAAACAATGCTGTTGTTCTGTCTAACGGAACGTTGTTGATGTGTACGCCGGAGAAAGACGCCGGGGTCGCCATTAATGACGGAAAAGAGTGCTTATTAGTCAAGTAGATAGCAAGTTTTTTTGGTTAGAAATTAAAAAGTAGTGTAGATAGATTAAAGAATGGAAAAGTAGAGGGGGGTGGAGTGAGAATATGGAAAAGATAGATAGGGTTCTCTCTCTCGTAACTTCTTTTGCTTGTTTTGTGGGTGAGGCTTTTCCTTCCTTTGCTTAAATAAAGTGTTGCTACCAGTTAAAGAGGATGGTTCAAGAGAGCGCTAGTTCTTTCTCTTCCTGCCACGTGCTGGCTGACAACACATCATTATTTTCCTTCCTTCAAATCTGTTTGTCAAAAAACTTATAGGCTGCCCAGTAGGGGGATTCAATCCCCCTCATTTTTCCTGCTACGTTAGCTTTCTCTCTCCAGTGACCTTCAGGCGATTAGGTGCGCCAGTAAGAGCGATTGGTTCATTTTTTTTTTTTCTTTTTTTAATTTAAAAAAAAAACATTTTTAACACAAAATAAAATTTCATTAATAATTAAAGCGTTACATAATAATTCAAATAAAATTAAAACATTACGAAACTTATTAAAACATTACGAAACTTATTAAAACATTACAACACTTATTAAAAATTTAGGTTGTGGCGTGCCTTGATCGCCTCTTTGAGTTTCTGCATTGTTTGTTGTTGTAGTGCGGGAGTAGCTTTGTTGTTGTTGTTGGTAGTGGATGTTTTGTTGCGGTGGAACAAATGGACGATTCATACTAAATGGATTGTTAGGTTGTTGTTGTGGAGCTTGTTGGGATTGATATTCGAAAGCAGGGGGTTGGAAATTGATTCTTGGTGAGACACCGGTTAACCGGAAATTCGGATCCGGTGTTAAAATATGCGGGACGTTTTGTGCCAAACGGGATTTTCGGCCTTTGGTTGGTGGTGTTTTCTTAGACATTTTTGCTTGAGAGGATTGTGAGATTTTTTATAGAGAGGATTGTGAGTTTAGTGTGTAAATAAGTTGTGTATTTATAGGATAGTTTTAGTAGTGTTTTTTTTTTTTTTTAACCAAACGGTACAAAAATTTATTATTTTCAAACGGTTATATATATTTTTTTGTTTGGATTCAACGGCTAGCAAGAAAAAGGGACTTAAATTGCTTTGTTCTTATCGATCGTGTGGACGAACGAGATGGGGGATTTTCCTGGCGATCGATTGGCTCCACATCAGGCCGATCGATAAGACATCGATCGCCATATGGCTCGATCGACACACGATTCACTCCTGCTGCGTTCAGCCTTATTGTGTTTGGGAAGGGCTTATACTATCTTTATGGGGCTTAAATTTCAAAAATAAGCCGGTTAAAAAATAAGTTTTGTTTAACAAGATGCTTATATTATTAGCCTCGAGCTTTTAAAGTTATAAGCTTCAGCTTTAAAAATAGGGTTAAAATTTTTAGACCGAGTTTATAGTATGTTAAATTACTTAATTACATACAAAAATATATAATATATACATATGTTAATTTAATTATATGTCATTTTTAGTAATTTTACAATAATAAGACACAAATTAAACTAATTTGCCAAACAAGTTTATAAAATAAAAATTCTAGTTTCGGCTTATAAGCCTCAGCTCCAGCCCCGACCCTAGCCCATTTTGCCAAACATAATGGGTATGTTTGGCGAAATAGGCTAGGGCTGGGGCTGGAGCTGAGGTTAAGGCTAGGACTTATATTACAAGCCGAAATTAAAATTTGTATTTTTATAAACTTGTTTGGCAAATGGATGTGGTTGAGACTTTTTATTGCAAAATTACTAAAAATGACATAATTCAATGAGTTTTTGTATATGTTATATATTTTTGTAGGAATAAGTAATTTATTCTTCAAAAGCCCCGTGCTAAAGTTTTTAGCCCCTTCTATAGGGCTAAAATTTTTACCCAACTTATTTTATAAGCCCTTCCATAAGCCCCATGACAAACGAGACTTATTTTATTAGCCGGATTATTTTAAAAGCCAAAACCTTAATAAGCCTCATTTAAGCCTTCGCCAAACATAGCCTATGTGGTTACTGAAATAAGTTTACATTAACTTTCTTAAAAAAATATATTGAGGAGCTAGTCGCACTTGCAAGTTATAGGTGAAAGGTTTTATGGATATTTAAATATACGTATGTCCGGATTCGAACTCGAGACTTCGGGATTGCACACATTACGTATGAGAGTTGATGTTAATAATTAATATATAAAATGTTATTATTAATTATTAGTCACGAAATAAAACATAACGATAGTTAATATTTAACGGGGTTTTGACTAACGGTCGTTAAATGTAAACTACGAGGACTAAGAATGAAATTAGTGGACAAGAAGGATCTAGAATCCCCTTGGGGGAGCATGGCCGGTCGTGGGCTATCAAACCCAAGGATGTGGGATTTCTTGGTCACCAAGTTTTGAGAAACTATAAATATAAACCCTTGTATTCATTATTCTCCTAACCTTGGATCACCAATAGACCTAATTTCTCTTCTCCTCTCCTCTTTCTTATGTGGCCGATCGTACACCCCTCACCATAAGGGTTTTCGATTTGCTTAACTCAAGATTAAGTATTTGGTTTTATTTGTGATTCAAGAAACTAGTTTTTCACATCAAATCGCTAATAGTACGTGTGTACAAGAACGAAGAACAAGTACGCTTGTGCTTGTGAATCTTGGTGGTCGACTTTTTGGTTGGGTCGAATTGTATAAACCCTAAAGTTAGGGTTTTGGGTTTTGGTTCTTGTTCTAATTACCGTTTGATTCTTGAATTGCTAAAAGGTACGCGTTTTCTTATTCGGTTAATTAATCTACATGTATTATTCCTATTTACTTCCGCTGCATGCTTTGATGATGTTATTTGATTTTATATAATTGTTATGAGTATTAAATCCCAACAGTGGTATCACGAGCCGTTAATATGATGTAATTAATTACCGAAACACATAAAAATTGAATCTTTATAATTATATGCATGCTTTTTATGGTTTCTAGGGTTTTGAATTCGAAACCCTAATTTTAATTATAGGGTCGATTACCCTTTTATTATTTAATTAAGTTTTAATTTTGTAAAACTTGTAGAAACCCTAGGATTGCATGCTAATTTTATGTGGTTAATTAATGAATAATTGTTATATGTCATGTAATATGCGTATCTTGGGTAATAATTGTTATGCGGAATCCATGGCGGAACATGCATGTTTTGCCATGGAGTATTGTTTGTAATAAATTGTTTAGTTGATAAACACATGTTCTATTTATTTATAATTATTGAATTGGGAAAGACCTCAATTATAACTAATAAAAAATCGTTATGTGCTAATTGGTATATTATTAACTTTGGCTTACGCAATCGACTTGTCGATGTATGTGGCTCATCTACTTGTAGGTGAAAGCCCTAGTTAATGTATGCATTTATTTACGCCTAGAATTGTTTATTAGAGTTTATTGAAATAATTATGCATGTGGCTAATTGTTTTTTACATATGTTAAATTGTTTAGTTATATGTTTATATTATTTGAGTGTGTTTAATTTTTTATTAAAATGTTTTTTTATTTTATATATTGTTTGACATGTTAGTAAGCAAAAAGGGTTTTTGAATAGAAAAATTAAATGGACTAAATAATGGCGAAACTGATTTGTTATCTAAGAATAATTCTTGAATTTTTAATTGATTGATGCGACTGTACTAAATGGTTAGAACGGCTCACCCACTAGAACAAACTATAAAGGGGTTAATTAAGAAGTGCACACCATCACACTGAAAGGATGTCTAAGGTTATGCTTTAGCGCTTACCTGGTCCTCTGCCCCATGTGAGTTCGATTGGAGCTACCTTGTATAACCATTCAATGTACGAAGCATCTTAGTGCAAAGTTGTAAGTTTCTCAACGCATCGATTAAAACTTTGTAGAATTCAATCTTAGCAATTAAAATCTTATGTAAGTTTTTCGAAAATATTAGGCTATAAAGTTGTATGCATGCTTCTTTATACATAAGTTTTGATCACACGTCAAAAATTGTACCCTTTAAATTTAAGTTTATGCCATCTAATGATATGAAACACTTGAAGTTGTAATTTAGTTATGTGAGACCTTGATCTAGATTACAATAACAAGGTGAATTATTTTGTTGTGTGAGACCTCAGCTTAATTATTTGCAGTTTCTAAATTAGACAACTTAATTAAGTTAGTTAGTGAGACCTATGACTTAAGGCATAAGATGGGATAAAACATGCTTACGTTTTGCATAAATTGTTTTGGCAAAATTGTAATTCCCATAACTTTCGGAATTGAAAACTTGTTTGTCAATTATTGTTTTTCAACAATTACCTATTCTATACTTTCACCATTAGCAGATCAACTGATGTGGTGAAACTATGATAATGAGGATCCAAAATTCAAGGAAAATACTATGGTTAATATGAATATTGACCAAAGGGTATTTTATTTTCTTGAAAGATTTAATTATCGAAAATACTGAAATTGAATTTTGTTAATTCTTTTGATTGTACTAATGCAACATTAAACCGTAAACGTGGTTTGGACTTTGGTAAATTGATCTAGTTCTGTTTTCAAACAAATGTTTGATCAAGAAAAGTTTACTAAAAGACAAACATAAACTCTTTTCCATGGAAGAAGAGTGAGACTCAATCCTATTCCTTTTCATGATTGAGAAAGGTATGTTAGGAACATTAGAATTGTCTAAATTCTAATATAACTCATAGCAACTTTAATAGTTAAGAAAATTGCACACCATGTTTTCATTAAGAGATTTCATTACCCTCTGTTGGTGATTGAATTCTTATATGACATTTTGGTCAACTAGAAAACATGTTTGACATTTTATGAGTTATTAAATTAGAAGCTAGACTAATTACCGCAAAATTGGTAAAAGACAACCTAGTATATCTAGTTGTTTTGATTTGACCAATTAAAGGTGCTACATACCATTATGGGGATAGTAGACCTATTATGGAAGAAATTACATGCTCAATTTTTCAAGTTAATAGCATTGATGGATAATCCATCATCTACTGAGTAGAATACACTCTTTTAGTACCCAAGTAATTGTTACGAATGGTCTTACAAAGGGGTAGCAACGTAATAGCACGCTATTTTCACTGGTTAATGAAACACTTACAATGTTGTCAAATCCAGTGGAAGTATGGTGTATTACTGAATAAGACATTATTATAACGTTGTCTAATTCAGTGGGAGTTACAAGATTTATTATCTTGGTGGTAACTCAGATTATTTCTAGATTTTCTTGAAATAATACATTACGTTCAAAAATGTAGACATTCATATTCTCAAGGATAGTTATGAACGTGTCCTTGATAATTAAGTGGTCCTACATCTACTTGTAATGCTTATATATCTATGACACTATCATATTGCTCACATAAACAAACGAATGTCATGGTGTTTATCTATATGGTGTTGTTCTATGCACAAGTGGGAGAAGTAGTTATTGTGTGCAAAGGAACAACACATACAAATATGCTTAATGGATTCTCTTGAGGTAAGAGATTCTAATAAGATTGACTTGTTTAGAACATGTGTCAAGATTATAACATAGACTACTTTTATGTCTTATGTCATTCAAATCATAGAAACACTTGAAGTTACATTTTAGTTTAAGTGAGATCTTGGCTAGATTGTAATCTCAAGGTAAATCTCCACTTGTCGTGGGATCGGGCATGAATGCTTTTGCAGTTTCTTAAGTTGGACACTCCAAAGGATGACATAATTAAAATAAAGTAATCTAATGCTAATTTAAATATTTGTGTATTCTTGAAATGACATAAATAGTATATTAACATGAAAATTAATTAATTGAAACCAAGATGTGGTGTTCATAATTACTTTTAAATTATACATGGTTATGTGTTTCTGTATAAACTCACAAACATGAAGTCTTTTAAAGACTTAATAATATAAAGTAAGATATTATAACTGTTATGTCTTTTGACTTGGTCAAAGAATACTTATGTTGTAAAACATGCAATTGGCTTGAATATTCTATTATACCATTAAGTTGACTTAGTTGGTAAATAGGTAGGCCAAAAGGAATAAGTTTATCTTACATATTGTTAGATTGTCTTACAATATTAATTCTAATGAAATACTGTATGTATATGAAATGTTCAGTTAGAAGAATCAAACATTTGTTATATTGTTTGATTCAAGATAACTATATCTTCTTTTCTTCCAAAAGTTATCAAGGTTAGAAATTGGGTATTGATTGGATATACTTAATAAAACTCAAAACCTAGAAGATTAATAAGACACCATTATAGTATGAATTGTGATGAATCACATTGAGTCTTATATTGAAGTTCTGATTTGTTAAAACTACTTATGGAGTAGGTTATTAATGAACAAGATTTATGAACTGTTAATGTGATTTGTAATATCCCACAAGAAAACAATTTAGTGTTGTTCTAATTTGTGGAAAACTATAAAGGGGTTGAATAGTTTTACCAATTAAAACTTTCTTTTAAACTATTTAGATTAACTTATGTCAATCTATTTGGGTGTGTGTGTTGGATGTTGATAAACAAGCATTTAAAGATAAGTAATGAAAGGATAAGGGTAAGAAGCACAAAACCACAACACGAGTATTTATAGTGGTTCGGCTACAAGGACACCTTCCTTTCCCTACTCCACTCCTCGAGTCACCTACTCGAGAGTTCGTAAACATTACACCAATCTCCTTATGGCGGAGAAGCCTTCACAACGTCGCTTAACCTTTTTCCGGTACAAAGCTAAATACCGAGTTCTTTCACACCAAGGCGAACCACACCTAACACAACGTCGCCTACCCTTTATACGGTGCTAGGCTAACCACCGAGTTCTTTCACACCTTATAAGAACTACTCCTATCACAACGTCGCCTACCCTTTATTAGGTACTAGGCTAAGCACCTAGTTCCATTGCAATGGATGGACTACTACCACACTACACCAACGACTAATCCCAAAGGAGATCTACTCCTTTACAACATCATCAAGGACATCAATATCCTTGGATCTAATGCTAGTGTATCTAGTACATCGAAACACACCATATCGAATGTACATCTAAGGCACCTTTCACTAATGCCTTTGACTAGATCTACAAGACACCTTTCACTAATGTCTTGTGTCTTTACTTCGAAGCACCTTTCACTAATGCTTCAAGTCTTAACTTCTAAGCACCTTTCACTAATGCTTCTTGTCTTGACTTCTAAGCACCTACCACAAGTGCTTATCCTATAGACGATAGATATCCTTCACTAACATCTTCGTCTTGACACTTGAGACATCTTTTACTAATGTCTTCAACACTACACTTCTTTGAAGAAAGAAAGAGATCATCAACAAGAGGACTTCAATAGCCTTGATGATGAGGAAGCATGGCAACTCATGGACTTGAGCTTGCTCGACTTCAAAGGTGGTGATCTTGCCTTTAAGAGGAACCTAGAAGATCACACAAAAACAAAACTACAAACATAGATCTCTTGGATCTAAGGTTAGTGAGATTTAACTCAGGGGAGAAAGTGTATTGGAAAGGGGTGAGATATAATGAAGAAATGGCTCACTATTTATAGAGGAAAAATCCTACTGTTTCCCCGGATCCCATGGATCCCTTTCACTTGGGATCCGGCTAGCACAAAGCTAGGGATCCGTGGAACGCTCCTCTTTGCCCATGGGTATTTTTGGTTATGGGTCATGGGTCATGGGTTATGGGTTGATCCATGGTTTTCTTTCTAGATACAATGTATCTTAAGGATACAATGAACTTGGTTAAGTGGTATAAATAAAACCATGGGTTATGGGTCAAAACCATTTGCTAGTTTTTACCTATTTAGTATATACTTGTTTTTACCCATTTTAGTATATACTTGTTTTTACCCATTTTAGTGTATACTTAGTTAAGTATATGTTAACCCAATATGTAAACACTAGTTGTTATACATATGTATATCTCAAGCATAAAATCACTTGTACTTATTTTAGTGTTTTATGTGAAAGCGTAAGTGTGTTATAAAACTATTAGTTCAAACCATTTACGTATTTTATTTGTTTCGTTAATATGATTTTACGTTTGTTATCGACAAAATATTAGAAGGTCGTAAGATATAAATAAACGTTTTTACGACTTATTTGTATTAACAATCTCCCCCTTTTTGTTGATGACAAAACATAAAATTATTTTAAGGAAAAGCTAAAATTCGTAGAAGTTTGAATTTGTAGTTTTTACTTTCTTCTCCCCCTTTTTGTCGAAACAAAAAGTGTTTGAAAGAAAGTAACACAACGTTTTTAAGAAAAACATGTGAAAAAGAAAAAAAAAATTGAGAGCAAGTAACGGGAAAGTATCTCGTCGTTACTCCCCCTTGACGAGTCCATCCCTAAGTAAGGGCGTCAAGAAACTAATTCTAATCTAGTTCATTTGCAACTAACTTTTGCAAAAGATTACGTCTATGTGACGGGTGTGCTCCCCATAGATGATTGCAATATTTGCAACGGGAAGTCATGAAATATAAATCAAAGGTTGCAAGTAATTTTGCAACGTATTGTTTTGACACCAATCTCCCCCTAGCTTTAGGATGTCAAATTCTTTATGTGTTAATTGAATAACTGCAAAACAAGGGTTATAAAACAAGTATAATACACAATTTCCTGCAAATGTGATTTAAGTTAGTAAAAATAAACTTTCTGTCTTCACGGATCCCACGGTTCCCTCCTAGTAGGGATCCGTCTAGGCAATTTTGAGGGATCCGTCTGGCTGATGATTAAAATCAGCAAAGGAGATATAACAAGTAATGTTTTCACATAAATGAGATATGAATACATATGCTCAGAAAGATAACAAGTAGCATGTAATTCCATTTAATAAAACAAGAGTTATGATATACATGACTCTAAAAATAAGAAAACAAACAGTGCATGACTAGGAATTTCTAGACCAACTAACACTTGATGCTAGGACACCACTAAAATTCTTCTAGCTCAAGTTTTGTTTAGGTTTGATCTCGTCGAAACGTTCGAGGAGATGATAGAACATGAAACGTTGGTCTTCTCGTACTTCATGTATCAAACTTTCAACATGTTGACAATGGTAGCAATCTTTGTCATGGCTAGGTAGTGGTGGTGGATGAAATGAAAAGGCTTGATGCGAAGGATCAAGTGAATCGGCTTGTGGAGCTTCAAACGATGAAGGGATTGGTGGAGGTGCATTTGAGAATGCCTCGACCAAGAATGATGGTGGTGGTAAAGAAGTGTCAACTTCCATATGGTCGGGTGGTTGACTTTGATGATTTCTCATAATCCAAATAGGATTATAGGATGGAGACGGCGAAAAGGAAGCCGGAGCAAGTGTTGACTCAACACCTTGATTTTGAACCATTATTCCTCCTAATGAGGAGAATGTTGTTGGCGGAAGCGGATGAGACGGCCTAGGAGGCAAGTCCTCTAAATTGTAGAGGTGTGGTGATGATAGTGGTGAAGTAAATGAAATAGCTCTAGGAACCAATGGTGATGGTTTAGTGGAGATGATATTGTTTGGCCTAGGAGGTATGGTGGTGTTAGGCATATGTAGTTTTGTGGGTACTATCCTTTTAGGAATTGGTTTGATTGGATGATGAAGGATTCTCTCATTTGTTGGTTTGACGGGAGATGATTCGGTTGAGGAGATTTCGTGTATAACACGAGCCTTTTTCATGGGTGGTTCTTTGGTGGATAAGTTACTACTTGGGGTTTTTCTCATGATGAAATGATTTCAAGAGCTGAAAGTTAGAGTGAGAGTGATGACTATGGAGGTCCTAACAAGGTGGTTTATAAACTAAGAGATTTGGTAAGTGCATTTAAGCTTAAAGCCACTAGGATTCATTGGAATGTGATGATTGACATGCACAAGAGTCAACTTTAGAGGTTGGACTAATCTAGGAACTCATTTAAGATGAGATGGAGTGTTTGAGTTAGGAAGATAAGTTGAAATGATTGTTTTAGCAAGATTTGACCTATACTGTCATCCGGATCCCACAGTTCCTTTCTCAGAGGGATCCGTCTAGGCTAATCCTAGGGATCCGGCTATCAGCAGCTATGAGAGAGTGGAAATGATGTTTCTAAAATCTAAGACCTATAACATCTTGAGTGTTTCAGTCTTCCTAAGTGTCTTAAATGAAGGGGTGCTTAAGTACTTGAAGGTGGTGAGTGATGTAGCTAATGATTGTCTTTATGGAAGGATTTGGAACTTTCATGAGTACCAATGAATGAGCAAAGATGACACTAAAGATGTCAATTGAAGCTAAATGATCCTAGAGATGAGGTTGTGACTTAGGATTGTGTTTTGGAAAAACTCCTAATGGTTTTGAGATGGGAAAACTAGGATTTGATCAACTTTGATCAATTTTGAGGTGAGGTAGATTTATGATCAATTTAGTCATAAAAGATTTCTAACCTAGATGTGAAGGGTCAAATAAAAAATAGAATGTGAGGTTTTGAGAGCGGAAGAGTGATGGATTAAAACAAAGTGATAGATCTATGAATATCTTAGAGTGTGATCTATGTGAGTTGGAATGAGTAGGAAGGATCAACCTATCTTGATAAAGACTTAATCTACCTTAAGACACTATGTTTAGCTTAGTGTGAGGTGTTCTAAGGATGTGTTTGACATACAATGCTTGCAATTACATTTTCTGTTTGCCGGATCCCACGGTTCCCTAGATGTAGGGATCCGTTTAGTACAACATTTGGGATCCGTCTATCTGCTAGACAGAGCCTTTACTAAAGGTATGCAATGATCTTGGCAATGCATTATATTCCAAGTTTTGTTTAAAGGAGTTCTAAAAATAAGATATCAAATCTAAGATGTTTTATTTCATGAAAGAAATAGGATTACATTGATAAATAACGAGTAGAGTATAATTGATCCTATTTGACTATTCTAGGTTCATTGAGTGTCTTCGCTAGGAGGATCATTATGTGATTGATGGGTATTGGTGGAATCAAGAATGAAGAAAGTCTTCATGAGAGATATGTTTAGCGGTTCCATCATTTTGTTCACAATTACGTACAACGGACTTTGAAATTGAGGATGAAAGTGCATAACATTGTGATAGAGGCGTGTCAAGAACATTCCATAAGGGATGAGTTTATTCTTGGAGCCTTGAATATTTGCAATTCGCCTTGCGAAGAAATAGGCGAGATTGTATGGTTGTTGTGTTAGCAAACAGTACAACATGTAAGCACAACAAGCGGGAAGAATATCTCGATTTCCCCTAAGACTCCAAACATTTTCACGTAGAATGAGAGCAAGAGGCTTGTAATCTTCTCGGATATCCCGTGTATGGATAATGTTTGGATTGGAGTAATATGGTCGAGGTTTGCATATTATGCGATTTAAATCTTCCGGAGAGGGTATGTGTGAACAATATGGACTATTTTCTTCACGAAAGTTGAAGAGAGAATCAAGAGACCAATCTTCGGTGAAGGCACATTGTCCATGATTTGGAATCCGGAGGATGTGAGCAAAATGCCCAAGGGTTAAAGTGAACTTTTGGTTTTTGATATAAAACCAAAGAGATAAAGAGCGATCCTCGTTACGAACGAGTTCAACTTGACGGAAGAATTCTATTATGAACCTTGGACATATCTTCTCGTTGATTTCAAGAAGACATTCTAGTCCTATGGCTCGGAAGGAGGTATTGATACCTTCTTCAAATTGTAGAGAGGTGTCTACAATACGTCCTTCATGGAAGTGACGGTTTTCGAGATTATTGAACCCACGGACATGATTGCCAGGTGTGTTGGGCTCAAGAGAGATGTTCGGAGTGTAGACGCTAGTGAGTGAAAAATCAAACTCATATTCATGCGTCATAATTAAACCTATAGAAATGATAGGTTAAAGAAAGAACATGTTTGTGACCAACCTATGATAATCTAACGTTTTTACTAGATTTTATTAACAATGGTATTTAACACTTAACTAACTTATGGTTTTGAAATTCTAGTGGATTATTACTTTTAGAAAGATAGTGGTTTTTAATCTTGCATGAAAACTGTTTTCCAGTAGGACGGATCCCACAGTTCCTTTACAAAAGGGATCCGGCTAGTATATCTTCCGGGATCCGTGGATCTGTAGTAACAGACACAGATTTGATAAGAACAAAGGTTTTACAGTTTTTATACCACGAAATATGTTTTATCCTACATTTTCTTTTAGCATGCATACATGACTTCTAATGTATCATGAAAGAATATAAAACATATAAATCAAAAGATTATGATAAACACATTATAACAATAACAACCTAGATAAACTAGATTATTAATAATATTGCATTTCAATACTAAGGATGATACAAAGGATTGGGTATATGACCCCAATATAGATTAACAACACAAAGTAAATGTCTCCGTATGTGGACTTCATCATAGGGAACACAAGTGCGATGAGTGTTAGGGCGATGAGCACGAGTGCGATGTAAACCATGTTGATGACGGATCTTCTTGGTTTCGATTGAGATGGAATGAGGAGGAAGATGAAGTTTTTGAATGAGAGGAAATTTTTAAAATTGGAAGATTTGAAAAAGTGAGGGTTTGATGAGATGGTCGACGGTGGGAGTTTTTATAGGGAAGGAGGAATTTTTGAAATTCGTGTTTTGTTTTATTATTGGATTAAAAGAAACAAAACATAAGTTTTATATACCACGACTTTAGACGAGAAATAAAACACGTATGTGAGAAAAAGGCTTCCTAATGAAGCTTCATGTAAAACATGTAATTGCACAAAAGATAATCATATAAATACCTAGATGAGTATACTTAATTAACAAGCAAAGTAAAAAAGAAAAACATACCTCTAGCGCACTTAGGAATGTCTTTACAAATGACACAGCAAGTGTCACTTAGACTATTCCTGCTCCTTTGCGTTTAAGATACCTTCTTAAGGAAGGTATTCTTGATACCAAGCGACTCCTAAAGCTTGGTGGGTATGAGCTTTGACTAATCAACATGACAAGGAAGATTAGTGCAATTAAATGAAAAAAAATAAAAAATGTTGTTATCAACTCAACATCCAAACATACAGTTTTTGAAAAACATGGGGTTTGTTTTTATGAAAAACCTTCTTTGTAGTTTTCAATTAACTATGGATCGTATCAAGTTTTTAAAGTACAATATACTTCAAGAAACTTGGTAACGAAGCTCTGATGCCAATTGTGGAAAACTAGAAGGGGGGTTGAATAGTTTTACCAATTAAAACTTCCTTTTAAACTATTTAGATTAACTTATGTCAATCTATTTGGGTGTGTGTGTTGGATGTTGATAAACAAGCATTTAAAGATAAGTAATGAAAGGATAAGGGTAAGAAGCACAAAACCACAACACGAGTATTTATAGTGGTTCGGCTACAAGGACACCTTCCTTTCCCTACTCCACTCCTCGAGTCACCTACTCGAGAGTTCGTAAACATTACACCAATCTCCTTATGGCGGAGAAGCCTTCACAACGTCGCTTAACCTTTTTCCGGTACAAAGCTAAATACCGAGTTCTTTCACACCAAGGCGAACCACACCTAACACAACGTCGCCTACCCTTTATACGGTGCTAGGCTAACCACCGAGTTCTTTCACACCTTATGAGAACTACTCCTATCACAACGTCGCCTACCCTTTATTAGGTACTAGGCTAAGCACCTAGTTCCATTGCAATGGAGGAACTACTACCACACTACACCAACGACTAATCCCAAAGGAGATCTACTCCTTTACAACATCATCAAGGACATCAATATCCTTGGATCTAATGCTAGTCTATCTAGTACATCGAAACACACCATATCGAATGTACATCTAAGGCACCTTTCACTAATGCCTTTGACTAGATCTACAAAACACCTTTCACTAATGTCTTGTGTCTTTACTTCGAAGCACCTTTCACTAATGCTTCAAGTCTTAACTTCTAAGCACCTTTCACTAATGCTTCTTGTCTTGACTTCTAAGCACCTACCACAAGTGCTTATCCTATAGACGATAGATATCCTTCACTAACATCTTCGTCTTGACACTTGAGACATCTTTTACTAATGTCTTCAACACTACACTTCTTTGAAGAAAGAAAGAGATCATCAACAAGAGGACTTCAATAGCCTTGATGATGAGGAAGCATGGCAACTCATGGACTTGAGCTTGCTCGACTTCAAAGGTGGTGATCTTGCCTTTAAGAGGAACCTAGAAGATCACACAAAAACAAAACTACAAACATAGATCTCTTGGATCTAAGGTTAGTGAGATTTAACTCAGGGGAGAAAGTGTATTGGAAAGGGGTGAGATATAATGAAGAAATGGCTCACTATTTATAGAGGAAAAATCCTACTGTTTCCCCGGATCCCACGGATCCCTTTCACTTGGGATCCGGCTAGCACAAAGCCAGGGATCCGTGGAACGCTCCTCTTTGCCCATGGGTATTTTTGGTTATGGGTCATGGGTCATGGGTTATGGGTTGATCCATGGTTTTCTTTCTAGATACAATGTATCTTAAGGATACAATGAACTTGGTTAAGTGGTATAAATAAAACCATGGGTTATGGGTCAAAACCATTTGCTAGTTTTTACCTATTTAGTATATACTTGTTTTTACCCATTTTAGTATATACTTGTTTTTACTCATTTTAGTGTATACTTAGGGTGTGTTTATTTCATTAAGATGTTTTGGGTCTGAATCTGACTACCACATCTTACTAGTAAGAGGTGGCTAGAAAGTCTAAATCTGAACGAAATAATGTTGTTTGTTTTTGTATAATTGTCCGAATGATTTTAAGTGCTCGTTTTTACAATTTGTTTATTAAACCAACGCAATGCGATAATAAGTAACTTATGTAAATATGAAACAAGACTTTTTATCATAAATATAACATAGTTAATAAACAATCAAATATATTATATAAAGTATACAAAACGAGTAAGAGGCAGTAAGACAAGTCCCCCACCTCTTACTGAGTAAGATGTTATATGTCTAACTGGGTCTTACTCAAAAGAAAAAAACAAACAAGCAAAACGTCTGCCCACCTCTTACTGGTAAGAGTAAGAGGGAGTAAGAGGGCTAGTAAGACCTTTTTTTAAAAAACAAACACACCCTTAGTTAAGTGTATGTTAACCCAATATGTAAACACTAGTTGTTATACATATGTATATCTCAAGCATAAAATCACTTGTACTTATTTTAGTGTTTTATGTGAAAGCGTAAGTGTGTTAGAAAACTATTAGTTCAAACCATTTACGTATTTTATTTGTTTCGTTAATATGATTTTACGTTTGTTATCGACAAAACATTAGAAGATCGTAAGATATAAATAAACGTTTTTACGGCTTATTTGTATTAACATAATTGCTAAAATATTTATAGATAGTCTTTAAATTACAAAAGCAAGTGGGAGTTTTGTTTAGATCTTGAAGAGATTAAATTACAATTACAAAATACATAATTTTCTAAAATACACTAGTAAATATCATGATGAGGTAAAATGTGATAGACCTCAAAATGGAGGAATTCTCATTCATAGATCCGCAAGGATATCTCAGATATTTGATATGATGAGAAATATGAATTACAGGATCATGGTAAACCTGTTAATCATAATGATATATTACCTAATATTGAATTGTGGTAAATTATTCATACTATGAATGTTAAGATGCTGTCCAAAAAGATAATCAACTTTGAAAACTTGGTTTATCTTAATAATGATGAGTTTCTTCAAAGGAAGGAAAACCCTAGTGGTTTAAATCTTTGTGTAGAAATCATATGGACAAGATTGTACATGTGTTTAATGCATGACTTATGACAAGATTATTAATCACACTTAAGCAATTAACTGTGATTGAATATTCTTTCCTTGGCACATTAAATATATAATGATTATAATTGTCATACTTATTTTCATTGATATGAAAAATGATAATGGAATATTAAAACTATTTCTTGTGTGATTGCTTTTGCGAGGACGATAAGCAATCGAAAGGAGTTTTATGAATTCACATAATCTTTGGAAATGTACAAAAGGCAAGAATCCATGAATGGATATATGCATGCATCTAGGAGATGATTCTTATGGTTAACTATTAAATCCAAGTTTTGGTTTAAAAATTTAAAATAAGATAATTTCTAAGTATTTCTGAAAGCTAGTGGGAGTATTGTGTTTATTTTCTTTAAATCTTATATGTTGTGGGTAGTAACATTCCATCTAAGCTAAATGTTAAGTTTTAGTTTGGAATGGAACTTCAAATGAAAGATTTAGAAAATAAGACATACATCATTGGAATATATGTTTATTATTAATAAACATGTGTGGTATTAAATAAATGAGTCTAATAGAACATGATATATCATTTGGAAAATAGATATGTAGAACATGAATGAAATCTTAGTTTGACACAAGGATTTTTCATGTACATCATGTTATTGTTGTATCATGCGTGAATGCAAGATGATTTGACAACATTGATATCTAATGAAGTTATTAGATAACTAGTGTAATGAATATTCAAATGGAATATGTTTGAATTTAGAATTACATTCCTCAGCCTGGATTTGCTCTCAAAATTCTATGGATGAGCAATACAGCAATTGTTGCGTAATTGTCATAGCCAACAAACTTGAAAGTTTGGAAGGCATCAAACATTACACTATAGATATTGAAGTTTACGGAGATTTTTAAAGAGCATATTGGTGTTTGAATACAATGATGCTGGTTTAATTGAGATGACACTCAATACTAGTCATGGGAGGATTTCATCCTTGTAAATGGCCATGTGAACTAGTTGTGCTCAACTAAGAGCATAGTTGCATTATACAATAAAGAATAAGAATACTTTAAACTTTAAAAATGTTTGAAAGTTTGATTGTCATAAATTGGTGCTTGAGGATGTCACACACTTTATTAAATATTATGTGGCAATATCAAGATATTTTGAATGCACACATACAAGAACTTCACTAGTTGAATTCTTAAAATAAGTATTCTCAAAATTCCGATAGATCAAAGTTAGTTGAAATTATGCCTTGTCAACAAGTATGATTGTCATTACTTGAGATGTAATTCATTAACCAGTATTATCATGCATTGATCTATTTAGTATTTGGATAAGGGATGTTTTGAACAAATATTATTTAAATGGAATAAAAATTGGTTATGTTTATTTTTCATTTTCTTAATATTATATCCTATATTTGCATGTTTAATCCGTGAATAACTTATGTTATTCTAAATAGTCCGTTGTCGATCAATGATGTGGGAATGTCATTGAATTAAGACAAATCTGAGTTTTGGTAGAATATACTTTTAAAGTATATTGATGCGTGGGACATACCAGATTCACATGATATTCAATGAATTGAATATAGGACTCATCCCAACTTTACATGATGATACTTTATGGATCTTTGTCATTAAGTATATCATGAAGTGTTTATCCTCATACTTGAGATACCAGATAACTGATATGAATGTAGTGCATTTGTGTAAGATAGTCTAACGCTATTGATAAGGTTTTAAAATGTACATTTTTGAGGGGTCGTTTAAGCCCTTATTTGATCACTTTTGTATCCGTTATTACTTAATATCGTTCCTTTTCACTTTTTAGGTCTCTTGAAGGCAAATTGCTGTAATGACACTTATTTGGACGAAAAGGCGCGGATATACGAAGAAAATGGCCAAAGTCAAGAATCGAGACACTCAAGCTGCTGAAAGACAAGGTGACGGCGTCACTGCTTAAACGCGACGCCGTCGGAGCATTTTGTGACGACACAGAAGCCAAATTTCCTATTTTCAAGTGACGGTGTCAGGCTTTAAAAGGGTAGGCCGTCGCAACTCAGACGGCCTAGATTTGATCCAGACGGCGTCAGAAGCTGAAGAGGACGGCGTCACAAGCACAAGGTGACGCCGTCGCAAGACTAACGTGGCCAAGACGAAACCCTAATGACGGCGACCCGACGGCGTCATAAAACATAAGGTGACGCCGTCGCACATGTAATCTTATATATAGAATCTGAATTTTTCAGTATTAGAGAGTAGTCTTTTTGGAGTAAAAACCTAAACCGAACCAAGGCTGTCTTGTACAGTATTTTAGGGTTCCAAACCCTATCTTACATCAAGATAAGTGTTTTACTTCATTAATTCAATTATGTCTTTGATTATTTGTGTGTATGCTTGCATGTTCTTCATGTCCGGCTAATTTACTTGTGTGTTTGCTTAGGGAATATGAAACTTAATTATTAAATATTGATTGGTTGTTTCTTATCTTAATTGTTAATGATCTAGTAATGTGATAGGTCATTCGTTGTGTAATTAATGCTTGATTAATCTTTGTGAACCTTAGGCTATAGCACTTAGAGCGGTTGTAGGCTAAACCATCCAAAGAGGGCCTTAGAGTTAGAGTTTATAATCCCTAGTGGGTTTTGTAGACGAGACCCTTTGGTAAGTTCAAAGAGTTAGGGATAAACGCATACCCTACGACTTTAGACACACAACGCGATTAAGAATAAGGACGTGACAATTCAACCACCAATAGGAGATAATTAAGGAGTAATAAAACCTAAGTAAACACATCTTTAAACTATCATACGAACACACAATAATTAGACATGGACTACCCATTAGTTTAGATAATTAGATAAGTAGAAGTAATCGTTAGAAATACCAAAACCTCCAAACTCAAACCCCGAGATTCGTACCTTTCCATTTCCTAAAAAACATAAAAAAAATAAAAAATAATCTTCCTCAACCCCAACCTTAGCGTAGTAACTTCTCACTAGCATTCCTATTCCCCTATAGAACGATATCAATACCCGTGGCTTACCCTAATACTATACTACAACGATTAGGTTCACTGCCTAGGGTGTTATAAAACTTGCTCGAAGAAAAGGAAGTTCCTTTGACCCCGAACGACGCATGTAGCGTTATCAAGTTTTTGGCGTCGCTGCCGGGGAATAGAATAGCTAGTTAGTAGTCCACCTCGTTTAGGTTTCTTTGCTTGATTCCTATCAAGTAAATTTTTCTCATTTTTTTAGCTTTCTCGTAGTCTATCCCCCTTCTTCGTAACTTTTGTTCGTAAAATCCATCACTCACCATGATACGTGTCTTCTGCCGAAGATTCTTTACCCTACCCGTTCCCAATCCCGAAATTGAGAACGCAATCCCACAAAACCCCTCACCCGTTCACCATTTTGGAAATCACCTAGGGCATAATGAGATAAATTGGCAACAACAAAGTCCCTTCTGTGACTCAAATTCCGATGAGGAATTTGATTATGGTGAAGCACTTGATAGCGGGGAGGTCATCAATGAGATTAGTTTTGAAATGGAGGAAGACCCATCCCAATGTTTTGACCCTAGGTGTAGAATTGAGAAGGATGGGCCCTTTAACATGCAATTCCCTTGCAAGATAGGATTAGAAGGGTTCGATGCTTACTTGAATTCATTCTTGCCTTTGAACTTAATCTCAAGGGACCTATACAATAAAATCAAGATCAATGAGTTAACTTATCAAGGGAACAATGTTGTTGAAGCAGTCACTCATTTGCTCGTGTTTGTTGGAAGCTTTACTTATTTGGTAGAATTCATGGTCTTAGAAGACTTAGGAGAATTTATTGATAAGGACCTCACTCAAGTAATTTTTGGGAAACCTTTCAAAAGAATGACTAGGTTGAATGAACGGATGATTGATGGTCTAATTACATTCTCTGATGAAGTTGAGGACTTTATCTACCAAATGCCACGCGCTCATCCTAGGTTTAAACATAAGGATATTGAGGCTTGTAATAGAATGACCCCTATTCCATTGCTTAGTGAAAGGGATAAGCAAAGTGGACTTAGGTACCCATATGAAAAAGCTAAGCCGTATTACAAAAAATGCCTTGAATTAGGAGATGATTACAAAAAGAATGAAAGAACGTTGGAATGGCTTAAGTATGAGCACGTGAGCGTGCACGAGAAAACGTAAGAGCACGACTACGAGTCTAGCTACAAGACTCTTAAATAAAGAAAAGCGCTTCGTGGGAGGCAACCCATGCTTAATTGTTTGGTTGTTAGTGTCGTATATCTTCTATTAATTGTTTATTCTCATGTTTAAATTTGTAAAAATGCTTTATTTTGTTTTTAACCTCGTCTTAATTGCATATAAAGGTATTTTACATAAAGGATAAGTGTAGGGAGGATTACACACGTTTTCAAAAGAAACGTAAACATGAGAATAGCAATTCATTAAAAGATATATATGTGTGTTTGTTCGAGTCAAATGCTTGTATCGAGTCATAATGGATGTTTTGCAGAAAATTTTCCAGATTCTAAAGATGTAAATTTTCCCGAATTTTTTCCAGAAAATCGCAGACCAGTTTTTGTTAGGATAACCTGACGGCGTCAGGATTGCAACCTGACGGCGTCATGAAGGAGTAAAAACAACAGATTACTTTTTTCTCGTTTTCTGAGCTACTTATGAATTTTTGGAATTTTCCAGGTCTTAATTTTCCAGAAATTCTGTAAACATCCATTCCACAAGCATTATATATTAGTTTAGTAGAGTCTTATATATATTACTAGCTTCATAACCCGCCCGATGGGCGGGTTCGCTTCATAATAATATTAATAATTAATAATGATAGTTGGACGTAAAGGAATAATAAAAATCACATTAAATAAAAATAACATACAATTAGACAAATAATTGGCCGTACCAAGATTATTTACATTATCCATCTTGTACACAAATAAGATTTTTGTTTGATATCATAAATGAAGGGTAACATTTAGATAACATCTTGAAGTATATGAATTGCATCTTGATCCATAAGTTCATAATGAACCTTTTTATACGAAGATATGTGATAGATCCAGTTTCAACGGTTTGATTTACCAATGCCAAATTGGGGGGTCATTATCAGTTTTCAAGTATTGGTCTTAACGGGATGGTTTAGGTTAACCCACTAACATGTTTTGTCTATATTTAACACATTTCATGGATACTTAACATGAAGAAATTATTAAAAAAAGCTATGTTAGTAAAAAAAAACACAAAAAAAAGAAAAAATAAATTGAATGTAACTGATTTTGAAGGTTGCATGCTTTAAATATTGACCTTGGGCAACTTTCATTTTACTCTTTCAGGTAGCTATTTTACCCGTTAGAGATAAAACTTAACCCAAAATAGACCTGATTGTAAGTACCTTGATCAATTAAAGCTGCCTATGAAATTCATACTACATACCTGCTTTGAGATTAGAGATTCAATTTATTATAAGAACCAAACAATTAAATCGCGATTTGGTCTGCACGAAAGAAAATGCTACAGATATATATTTCCTGAAATTTTAATGTAATTTTAACTTATTATAAGCGTATAGAAAAGTTACCCTCTAATTAACTTTTTTGAGGTTGTTTAACTGCATAATCTCTCCTAAATTACCACCCTTCATTTACTACACATACCATTCTCAATTAGTTTTGATATTTTCACATGTAGTGTGTAGATGAAGGTATCTACGTCATAATGTATAGAAGAGCATCAAGTATTCAGTTCTGATGGCTGCGACATCGTATGTTAAGTATCACACTTGCGTACAACTGCTACCCGTCATTGCCACTCTATTGAAGGCGGCCTTGCTACCCTTCGTGATGGAGACTACCATCATTTGATGTAAAGATAAACCTATATACACACAAAAAAATTCAGCAAAACTTTCACTCGATTTGGTCAACAACCGCAAACTATTTTATGCTAAATTCTATCAAAAAGCACTTATTTTTAAGCCTTTTGTCATAGAAACAAAATGTTTGACCATCACAACAGTAACATTAATCATCTCAACTGATATTAGTTGTTTAACTCATAATGGGCAGCTTAAAATTGGTTAGTAGTTAGTCATCTCAACTATTATCAGTTGTTTATTTTAGCCACGCACTATCTGTTGAGATGGTCAGCTTAAAATTGGTTAGTAGTTAGTCACCACAAGATTGCTCTCAAAATCTCACCTTAAGTCAGCAAACCGTTTGCACAACTTTAGTGTAATGTATTAAACTTGTAATAATCCATGGCTCAACTATTCAAATTAAGCTGGTTTTTGCCGTCAATTGAAATGGCATACAGTCATAGTAGTTGGTATAAAGAACGATGCGTATTGAAAGTTTGAAACATTTAAATATTCACATGACCCAAGTTTTTCATGTTTGTTGTTTGCTGAAATTAAACTAAAAATACAATTTAATTACACCAGTATGATATCTGCAATTCTTGTACCCATTGCTTAACCCGCTCCCTAAGATATATTGCACGCAATATGGCTATTCGTAATGAAACATGTTCTATTTTTATTTTTTAAGTATTTGTCTATGCAGTTTAATAACCATGATCAATCTCTTAGCAATGACATTGTCTCCCGAAAATTAATTTACATAATCTTAAGCTAAAAGAAAGTGTAATACCTCTTTTCGAATATGCATCTAATTATTGATCAGCCTCTCAAATGATCTTAAGCCAAAGATGACTTGCTGCAATAGCCCTAACTGAATCAACAACACTCTCAAATGATCTTTTGTGGAACTCAGATGATTCCTGCAAAATTGAAGTATAAACTTAACATAGAAATTGATCACTTTTCAGGTTGTTTATAAGATAACAGATAGTGGTAATAACAATTATAACAGTATAAAAACCTTTAAAATTCTAAGCATTAGTTCAATCTTATCAGCCTCTGATTGGGGAAGTAGTTCATCCCCAATCAGCTTTTTATGTCTTGCCTGATCTGATGATGCATCTACAGAGCGAAATGCAGAACTTGGATTACGAAGAACCCTAATTGCTTTTCCGGCAAAAAGTATGGATTCTGCCACCTGCATTGGAATATATTCTGGCAACATATCCTTGCAGAAAATATGGACAACAGTTAGCTAAAAACATTAAAATTATAATCTTTATTTGACAGCTTTCGACAATATAATATCTCGCCATATCTGTAAATTACTGTAACTGTGGTAAGAAAGATAAGTGACTCATACTCGCAGATGAAGAATTCTCCATATTGATCGTAAAGAATCCCATATACCATCCAGGAAGCAAGTTGATTATACATAACCTGGTGTTACCGCCAAAGAAGTCTGTCCAAAAATCACGTTGATGTTAGTTTGTAGATCCAATGTCATCCGCCTCACCACTAAATCGTAGACTCGATTCATCAAATAATTATAAAAAGTGATTTTGCTTATTCCTAACACAAATGAGCCCGTATGGCAGTAAAACAGTCGAATCCAAGCACCCCCTTAATCATTTTCCCAGCTGGATTCTTTTTATAATAAACCATAATTTGTATATCAATTTTTTGCAAAACTTATACATATATAAGGTAAAAAAGTTAGGCTGTTAAGCTGATGTCGAAACCTGTACATATATGCTCACAATTCAGCAAAAGAAATGACTGTTATATATTTTTCAAACATCAACATAAGTAGTTAAACATATTTTAAAGTCAAGAAAGCAAACAAACAATCATAAATAGACCAAAAGTTGATTGTTCAACACCTTCTTTTGATAGACCAGCTAACATAGTTCACATCTGTAACAGAAATGGGATAAACAGCAAATGTTTTCTAGCCACTTTTTACAATATTATCCCCTATCACGTCCTATACATGTGCTAAGAAACTATACAAACTCAAAAGAAAATGTTATTCATTTACCTCACATTTTAGTCTAAAAAATAATCATCTAGTGATTGCTAAAAGTGGCTCACAATATTAGCCCCCCCCCCCCTCATAATAATGGAAGTTCGGGTTTACCTAACTTGCAATCTTTGAATTATAGTATGAATAAGCCACTTACTGATGTCATATCACAGACCTTGTATTCGAACATGTCCATTCACCATCTTGCCCCAAGTTTCTGGTAGTGCATTTCTAAAAGCATCACCATAGGCTCTACTCATTTCACCACTTACACTTATGTGTAGAGCACTTTCATCCATTACAAATTAGCAAATCCAAACATCTCCTTGTTGATAGAATTGATGATTAACTTTAACCACACGTGCAATGATCTTGTTATCATGAACACCCAAAATTTGTATAAATATAAAAAGATCAAACAAATTTGGTATCTGCATATTTATTATACCTTAACATCTTTGTGGCTAAGGTGGCATGACATCACCTGATACGGCTTAAGTAACTTTTTCCTAAAGAAACAGATCAAATCCAAGCAACAACAGTGATAATTCCGGTTTAAAAACACAAAGAAAAGAGTTAGGTATGCGTACATTGTTTTGAAATAGCTTGCCTTGCTTAGCAAATTTTACAGTAATCAATGTCTCATTCGCAGCACTGCATATGAATGTGTAAGATTTACAAAAACAAAATTATACAAAATAAATAAAGCAAACATTGACGACATGATTTAGTTGGCTTCTGAGTATGTAACAGTTAGATGGTAACACCTGATACATGCATAAGTAATAACTTATAAAAAATATGTAATCATACGGTATTGCTTTATGAAGTACATATGTTGACCCTAAAAGACTAAGATAAGTATGGAGAGTGGCCTGTGGCCCAAAACCAAAATCAAATGAAACAAAGTAAGTTTGACAGTAGAAAATACAATTATGATGTTGTGAGTGTTACCTGCTTGTTTTAGAAATTTACAGCAATGTTCATGAGGGATGCATTAACCATTTGGTTGTTGACAATGTATTGGGTGGTTCCACCCATCTTCCTGCTCCTGCATCGATATCGTTGATAAAGAGGGCACGCATTTCCCCTTCTTGATGATGTCAGCGACTTCACAGTAACTTTGTGTGATCAACTTTACTGGTTCTCCTGCATTTCCACTTTCCAGTTCTTCAGCACTCATCATAATTGGGCTGCAATTATACATACATGTATGCTAATTAGTTTAAAAAAATGCAAATTTACTACAAAAATGAGCTAAAATCTAAGATTTATCACGCTAAAAAATCGATTAGTAGGGAATAACATATAGCAAAGCAAAAACATCAACATATTCTATGTGCTTAGCTTCAGACCATACCTGGACCTGAGGATCCTCTGTTGGTGGTCTGTGAACATGGAAAGCATAAGGGGTTTCTTACTTATTGCCACATGGGCTGCGGGTTCCCATGGGTAATTTTTTTCCTCTGTGTATATACAACCCATAGCAATGCTGCATAAACAGATTTCATAAGATAAGTTAGAGTGTTACCATATACAGCATGCTACCTGAAAAGATATAACCCTCCTGCAAACAAACATAGCATTGAACTTGTTGGATCAGTGAAGAATTTGTAGTTATATCTTGTATAAAAATGTATAACAGAAAATGTCAAGGACGGATTATAGTGTGTTTTGACTACCGTATATTGTGGTGTATTTAATAACACTCAAAGGTTGTGAGTTGTGACTATGGTTTTGGCTTTATAAAGGTATGAAAGTCATATTTGAATATATATTTGAGTTACCATTTTGGCAGGTATGAGTTGTGCACAAAAGTAGAGAACACAACAACAGATACCAAACACAATAAACGACCTGATGTTACTCACCTCTAGATCTGGAAAACTGCCTATTGTCAGAGGGTCGGGCGGTATCTGAATAAGTGTTGGACTATGCAACAGCACCTACGCGACAAAACAATGTCAGACATAATTAATGTATGAAACATTCAGATATGCACTGAACTATTCAAAGGTACCTAAAGCTGTTTCTAGAAAAGGTCTATGATAAAGATGAGCTGCCACGGTTTTTTGTTCATACATTCCCAATGGGCAAATTTTGTCCACCCATGTGTGAGTCCATTTGTTTAAGTGCTCTCGTGACCATTACCAGAAACAGATGCATAGGTTCCAACTGTAAGAACATGAAACACTATTAAAATCGGGAAGTGGGTATAAGTTGCAGCACAAAAATGGACAACACAACAATAAGTAACAAACATAGTAAACAGAATAACGTTATTGACCTCCAGAAACAGATGCATAGGTTCCAAATTAGAGATGATCCGATCGAGTAATTTTGAAGAGTATTAGGTTCGAATTAGGATTTTGAATTTGATTTGATGATTATGCGTTTCATTGTGAGTGAAAAAAAGGGATTTGAATTAGAAAATGCAGAGATAAATAAGGAATGTGAGAATAAAATGGGGAGGTTAAGAAAGAAGTGTTGACCGGAAGTATAAATGGGGAGGTTATGAGTAGAAGGTGAAGTATATTAGTTTGGAAGTAGAAGATGATAAACAAATATGTCTATTGCCTCAGTGGTTGAGGCGTGGGTATTGAAAGTAGAGACCCATGTTCAAATCTTGGCTGTGGCAAATTTTTTTTTTATAATGTATCCGGGACAAGTGCCATGGTGGCATTTTCACCTCATCATAGAGGCGCCATGTCATCATTAAAATGCCTAGTAAGCATTATACATGTGTCATGTTTAGTCCCATATATATATATAGATTACCGCCGATTTTACGCGAAGGTTTCGTTTGTTTTCTTCGAATGTGCAGGTTTTATTTATGAAGAAGAAGAAACAAAAGATTGGAAGGAGCTTTTCACGCACACATTCTTCTTGGAAAGGATTTAACCACTACTTTACACGGATCCTACCGAGCTAATCAGGGGAGTACTGATAACGCTACACGCGTCGTTCGGGGTCAAGGAAACTTCCTTTTCTTCGAGCAAGTTTTATAACACCCTAGGCAGTGAACCTAATCGTTGTAGTGTAGTAATTAGGGTAAGCCACGGGTATTGATATCGTTCTCTAGGGGAATAGGAATGCTAGTGAGAAGTTACTACGCTAAGGTTGAGGTTGAGGAAGATTATTTTTTATCTTTTTATGTTTTTTTAGAAAATGAAAAGGTACGAATCTCGGGTATTGGATTTGGGGGGTTGGTATTGCTACCGATTACTCTACTATTATCTAATTATCTAAGCTAAGGTTGTGATAGTCTATGTCTAATTGATGTGTACTCGTATGATAGTTTAAAGATGTGTTTACTTAGGTTTTACTACTCCTTAATTATTTCCTATTGATGGTTGATTTGTCACGTCCTTATTCCTAGTTGCGTTGTGATTCTAAGGCTATAGGGCGTGCTTATTTCCCTAACTCTTTGAAATTACCAAAGGGTCTTGTTTACAAATCCTCTAGTGATTTATAGACGCCTACTCTACGGTTGTCCTTGAATACTTTATCCTACAATTACCTAGATAATTATATTCTAAAGTTCACAAAGAAAAGTCAAGCATTAAGTACACAACGAATAATCTAGCGCACTCTAGATCATTAGTCAACTAAGATAAGTATCAACCAATCAATATTCAATAATTAAGTTTCATATTCCCTAAGCAAACACACAAATAAATTAGCCGGACATGGAGAACATGCAAGCATACACACAAATAATCAAAGACATAATTAAATTAATGAAGTAAATACTTATCTTGATGTATAATAGGGTTTAGAACCCTAAAATACTGCACAAGAAAGCCTTGGTTCGGTTTTAGGTTTTTACTCCAAAAGACTACCACAAAAACTGAAAAATTCGGATTCTATATATAAGATTACATCTGCGACGGCGTCACCTTATGTTTCGTGACGCCGTCGTGTCGCCGTCATTAGGGTTTCGTCTTGGCCACGTAAACCTTGCGACGGCGTCACCTTATGACTGTGACGCCGTCCCCTTCAGCTCTGACGCCGTCTTGGCTGCATCTAGGCCGTCTGAGTAGCGACGGCCTATTCCTTTAGAACCTGACGTCGTCCCTTGAAAACATGCAATTTCGCCTCTGAGCCGTCGCAAAATGCCTTCCCGACGGCGTCGCAGATATGCAGTGACGCCGTCGCCTTATGTTTCAGCAGCTTTGAGTGTCTCGATTCTGACTTTGCCCATTTTCTTCGTATATTCGCGCCTTTTCGTCCAAATAAGCATCATTCCAGCATTTTGCCTTCAAGAGACCTAAAAAGTGAAAAGGAACGATATTAAGCAATAACGGATACAAAAGTGATCGAATAAGGGCTTAAATGACCCCTCAAAAAGGTACCTTTTAAAACCTTATCAAATATCCCTACACTTGGTATTTGCTTGTCCTCAAGCAAATGTGCTTTTAGCCAATTAATTTATAAGTTAGGGGTCATGAAGCATCCATTCAAAACGGTCCACAACACATATAAGCCCCGCAAAAGTCATAACAAGCACGGAAATTACATACTAGCACCTCACATGGGGTGTTTGGATACTCACATCTCTCTCGGGTGTATATATGAAATATAACAAATCGGAAATGGAAGATAAACACTCATTAACCGGTCCTAGTACATAGATTACCATAGGCTTGAGAATAGATCAAACCTCCGTCGCTTTGGCGTAAGCACCTAGGAAAGACTATCAAAGAGGTCTTTAAAGGGTTGTAACGTTAGGCTTACGGTAGGGAAATGAAGGGTTTGGTGGGATAGGCTATTTAGTGGTGGATAGTCAAAAATCTCTATGTTGCAAGTATACGAAGAATGGCGTTGCTAAGCCAAGACTCGACACTCTAAAACTCTAGGCAACGAAAATAAACAAACATAATTTAAAAGATAGATGTAGGATGGTAGCCCGTATGGTTTTTTTTTTTTTTTTTTTTTTTTTTTTTTTTTTTTGCATACACTTTTACTCTACCATCCTCTACGGTACATCAAAATGATAGGGATTTATAGACACATCCCTACACTTGAGTTTTTATTACTCTAACACTAATTTGACCCGAATTGAAAAGATCAAAACACTTGGAGTACATTATTATGTAAACAAAGGGAATTTGAGTTTAACGTTCTCTTTCCTATGTTTCATAAACTTTAACTTTTCCCATGAATCCCAATCATCCCAAAACTGTATACAAGAGATATGACTCGACTTAGCAACTCATGCAAGCAACCAGATAATTGAACTAAGGGTTTTGGGTGATAACATAAATTTGCACTAAAAGTGAGTGCAATAAAGGTAGGCTAAGGCGATTTGGGTGTATATTAGGGGGTGGGGTGTAAACAATGCTCTTCATTGATATTCCGGAAAAACCGAAATATCACGAGAACCGCGAAAAGGATAGGCTCTGAGGGGTTAACTAGGGGTATCGTGTACTAAAGATGAGTACAACGCAAAGGGTGTGGGGGAATTACTCAACCGATATGGAAGAAGTAATTATATTACAGGTATTAAACAAGGGTTTATCCTAATGCCTCTTATCATTTAGTTATTCCTAACTACACAAGTGTAGCCTCACTTGCGATCTCGGAATGCATCACAAAACAAGTTCTAGAATCTAATATACTACCGGTTCACACTCTAAGCATTAAAGATGAATGCTTTAATTCCTACTAATCTAAGGGCGGTCCTCACATTTTGGGTGGAATTTAGGTGGTAAGGGTTTTTGTGCTAGTCATGCAACTTCCTATCCATGATACGCTTTTGTTAAGACTAATGGCCCACTCTTATACGTCATGAAAAAATTTTAAATTTGGCTAAAATTACCCTAACCTACATTTTCTCATGGTTTATTACACAAATACACTTGGACAAAGCAAACAGTCAAGGATAAGCATAGTTTCAAAGTTCCCGTTTATTTTCCCTCCCTACACTTAAACTGAACATTGTCCCCAATGTTCCCCGAAAGTATCAAAGTTATGATAATAGAAGGTAATTAAAAACGAAAGAAACTAATACTCCCCTGATTAGCTCGGTAGGATCCGTGAAAAGTGGTGGTTAAATCTTTTCCAAGAAGAGTTTTTTGCGTGAAAGGCTCCTTCCAAACTTGTGTAACTTCTTCTTGACAAACTAAACCTGCACACTAGAAGAAAACAAACGAAACCTTCGCGTAAAATCGGCGGTAATAATATACATAAGACTCGATTTAAACTAGGATATAATGCTTGTGGAATGGATGTTTACAGAATTTGTTTTGAAAGTTAAGATCTGGAAAATTCCAAAATTTTACAAGTAGCTCAGAAAACGAGAAAAAGTAAGCTGAAGTTTTTTATTCCTTCCTGACGCCGTCAGGTTGCAATCCTGACGCCGTCAGGTTATCCTGACAAAAACTGGTCTGCGATTTTCTGGAAAAAATTCTGGAAAATTTACATCTTTAGAATCTGGAAAAATTTCTGCAAAAACATCCATTGTGACTCGATACAAGCATTTGACTCGAACAAACAAACATATATATCTTTTAATTAATTGTTATTCTCATGTTCACGTTTCTTATGAAAACGTGTGTAATCCTCCCTACACTTATCCTTTATGTAAAATACCTTTATATGCAATTAAGACGAGGTTAAAAACAAAATAAAGCATTTTTACAAATTTAAACATGAGGACAAACAATTAATAAAAGATATATGACACTAACAAGCAAACAATTAAGCATGGGTTGCCTCCCACGAAGCGCTTTTCTTTATTTAAGAGTCTTGTAGCTAGACTCGTAGTCCTACTCCTACGTACCGATATAAGTAAGTCTATCCTCAACAATGTCGTAGGGATCAAACTTATCATTCAAGTTCCTAGTAGTACGTTCGGTTAAATATGCCTTTTCAAACATCTCACCATCGGGATCATAGATTTGTATCCTAATGTGCCACCTTCCATTACCATCGCTAGGCGTTCTATTCCAATTCCACATGTGTTCGGATTTCTCAACTATCCATTTATTCATGACGAGGTTAACGGGCAAGCATCCTAGGAACTCGGTCATCTTCCTAAATACTAAGGCGTCCTCGAACGGGTTCACTTCTATATCCCTAGCCAATTCTTGTTCTTGGAAAGTTGCTACACTAGCAAAGGCCTTATCTAGGTAAAAAGGTCTTTGGGGGCCTATGATGTTCTTCTCAATCCAAGGTCCATATCGAGAAGGCTCTCTATCCAACCTAATCTCTTGTGGGATTTCCTCATCCTTGTAGTACGAATGCCTTTTGACATCGTAAACCGATCTAGCACTCCCCTCTCCTACCACTATTTTGGACATCTTACAATCGATGATGGCACTAGCGGTAGCTAAAAATCCTCTTCCAACGAGTAATGGGCATGTCGGGTCCTTATTCATGTCGAGTACATGAAAGTCGGCCAAAAGAGTCAACTCTCCTACATGTACTACCATGTCCTTTATTATTCCAACCGGACGTGCTATACTACCGTCCGCTAATCCTAAGATAGTTTCCGTTGGTTCAATTTTACCTAGGTTGAGGCTTCTATGAAGGGACAACGGAACGAGATTGATGCATGATCCTAAATCGGCTAAAGCATCGAGTGGCTTGGAAGTTCCAAGTCTACACGGAAGAGTGAATAGTCCGGGATCATCTAACTTCTTAGGTAAGTTGTTTCGCACAAAGGCGGACCCATGTTTCCCAAGCCTAAGTTCTAGCTCATATTTTTCTTTTAAAGCATTATAATAAGGTGCATGAGCTAAGACTTCAAGAATTGGTTTCTCTTGATAGAGTTCCTTGTACTCCTCCTCTAAACTAGGTTTGGATTCTTGGATGACGGGTTTCTCAGGAGTAGGCTTTACCAAAGGTGCCGGGCCTTGGTATTTCTTGGATGACTTGGAACCCTTTTTGATAGCATTTACCGAGTGAACCGTTGGGTGAGAGGGGCATGAATGTGCACTTTCCCATGGTGAATTGGAATGTGAAGTCGATGCAATCGAATTCACTTTTGGGCTCTTAATGGTATCACTTGGGAGTGCTCCAACTTCCCGCTCATTGAAGGCTTTTAAGAGGGCATCAAGCTTGGTTGTCATCTCGCTCTGTTTTTGCTTAAACTCGGCTTCAAGCTTATTCAATCGAGTTTCTTGGGATGACAAAAATATAGATGCAATTGCTTCAATATTAGTGGGGTTCCCGGTATTAGAAGAATTGAACCTATTGGGCGAACTAGATGAGCTTTGGGGTGTGCTTGAGTTTTGGTTCCACTTAAGATTAGGGTGATTTCTCCATGAGGGGTTGTATGAGTTTCCTAAGTTGTTTTGTTCGGGTTTGAAAGTGTACCACTTATCTCCCGCTCCGTCGGTACGTATGGAGGCGTAGTCCGCAAAAGCTTGTTCGGGGAGTCTTGTGCAATTACGAGTGTCATGAGGACCACTACATAATTCACATGGTAGAGTGATTTTATTCACTTGACGTGAGGACTTAGGATTCTCGTAGGAACTCATGAGGAATTTGACTTGATCTTCAAGTTCGATCATCCTACGGTCGGAAGGTTGTGAGTTGATGGAAGGCAATGAGATTGCCTTGACGGTTTTAGGCAGCTCACGGGGGTCATCCCAACTTTCGTTGTCATAGAGGGCAAGGTCCTCTATTATTTCCCATGATTCTTCTGCGGTGAGATCACTAAGTTTTCCACCGGCCGCTTGGTCAATGGATCGCTTAGTGGGAAAGTTGACATGATCATAAAAGATTTGGACTTGGAGCCAAAGATCAATGCCGTGATGAGGGACTTTATGAAGTAAGTCCTTGAATCGGGTCCATGCTTCGTAGAGAGATTCACCTTGACGTTGTTGGAACATCAAGATGTCATTCCTAAGCTTAGTGGTTCTCCCCGGTGGGAAAAATTGAGCAAGGAAGCGAGAAGTAAGATCATCCCAACTTGAGATGGAGCCGGCGGGAAGTCGCTCAAGCCAATTACTAGCTTGGTCCCGTAGAGAGAATTGGAAGAGACGCAAGCGCGTGGTCTCCCGAGTAGTAGCATCAAGGTCTATGGAATCGACAATTTTGAGGAAATCCCTCAGATGCTGATTTGGATCTTCGGAACGAAGTCCATGGAATGCACATCCGTTTTGCACCAACCGGATGGTGTCGGATCGCAGGGCCGTAGTTTGGGCTTGGTCGGGAAGCTCAATGGTGTTCCTATAACCTAGGTGGTTTGGTCTCGAGTACTCACCAAGAGTACGGGCTCTTGGCGGGTCGTTTGGTGGTGGGTTGATGAGTGGTGGTTGGTTGTCACCTTCCATAGTGAAAAGTGATGGGTGTTACGAACAAAGGTCACGAAGAAGGGGGATAGACTAAGAGAAAGCTAAAAAATGAGAAAAATTTACTTGATAGGAATCAAGCAAAGAAACCTAAACGAGGTGGACTACTAACTAGCTATTCTATTCCCCGGCAGCGGCGCCAAAAACTTGATAACGCTACACGCGTCGTTCGGGGTCAAGGAAACTTCCTTTTATTCGAGCAAGTTTTATAACACCCTAGGCAGTGAACCTAATCGTTGTAGTGTAGTAATTAGGGTAAGCCACGGGTATTGATATCGTTCTCTAGGGGAATAGGAATGCTAGTGAGAAGTTACTACGCTAAGGTTGAGGTTGAGGAAGATTATTTTTTATCTTTTTATGTTTTTTTAGAAAATGAAAAGGTACGAATCTCGGGTATTGGATTTGGGGGGTTGGTATTGCTACCGATTACTCTACTATTATCTAATTATCTAAGCTAAGGTTGTGATAGTCTATGTCTAATTGATGTGTACTCGTATGATAGTTTAAAGATGTGTTTACTTAGGTTTTACTACTCCTTAATTATTTCCTATTGATGGTTGATTTGTCACGTCCTTATTCCTAGTTGCGTTGTGATTCTAAGGCTATAGGGCGTGCTTATTTCCCTAACTCTTTGAAATTACCAAAGGGTCTTGTTTACAAATCCTCTAGTGATTTATAGACGCCTACTCTACGGTTGTCCTTGAATACTTTATCCTACAATTACCTAGATAATTATATTCTAAAGTTCACAAAGAAAAGTCAAGCATTAAGTACACAACGAATAATCTAGCGCACTCTAGATCATTAGTCAACTAAGATAAGTATCAACCAATCAATATTCAATAATTAAGTTTCATATTCCCTAAGCAAACACACAAATAAATTAGCCGGACATGGAGAACATGCAAGCATACACACAAATAATCAAAGACATAATTAAATTAATGAAGTAAATACTTATCTTGATGTATAATAGGGTTTAGAACCCTAAAATACTGCACAAGAAAGCCTTGGTTCGGTTTTAGGTTTTTACTCCAAAAGACTACCACAAAAACTGAAAAATTCGGATTCTATATATAAGATTACATCTGCGACGGCGTCACCTTATGTTTCGTGACGCCGTCGTGTCGCCGTCATTAGGGTTTCGTCTTGGCCACGTAAACCTTGCGACGGCGTCACCTTATGACTGTGACGCCGTCCCCTTCAGCTCTGACGCCGTCTTGGCTGCATCTAGGCCGTCTGAGTAGCGACGGCCTATTCCTTTAGAACCTGACGTCGTCCCTTGAAAACATGCAATTTTGCCTCTGAGCCGTCGCAAAATTCCTTCCCGACGGCGTCGCAGATATGCAGTGACGCCGTCGCCTTATGTTTCAGCAGCTTTGAGTGTCTCGATTCTGACTTTGGCCATTTTCTTCGTATATTCGCGCCTTTTCGTCCAAATAAGCATCATTCCAGCATTTTGCCTTCAAGAGACCTAAAAAGTGAAAAGGAACGATATTAAGCAATAACGGATACAAAAGTGATCGAATAAGGGCTTAAATGACCCCTCAAAAAGGTACCTTTTAAAACCTTATCAAGTACTAGTTTCTTTCGTTTTTAATTACCTTCCATTATCATAACTTTGATACTTTCGGGGAACATTGGGGACAATGTTCAGTTTAAGTGTAAGGAGGGAAAATAAAACGGGAACTTTGAAACTATGCTTATCCTTGATTATTTGCTTTGTCCAATTGTATTTGTGTAATAAACCATGAGAAAATATCGGTTAGGGTAATTTTGGCACCAAATTTAAATTTTTTCATGACATATAGGAGTGGGCCATTAGTCTTAACAAAAGCGTCTCACGGATAGGAAGTTATATGACTAGCACAAAAAACCCTTTACCACCTAAATTCCACCCAAAATGTGAGGATCGCCCTTAGATTAGTAGGAATTAAAAGCATTCATCTTTAATGCTTAGAGTGTGAACCAGTAGTATAATAGATTCTAGAACTTGTTTTGTGATGCATTCCGAGATCGCTAGTAAGACTACACTTGTGTAGTTAGGAATAACTAAATGATAAGAGGCATTAGGATAACCCTTGTTTGATACCCGTAATATAATTACTTCTTCCACATCGGTTGAGTAATTCCCCCCACACCCTTTGCGTTGTACTCATCTTTAGTACTCGATTCCCCTAGTTAACCCCTCAGAGCCTATCCTTTTCGCGGTTCTCGTGATGTTTCGGTTTTTTCGGAATATCAATGAAGAGCATTGTTTACACCCCACCCCCAAATATACACCCAAATCGCCTTAGCCTACCCTGTATGCACTCACTTTTAGTGCATTATTGTTATCACCCCAAACCCTTAGTTCAATTATCTAGTTGCTTGCATGAGTTGCTAAGTCGAGTCATATCCTTTGTACACAGTTTTGGGATGATTGAGACTCATGGGAAAAAGTTAAAGTTTATAAAATGATTGGAAGGAAAATTCCTTTATTTACGTAATAACATACCCCAAGTGTTTTGATCTTTTCAATTCGGGTCAAATTAGTGTTAGAGTAATAAAAACTCAAGTGTAGAGATGTGCCTATAAATCCCTATCATTTTGATGTTACCGTAGAGGATGGTAGAGTAAAAGTGTATGGAAAAAAAAATTCGAAAAAAAAATATAGAAAAAGAGAAAAGAAAAAAATAGAGTGTTAAATAAAAAAAATAAATAAAAAAAAAAAAAAAAAAAAAAAAAAAACGGGCTACCATCCTACATCTATCATTTAAATTTATGTTTGTTTGTTTCAGTTAGCTAGAGTCTAGAGTATCAAGTCTTGGCTTAGCAACGCCATTCTTCGTATGCTTGTAACAAAAAGATTTTTGACTTGCCACCACTAAATAGCCTATCCCACCAAACCCTTTGTTTCCCTACCTTAAGCCTAACATTACAACCCTTTAAAGACCTCTTTGATAGTCTTTCTAGGTGCTTACGCCAAAGCGATGGAGGTTTGATCTATTCTCAAGCCTATGGTAATCTATGTACTAGGACCGGTTAATGAGTGTTTAATCTTCCATTTCCAACTTGTTATATTTCATATACACCCGAGAGAGATGTGAGTATCCAAACACCCCATGTGAGGTGCTAGTATGTAATTTCCGTGCTTGTTATGACTTTTGCGGGGCTTATATGTGTTGTGGACTGTTTTAAACCAATGCTTCATGACCCCTAACTTATAAATTAATTGGCAAAAAGCACATTTGCTTGAGGACAAGCAAATACCAAGTGTAGGGATATTTGATAAGGTTTTAAAATGTACCTTTTTGAGGGGTCGTTTAAGCCCTTATTTGATCACTTTTGTATCCGTTATTACTTAATATCGTTCCTTTTCACTTTTTAGGTCTCTTGAAGGCAAATTGCTGTAATGACACTTATTTGAACGAAAAGGCGCGGATATACGAAGAAAATGGCCAAAGTCAAGAATCGAGACACTCAAGCTGCTGAAAGACAAGGTGACGGCGTCACTGCTTAAACGCGACGCCGTCGGAGCATTTTGTGACGACACAGAAGCCAAATTTCCTATTTTCAAGTGACGGTGTCAGGCTTTAAAAGGGTAGGCCGTCGCAACTCAGACGGCCTAGATTTGATCCAGACGGCGTCAGAAGCTGAAGAGGACGGCGTCACAAGCACAAGGTGACGCCGTCGCAAGACTAACGTGGCCAAGACGAAACCCTAATGACGGCGACCCGACGGCGTCACAAAACATAAGGTGACGCCGTCGCACATGTAATCTTATATATAGAATCCGAATTTTTCAGTATTAGAGAGTAGTCTTTTTGGAGTAAAAACCTAAACCGAACCAAGGCTGTCTTGTACAGTATTTTAGGGTTCCAAACTCTATCTTACATCAAGATAAGTGTTTTACTTCATTAATTCAATTATGTCTTTGATTATTTGTGTGTATGCTTGCATGTTCTCCATGTCCGGCTAATTTACTTGTGTGTTTGCTTAGGGAATATGAAACTTAATTATTAAATATTGATTGGTTGTTTCTTATCTTAATTGTTAATGATCTAGTAATGCGATAGGTCATTCGTTGTGTAATTAATGCTTGATTAATCTTTGTGAACCTTAGGCTATAGCACTTAGAGCGGTTGTAGGCTAAACCATCCAAAGAGGGCCTTAGAGTTAGAGTTTATAATCCCTAGTGGGTTTTGTAGACGAGACCATTTGGTAAGTTCAAAGAGTTAGGGATAAACGCATACCCTACGACTTTAGACACACAACGCGATTAAGAATAAGGACGTGACAATTCAACCACCAATAGGAGATAATTAAGGAGTAATAAAACCTAAGTAAACACATCTTTAAACTATCATACGAACACACAATAATTAGACATAGACTACCCATTAGTTTAGATAATTAGATAAGTAGAAGTAATCGGTAGAAATACCAAAACCTCCAAACTCAAACCCCGAGATTCGTACCTTTCCATTTCCTAAACAACATAAAAAAAATAAAAAATAATCTTCCTCAACCCCAACCTTAGCGTAGTAACTTCTCACTAGCATTCCTATTCCCCTAGAGAACGATATCAATACCCGTGGCTTACCCTAATACTATACTACAACGATTAGGTTCACTGCCTAGGGTGTTATAAAACTTGCTCGAAGAAAATGAAGTTCCTTTGACCCCGAACGACGCGTGTAGTGTTATCAGCTATCCGTAACTGGTAGTTATAAGGGCTATTTTCAGAAGTGTTACAAAGTTCATGAGTTAATTTTTTAGTCAATAGAATTTGTTCCTTTGAATTTGTTTCAAAGCATAATACTATATTTGGGCCCCTCGTAGGGTTGACAAGATGTTTGTATGGCCATACCCAAGATCTATCTGGAATACGTTCAGATGATTTGGTAATCTTGTTCAATCGAATACAACGAGAAACAGAATATTAACTTATGAAATGACTTGATCCATATTCATAGTTAATGTAGTATTAGTAACAAAAGGATAAGTAAAAATGGTGAATCATTAAATGGTTTTTTCCAGGAGACCATACTCGATTTGATCTGGGGGCATTGGCGTGTTTAAGCTAGACTAACCAATGTCATTACTATATTTAGTAATATCCAAGTGGGAGCTGAAAGGTTTTATGGATATTTAAATATACGTATGTCCGGATTCGAACTCGAGACTTCGGCATTGCACACATTACGTATGAGAGTTGATGTAATAATTAATATATAAAATGTTATTATTAATTATTAGTCACGAAATAAAACATAACGATAGTTAATATTTAACGGGGTTTTGACTAACGGTCATTAAATATAAACTACGAGAACTAAGAATGAAATTAGTGGACAAGAAGGATCTAGAATCCCCTTGGGGGAGCATGGCCGGTCGTGGGCTATCAAACCCAAGGAAGTGGGATTTCTTGGTCACCAAGTTTTGAGAAACTATAAATATAAACCCTTGTATTCATTATTCTCCTAACCTTGGATCACCAATAGACCTAATTTCTCTTCTCCTCTCCTCTTTCTTTTGTGGCCGATCGTACACCCCTCACCATAAGGGTTTTCGATTTGCTTAACTCAAGATTAAGTATTTGGTTTTATTTGTGATTCAAGAAACTAGCTTTTCACATCAAATCGCTAATAGTACGTGTGTACAAGAACGAAGAACAAGTACGCTTGTGCTTGTGAATCTTGGTGGTCGACTTTTTGGTTGGGTCGAATTGTATAAACCCTAAAGTTAGGGTTTTGGGTTTTGGTTCTTGTTCTAATTACCGTTTGATTCTTGAATTGCTAAAAGGTACGCGTTTTCTTATTCGGTTAATTAATCTACATGTATTATTCCTATTTACTTCCGCTGCATGCTTTGATGATGTTATTTGATTTTATATAATTGTTATGAGTATTAAATCCCAACAATAGGTGTGTTATCCGCTGCTATTTCAACATATATCTTATAACATCGTTATAACATAATCATCAATCATAATAAATTTTTTATAACATGCTATCAAAATTATCTCACTAAAAAAAAAAAAAAAAAACTCGCCAATCTAACTACATTCGACCCTATAACATGGCTATAACATCATAGACGGTGCAGTTTGGCTATGCCATAAAGTTATAAAAAAATAATAATTAAAAAAAAAAAAAAAAAAAAAAAAAAAAAACTATAACGTGACATGACATCGTTGCACCAGGCCCTCTTATCTAGCACAGTGTTTAATTTGTCTACAGTGTTACAACAAGTGAACAAGAATAAAAGAATTGCAAATTAATTCTCATAAGATTCATCTAAATTTATTAAATAAAAAAGTTATCAATTAATTGATATTAGTTTTTCATAAATTTGGAACCTTCAAAAAAATATTATTAATGAGTTTATTAATTAATCGAGTTTTCACGGTGGTTCATTTTGGTACTTAAAATCCGGAATAGTTACAAATCACGTTATGAATTTGTTTAAACCTCTAACTTGTATTGTAATGTCAACTCGGCCACTGGACATTGGTTTAAGAGGGCCATTGGGAGTGCTCTTACTATAAAAGCATTAGGAGGTGTCGTCTCGCCGTCCACCTTCGCCGCCACTGTGTCACCCTCGCCGTGCTTCGCCGCCACACCGGCTGACCTCGCCGTCCCTCGCCGTGGTTGAACTCTTCGTCTGCACAACGAGCTTCATTTTCTGACACAAGCACAAACCAAACTATTTCCCCAAAATTTCATCCATCTTCTTCTTCTTCCTTAATCTTCGCTCTCTGGTTCTTCTCACAAACCCTAAATTCACTCAATCCAATCACATTCAGTTATCTCAAATTATCAATCATTTTACTAGATCTTATTGAAATTTCATCTGATCTCTAAAAAGATCATTGATCCTGATATGATTTTGTGTTTAGATTAATGGGTATTTTTTATTTTTGATTCTTGATGTGTAAAAATTGAATATTTATTGGTTTTGTTGTGAAAAATTGAATCTTGATTGGTTTTTTCTGTTAATTGTAGTGTGTGAATTGTGGATCATGTTTTGATGGCGACTCCGGGTGGAACTAGCCCTAATTTATAATCCTAAGGCTGCCCCCAGTAAGGAGCCCCAATCCCCCTCATTTTTCCTGCCACGTCAGTTTTCTCTCTCCAGCGACCTTCAGGCGATTAGGTGCCCCAGTAAGGGCGACCAAGTTATTTTTTTTTAATTTTTTTTATTACTTTTTTTTAAAACATTTTTAACACAAAATAAAATTTCATTAATAATTAAAACGTTACATAATAATTCAAATAAAATTAAAACATTACGACAATACAACGACTAAACTAGTTTTGATTCTGACGATGCCAAATGTCTTCCACCAAATCGGTTTTGATTCGACACTTCAAAGTTCAAACCATATATTGCAGGACTTGTACATTCCAAGAAGCAATATTTTCAAACGCAGCATCTCTCTTTTCACAAATATATAAACCCATTTTATACAACTCTTCATCTCACACTTTTTGCATCAATCAAGATTTTCAAAATGGTACACTTTTTTCATCTTTATTAAAATCTGTTCAAAACCCATTTGTGTTTTATGATTATTTCATCTGGGTATGCTTTATTTTTTAAAAATAAGCTGTATTTAAGCTTAAATCTTTAAAAAAGTGGTTTAGCCCATTTGTGTTTTGTGTTTATTTCATATGGGTATGTTTTAATTTGAAGTAAATGTGATGTATATATGGTTTAATTTGTATTGTTTGTGCTTTGTGGATTCGATCGACCAGACGACCCACTCCTTTTTTTTGTGTGGCGATCGAGTACCTCCACAACAAGGGGATCGAGATGAAATCGATCGCCCTACACCCTCGATCGAGCCTACTGCATGCAGCCTAATATGGTTGCTGATAATTTGCAAAAAAAAAAAAAAAAAAACAAAACAAAAAAAAAGTTGTAGTGGTGGGCTTCAAATGAAGAGGTTGAGGTTTGTTGTGAGTGAGGGGGGTTAGTTGTGGTTAGTTGTGGAAGTTTATTATAGTGATGTGGCAGTGACGTGGCGGTGATGGAGAGGTGTTACCTCTTCACGACACCTAATCCTCTAACACACTACAACTTACTCATCTGGGTCGCACCATTTACTATTTTATTTTATTTTATTCAATTTATCAAATAAACCCAACTTCATTTATAAACTTAAATTCATTCATAAAAATAAAATTATAATACGAACCTAAATTACGATACGAAACTAAAGTAATAGTACGAATTAAAATTCAAATTAAAAGTAACAATACGAATTCAAATTCAACATTTCAAAGTACGATACAATACGAAACTAAATTACAATACTAAACTAGTGTAACATACGGAAAAAAAATAAACGAAACTAACTACGATACGAAGAAAAAAAACACAACAAATAAACGAAACAAATTACAATGAAAATGAAAACACAAATTACAACGAAAAGTCTGTGTTATAACCCTCTTCTGTGTCATACTCTTCAAATCTGCTCGCTTCCCACTCTTGCTCCAAAATGTCTAAGAAGTTGTCCCTGCGGTATTGTTCGTCCCTTTCTTCCTGCTCCTTACGAGCTGCTTCCTCCTGTGCTTGTTGTTCTTCCATTTCTCTCAAAACATCTTCATCCTAAAGATATAGTCGTAGCTCGTCCTCGGAAAGCTGAAACGGATTCTCAACCGGTTCCTCTTCAGTTGAGAAAAACGGAATGATATCCGTTGGTGGAGTGTTGTTCGGAGATTGTTCGAGAAATTGTTGTGAGATTGTTCGAGAAATTGTTAGGAGAATTTTTTGTGAGATTGTTCGGGAAATTATTGGGGCAAATTCTTGCGATTGTTTTCTTGAGACATTGTTTTCGGCAAATTGTGTGTGAGTTGTGTTTGTGTAAATTTTGTTAGATGATGTAATGTGTGTAAATTTTGTTAGATTAATGTAGTATTTATATTGTGTTAAATTGTATTTAAAAAAAAAAGAAAAAAAGAAGAAAGAAGAAAAAAAAAAAAAAAAAGAATTAAATTTTTAAATGTTTGATAACGTTTACTTGCAAAAGAAGTACGCATTTCTTCTCGTCGCGCAGACAACGAGTAGCCTAATAATGAAGGGTGGCGAACGGTCTTGGTGTGGTGGGGAGAGGGTGGCGAGCGGTGGCAAGAGCCACCTAGGTTTGGCGAGGTGCCTCTCGTTACTACACCTTACCCTCTAATGCAACTTTAGTTCATGATTGATCTCAAGAAACACTAGACAACAGTTTAGATACATAAGTCAGATCAATACAGCAGGACATAAAAGTTGTTCAATATTTACCTATGAGATTCCTCTGTTTTGCACTAGTGTTTTTTTTCCGAAAATACTTGAAATTCTTTATACGGGTATTCATCTAAGGAAAAGATTCCCAGCAAAAGGAATTATAAACTCATCCTTCATAATTTTACCAGGACAAAATGACAGCCTATGTTAAAGTAAACGAGTCATTATCTATACATAGAACAATTCTAAAATTACAAATGTAGGTTTTTAGTAACTGCAAATCTGCAACAGCTTATTATGTTTGTTCAGCCAGAAGGTATGGATTTAAGAAGTACGGAGTATTACAATCTCATAGCCACATATTCGAATCATCTTATACTACAAAATAAACTGTAATCCCAAGACGTTTTATCATTCTCAAATTTAACACACAAAAAATGAACAAGAATACTCATTCACCAAAGATTACAGATTCCAAATCAACCATTACGAGTTCACAACATCTCATACATACGGGAAGTGATTGGCACAGTTTTATTTTTTATTGGACACTCACGGTACAAGCAGTTAAAAACAGTTTATACTAACAGTACAATTGTCTAATGCATAATGTGGAGTGTCCTAATAAAAATTGAAGTGTGCCAATCATTTCCCCATACAAAAGGTTGGCATCCACAAGTACAAGCACCCAAAACTACTTGACTCGCAAAGTCAACCATATACACAAAAGCAGCTAACTGTAAACACACACTTCTAACAACCAAGAACAAACCAGACCGCTGGTTGAATTATGAGATACATCCAAACTATAACAATTTGTACCTCATGAGACATGCTTGGAAATAAGCTAACTGAAGTACTGAAGCCTACGCCGTGATCTCCCTCACCAGCCAATCCAAACTAGGATAAGAAAAATACAGAACGAGAAATGAAGGAAGCGCAAATAATATAGTTAGCAAGACATACAAGGCCAATATTGCAGCACTAGCTGGAATTGCATACACCACAATCATCAGAAAGATTAGGACCAATGGGAACTTGGCTGTTAACTCAACAAAGAAAAACAGTCCCTTCCGCATGTAAGCTCGTATCCCAATATGACCAATGGTGGGCTCGGAAGATGGAGGCCTTCGGACAGTAGAATGGGTTCGTTGACTTCTTAAACTCAACTTTGATGGCGAACAATCACCACAAGAATCATTGTGAGACTTCACCACCTTATCATTGTTCAAACTCTCGACCATCCAAAGAAGGAAGTAGTTCTTACGAGGATACTTAAGGTTTCCTTTTATTACAAGACGAGGAGATAATAGGTTGCACCAGGGGCAAGATATTAGAAGGGGCAGCTGGATTGGTAAAGGATGGACCTTGACAATTGCCCAACGAAGAGCTAAGACACAGTTTTTACAGAGTGAATGACCACACCATAAAACATATGGTACATTTTCGACAATGTTAAAGGATTCACAGCATATCGGGCACTCCAATCCATCATCTTTACTAATTGTGGATGAAACTTCATCGTCTGATATATCTTGGGCACCTTTTGTTAGTTTTCTGAAGCCGTTTTTTAATCTTAGGCCACCGGTGCCAGCTAGACATTTGGATGCAAATTTCCACATATGGATAGATGCTAAACTTCTTACAACAGAATACTGAGTTTGAAGCTGCACAGGAACACAACACTCCAATTTTTCAGCTACTTGAGTTGAGCGTATATCTGAAATCTCCTCCTATTGCCCAAGAGGAAATGATTCTGTCAGATGCCCAAAAGTAAAGTTAAAGTCAATTAATGATGAAACGATGTGAAACATCTAAAAAGGTTAAAAGACTGTTTGGAGAAGTTGACCACCCATTTCAAACAATAAGTACAACACAAAGATATTCTCTAGAGCCAATTATAACTTGTAAAATGTTCAAAAAAAAAAATTATAACTTGTAAAGGGATATTTAAATTAGCTAATTTTCGGGGCCTATTTATATCTAGAGGGTGTTTGTTTAAGCTTATATAGCTTGCTCATAGCTTATATGATTTTCCGCTTATGTTTCATAAGCCCATTTGGTGGCTTATCTTGAAGCTTTTCGGCTTTTATATGCTTATCATGACATAATAAGCTTATATACGACGAAAAGTTTCAAAATAAGCCACAAAAAGTGGGCTTATGAAACATAAGCAGAAAATAATATAAGCCATAAGCCGGCTATATAAGCTTAAACAAACACCCCCCTAGAAAAGCTCATAAGCTCAAATTGTTGGGCTTATGAACTTTTCCAAATATAAATAAGCCCATAAGCACGGAAACTAAGCTAATCCAAACACCCCCTAAGTCTTAATCACATCAACAGAAAATGCAAGTGAAGAAGTACCTCTCTGATCATTATTATGTTCTGATGTAGCTGTTTTTTGGGCGTTTTTAGACGAGACTCATTAAGCTATTTTTGGGGTGTTTCTGATTGCTTATAAAAACTACCTACAATAGGCAGATTTATAAACAACCGCAAACACCTCTAACAAGTATTTCATGGTTTATAGAAAAGCGCTCTATCTTAACCAAATTACACAACCACAATCTCACACATAAAATAAAGATCAACAACCACATAAAAACAACATATAGCGACAGAGAACATACGCCGATTTACAACCATAGAAAGCAATACTAATCTCTAAACAAGTAAACATGAACCAAAGGCTCAACAAAATCATAAGTAATAAAACATCAAAAAGTACATATATAAATGCTAAAAATCACAGTGAAATTCATATATGTGTGAACATAAATGAATGGAAGTATGACAATCTTAACGAGTAGTGATTGGGAGACCTAAATCATATGCCTAAAGATATTACTAACCATATGTGGCATCATCTTGATGGCTACAGCAATGGGACCCGCTTTTTAATAAACCGCCAGGTTCATGCCACATGTTTTTAGTCACATCTTTAAGCACATAATTAGTCTTCCCAATCATTTTCCTAATAATAATTAAAAAAGAAGGCAAAAGAGTAGATACCTCAAAACATAAAGTAGGGATTACGAGTGTATGGGATGTCGGCAAATGGGAAAAAAGGTTTTTTAGTTTTATTTTTTTTTAATTTCTATTTCTTGTCGATGCGCCTGGGGATTGGTGTTTGGAGGTGAAGAAGAAGATATTACGTACGTATTATTTTTCAGATTTTTCTGTGGGTGAAAATTTATGTAATCATAAAATCTTTCATACAAAAAGGATGAAATTATTTTCTTCTTTTTACCCATTGTGGACTTTTCTTTTGTCAGCTCAAAATATATAGAGTGGTGTTCGAATCCGATATCAAGACGTCTTACTGCTAAGGGAGGAGGGAGTGGTACCTAATACCCTAGGTGTCACATCACCTCTATCCAATAAAAACCCTCCAACTAAAAACTATCCAATTCTACCATAACACTACCCGATTTGGAGGGAGTGGTACCCTAGTACCCGTTTTTTTTTTTTTTTTTTTTTTTTTTTTTTTTTTTTTTTTTTACATAAAATTACATACAATATTTAAAATAAAAACATATCATTTCATTAAAAATAAAAACATTACATAATACTTAAAAAAACTACAACTTAAAAAAAAAAAAATATATATTACATAAGTTGAAATTAAAAAAAATTGAAACTACAATTTAAAAATTGCAAGCCCATCCGTGTTTGGCCGCAAGTTCATGTTTTTGGGTAAGAACTAATTCCAACATAGCGGGATCGTGAATGTGATCATGCGGCTCCAAAAAAAACTTCATCTCCCGTTGTGTATTCTTGAACTTCGCCCCCTCGAGTTGTGTAGCCAACAATTGTTTCGCCATCTTGCGTTTTCTTCCAAATATTATGTCTTCTTTTGTGTGTAGGCGTTGATTTCTTTTGTGTCTTCTTTTTGTAAACATTTTTTTTTTGAAAGGCAACATAAAATTGAGAACCTCGAAAGAGAATAGAGTCGCATGGCACCCCATCTCAATAATCAAGATAATTAAAGAGAATGGAGCCCAAAAGAAATTGACAAATAAACCGAAAACAAAGACAAAGATCCTGCCAATGCGATACAAAAGGACTAACTCGAAAATAACTAAGAACTAAATGATTAACTCACAATATATTAAAAAAGAAACCACACTTGAATATAACTCATGAAAAAATGAGTTGAAAATGTTTGGTTTTAAAGGGATTTTTTTTTTTTTTTAGTAAATTACATAAATGGTCACTATGGTTTGTCCATTTTTTCACATTTAGTCAGTGAACTTTTTTTTTGACATACATAGTCACTGAAGTTTTAAATCGTTACAGATTCAGTCCATTTCATTACATAAATGGTCACTGAAGTTTCAAACCACAGTGACCATTTATGTAACGAAATTGAAACCTTAATGACTGAATCTATAACGATTTGAAACTTCAGTGACCATATATGTCAAAAAAAAAGTTCATTGGCTAAATGTGAAAAAATGGACAAACCATAGTGACCATTTATGTAATATACTCTTTTTTTTTAATGCATACTAGCCGTTGGGTATATCCCAAACGGTCATTTTTTTCAAAGTTTCTCACCTCCCACTCTCGGGCTCACAAGCCGATTTTGTTATTCGATCAAAGTACCCGAATTGGACGGGGCGGTGTACCCGCTCGGCTTCAACTACTCGATGGCACTACCCGTGCCCACTCCCTCCTCCCTAAAGGCTGGCGAGGATGAGTGAGTCACTCACCTTGTCTTGCCTCACTCGCTAGTCACCTTGCACATCATCACTAGTCACACATGAGTCTTGCTTTTCAAAGCAAATTAAGGTGACCAAATCACCTTGTTGATTTGTGTGCAAAACTAATGTATCCGTTTTGTTTGTTTATAAAAAAAAAATTAAGGTGAGTGGAAGTGACTCCTTTGTCCGCGTAAAGTTTAGTGGAAGTGAGAGGAGAGAGAAAGCTGATGGGCGCTGATGTGTAAGGTGAGTAAGGCTATGCCTTGCCCTCCAGCTTAATAGCAATAAAAATGTATCTAACTTTGTTCATTTTTGTTGTTTTTTTGTAATCTTCTTTCCTTTTTGTTATTCCTTCGCAAATCTTTTAAATTTTAACTTTTGTGTGTATTTTATAAACCATGTTACCCTTAGGTTTTTTTTAACAATCATGAGGGTAAAAATGGTTATTTTACATGAACAAAATACACACAAATGTCGAAATTTAAAAAGTCTGTGTTTTAATAACAGAAAAAGAAAGCTGCACAACAATAAAAACAGACAAGTTAGATTTTTTTTATTATTATTATTATCCCTTGTTTAAATACTACTTTTAGTGTGGATGGTGTGGTCATACATTTTTACCCATCACATCAGCTACACATCAGCTTTTTCTCTCTCTAAAACATTTTCCTTCAACTTTTCCTCAACCATTGCAGAACCTTCTTTCTCTTTCATAATTTTTTTTTTCTATTTTTTATCATTTAAAAATACCCTCAACACACAAATACATACTCAAAACACAATATATAATCATCTCTCTCTTAAAATAACATTGGTTTTGTTGGTTTGTGTGCATTCTACTCGGGACTCAAGTCCCGTATCAATTTCCTTTTGTTCTTTCCCACTAGAGAAGGTGAGGTAAATGTTGTGATCCCGCTATTTTCCTTTATGTTTTTCCCGCCCACACCTTTGAGCCTTATAGCGATAAAAAACTGATACGAGATAAACAGAAATAAAATATTTTGCATCGTGTTAAAGATGTCACTTCTAAGATTTTTTAACATTGAAAGGTTTTGTAATTTTCATACCTTAGATGGTTTTTTAAGAGCGGAGTACATCACTAGTGTCATATATGTCTTTTGGTTGAGATGCATATTTAATCTTGCATTTATCTTAAGTGAAAGTTAGACAACAACAACGTTGAGAGACATTTTTATTCTCATGGATACGGCTAAAAGCCAGACCTTTATGTTTATGTCTATAATTTCGTTTGAATTACCTCATCAAGCCACGCCTTTTAAATATTTAAACCATTTGAATTAGTGTTCTACTCATGCGTTGCTCGAGTATCTTTCTTGATACGCATATCTAATATTTCAAGTTGAACTCGAGTTTCTGAAAGAAAATATCCAAATTTCGTTTGACGACAAAGTTTCTTCATAGTTTCTGACAAAATGCAACTGAACAATTTAGAAATAGATGAGGTACCATATCTTGATTAATGTTACTTAAAGAACATCTTGTGGTATTTAAACTCCTCTTTTATCGAGATTGACTAGTAAGTATTTCATTCATAGCTTTTTCAGATCATATTCTAATTAACCTTTTTGTAAAGATTTATTCCAATGCACATTTTCTATTACAATGTGACTAAAATGTTTAAGTCTTGGGAGGTGAATTTTCTTAGTCAGTCTTCTCAAATTCTTATATTATACTACATCTGTCCTATCATAATTGTTCAATTTGATTTTTAAATTTTTTTTTATTCAACTTTGATCATAAATATTTTTATTTGTGTAATATAATACTTGATGAAAAATATATGAATAGATTGGGTTTTAAATGTATTTTCATTTGGTATAATTTTCATCAAGTATTATATAACACAGATAAAAATATTAATGGTCAAAGTTGAACAAGAAAAACTTAAAAAAGTCAAAGTGGACAATTATTATAGGACGGATGGAGTAATTACCTACTTTTCTCTTATGCTGGAGGACGTGTGTGGCGGGAACATTGGGGGTAGCGGCCTATGTCAGCGGGAAAACTCAAGTCACTGCCTTATTTATCGGGAAACATCAAAATCGTTTCCCATGTGGGATAAACTTTCTGAGACATTCAGAAAGAGATAAATAAACTTTATCTTTTAGTATATTTTGTGAGTCATTATGCGTGTGTTGAGTGTATTTTTAAATGATACAATTAAAGAAAAGTGTGAGGAAAGAGAAATAAAGTGATGCAAATATTAAGGGAAAAAAAAAGCGTTAAACGGTGACATGAAGTTTGTGTGGCCACCAGAAAACCCTAATCACACCCCTCACACCTAAAGAGTCAAGGGATGGCAATTTGGTGTCGTGTCTTAGGCGGTGTTTGTTTCGGCTTATATAGCCGACTTATGGCTTATTTGGTTTTGACTTATGTTTCATAAGCTCACTTTTTGTGGCTTTTTGACACTTTCCGGCTTATATGAATTCATTATGACATAATGAACTTATATAAGCCGAAAATTTTCGAAAGGATTGAGATCATCTCATGTTCAAATTGAACATGAGAGGTAATGTTGATATTAATGTAAGTGGAGAAAAAAAATTATCTATTGTGAGACCTAAGTGAAGGAAAAAAAATTATCTATTGTGAGACCTTTATTTTGTTTAGAAATAAGCTTTTCTTCACAACAAAACTAACATGATCTCTCATGTTCAATTAAAACATGAGAGGATTCCAATGTGTTTCAAAATAAGCCACAAAAAGTAAGCTTATGAAACATAAGCCAAAACCAGATCAGCCATAAGCCGGCTATATAAGCTGAACAAACACACTCTTACAAGTTAAGTACAACAACCATCCAAACGAATTACTTGCCACCGTGGATCAGTTATTGGACATGCATGATTAGTTAGGACAAGGCCTCCATTCCATGAACTTAATCAAGTTACACCACGTAGAGCATTAGGTTCAACCCAAAATCATCAACAACATTTTTTAACCATTGAAAGGTTGCTAGCAAGAAGCTAGACTACCAAAACCACCAAATTAATTTACATGCTGGAAGCATATTTTGTTTTCAAGCGTTTTAGGCTACTTTATTTATCTTTCATAATTCCAAAAGAATCTTAGAGCACTCAGTATGGGATACCGATAACATGCCATTCGTCCAACTATGAACCAGTAACATGTTATTACCATACCGTGTTATGTGTCGTTGGTGTGCCAAAGGTCCCCAAGCTATTTGAATGGCTCAAGCCATTGGTGGATTTTTTTTGTATTGTGAGTGAGTGAGTATTTTTAGTGGGGTATTTTGTGGGACCCAATAACATGTTAGTGGTGCGTTATGAGGGAGGATGTTTTAGTTATTGATGTGTTATTGGGGAGGTGATGAGATGGCGCTGAGGTGGCATACAAGTAACGTGTTGTCCGCTCTTCCCTCACCCTGTGCTCTTATTAGGCTAATGCTAATGGGAGGTTGGTTGCTCGGTTGGTTGCCTCCAACCGAGTAGTCAACCGCGTTGTATCCGCTAGGCCAACCGAACCCAACAGATCAAACACCTAACTTTTTCATTTACTCGGTTTGCCAGGAAACCGAGTAAATGTGCACACCTCCCAAGATTTTTGAACGTTGGGCTTGGTTTACAACAACACCTTTGTTCTATCCTCACAAAAAATGAATCAAACATAAAATAAACATCAAAGATATCAGGTTTATTTATATTTTTAGATTGATCTTTAAACACCTTGAAAGAAAGAAAAGATAAACACATCATTGATCTTGAAATTTTACATGAAAACACACCTACCTGGAGACCTTGTTAGAAGGTCTTGAAGAAGCGTTGTATCTCTTCAGTCTTTGCAGAGTAACAAAAAGATTTAGTGGTAATGCTGGTGTGGTGGCTGAAAATTTTAGAGTGTGTTAGTTTGTGTTGCTGTGTTTGGTTTTAAGAGAATAGGGTTAGTCTGATCAAGTAACTAAGGTGGAAGTGTGTTATCTGTTTACAAGTTGGGCACAAATTTAAGGAATTGTAAGTGGTTAACTGTTCACAATGGGCCTAATTCCTATTTGACAAATTGATATGTGAATATGTGATTGGATTGATTTTGGTATATTGTTTTTTACCTGAATTTTGGATCATACAATAATTCGTTCTAATGTTGGAAGAATTTTGGTATAACTTTTGGACTAAAAAAAAGTTACGGTCGCTGTTGTGGTTACTATTAGCAAATTGTGATTGGGTGTAGTTTTGAAGAGAGAAAGCTGAGGTATCGCTGATGCGGTAAAATGCGATCACAATTTTTACGGTCACCATTAGCATTGGCCTTTAGATCGTATCAATAAATTGGTATGTAGTGGTCCATTTCTATTTCACGTGGCCAATAATCCACGTAGTAAATAGTAATACAATCAATAAATTGGTATGTAGTGGTCCATTTCTATTTCACGTGGCCAATAATCCACGTAGTAAATAGTAGTAATACAAAGGGAAAATTCTCTAATTGCCCCAGTTGCCCAACATTATTACCCCAAATGCCCCATGTTTTTTTCACTTCTCATAATGCCCCATGGGCAACTCTCCCAACTCCAAATTTGGGCAACCATCCCAAATAATTGACAAGTGTCCCATGTTGTGGGGCCACCATGTACTTTCTTAGTACAAGTGTACTATTTAATTGTTTTGACAACTTTGACTTTCAATGTTGGACAACTGACATTTTTTGTCTTTTAGTTAAAAAGTATGGTCTTATTTTATTAATAAAAAGTACAAAAATCTTGGGCAACCGGGTCCCACCCTTATGTACTTTTGGGCAACTTACTATGTATATAGTATTAAAGTATTATTTGTATAAAAAAAATTAAAAAGGGTATAAATAATTTTATAACCTGTATACATTTATACACTTTATATATACAAATACAATCTTCCTCAACACACTTCTTATTTCTTCCTCAACACAGTTCTTCCATAACCACCACACTTCTTCCACAACCACCATAACACACTTTCTTCCTGAAGAGATAACACACTTCTTCACATCGCCAAGACACTCTACCAGCTAATGTCTATAAGAAAAACTATTTGTGCTAGGGTAAGTAATTTTGTTTTTGATTAAGGGTTTCGCTATTTGGGCATTTAGTTTTACGTATTTCATCTATTGATTTATGGTTTTGTTAATTTAGGGTTTCGCTAATTTCGGGTGTCGGTTATTGATTGTGTATCGGTTATTTAGGGTTTCGCTTATTTAGGGTTACCTTTTTAAGTTGGTATCGTATTGATATAGGGTTTCGCTTATTTAGTAGTTAACGTATTGGGTGATTAATTATTTTTGTTAAGTTTTGTGAAACAAATTGTGGATGTGAATAAAGCAGTGTAAGAAAACTGGTAACGTATTGGGTGATTAATTGTTCTTGTGGTTTTAGTGATTTGTTGCTACTTATTAAGTTTGAGAAACAAAATGATGGATGTTGTTGTAGACTAAGTGACTAAACCACTGTAAGATAAGTGGTAGTAAGTGAATAAAGCACTCTAATCATGGTGCAAACTGGTTGGGTTAACAAAACAAAATACACTGAAAATTAAACTGCGACACAACTAAATATAATCCGGGTGATCCCAAGTTTGAGAGTTGTTAGAGTCGTAACCATCGTCGTAAAGATACTCAGAGCAACCTTCAAATCTGCGCTCTTCCCACTCTGCATACAATGCATTGAATTCTATGTCCCGAGCAGCTTCCTCCATCTCTAACAACACTTCTTCATCTTGGAGCATAAGTCGCTCCCTTTCGGCTTCCTCCTTAAGAGCAACTTCTCTTTCTGCTATCTCCCATTCTTCTTCCTCCTTAATAGCAGCCTCCTCCATTTCTATTAAAAGTTGTTCTTCATCAATTTGTTGGCCAAAGTCTTTTTGTTCCGGAAACTGTTGGCCGAAGTCTTTTTGTTGCGGAAACAGTTCCGGAAATTGTTGGCTGAAGTCTTTTGTAGACATTTTTGATAGAATTTTGTAACCTATTTAGCAACACCACTTGAATTTAAATTCACACATATAAGGTGGGTAAGTTTGATAATTTATTACCCTCAATATGTCAATAAATGTGGTGCAGGTGGAACCTCTCCCATATAGTTGACATGGGCCCACATTGTACTTACGTAGCTGATTTATTGGGCAACTTTTGCTTATTTATTGCCAATGTGTGTTTAAGAAGGAAGGTTTGAAATGTATTTTGTATTTAGCACATGCAAGAGGCTGTGATGATGATTATCTTATTTGATATGCAAATGATGTGATTTACCGTATGTTGGCATGGCAATTTTAATACATTATTTTGCAGCCACGGCGGTTATATCCTGATGTTTTTGTGTTTATCAAACCTTTTACAGATCTGAGCCTTGCTAATGCATATAAATAGAAACTCCTGATTGGTATACTCACATAGATGATTAACATCTTCGGGTCAATCATGTTTCATTGTGGCTGGCATCCTATGGCAACACATGAATATATATTTTATGTGAGAGTATATAATCATTTCTCCCTAGCAGACGCCCGTCCTAATGAAGCATGATTGGCTCGAAGATTTGTATCATGTATGTGAGTAAACTAGACATGTAACTTTTTCAAACAATTCCATTATGTATATATGCTGTTAATTGGTAAGAGGCTGTGATGACAACTATCTTATTAAATCATGCAAATGATGCGATATTCCGTTTCATGGCGCGACAATTCTATACTATTGCAGCCATGACGGTTGTATCCTGATGTTCTGTAAACTATTGATTTATACAGATCTGAGCCTCCGTATTATGTTACGAAACTAACATATCAATGATCAAAGATGGATGTACGGCACCACCTATGAGTAGCAAAAAAAACCTAATACGGTGTCGTTCATCCATGTTTGATTATTTACTACTGTTTGCAGCCATGGCGGTTATATCTTAGATGCAGGCAGGTTAATCAAATGCAGATAGTTTGTTTACTTACAATTCAGCTTTGTTGATTGAATGGCATGTCAGACCTGGGATCATTTGTGTCTATCATAAATCAACCTAGATCTAACATGCTATTTAATCAGCAAATCTGGATTGCACGTGAACAAACAAGTATATGGAGGAGTTTTAGACCAATGTCAAAGCCGACTGTTGCCCATGGGCCATTTAGGGAAGTTATTTTTTTCATATCTTGATATTTTGTTACTTTATATTATCTTGATATTTTGTTACTGGTGATGAGGGTTGAATCTCGAAGGGTAGAAAGGTGGTTCAAAAGGGTTTAGCTTGCTCTCAGAGTTCATAACTGTGTGGGTGTTTTTAGTGTGTAATTTTTGGTGTGAAACTCTGTGTGTGTGTGTGAGAAAGAGAGGTCAGAGATGATAAGAAAAGAGATGAAAAGGTTGGTAAGGATAGTGGTGGAATGGTGGCGAGAGATATGAAAGGGTTTGTGAGGGTGCCTCATTAACCCCACTTCACTCTGCACTATTCTAGCACTATCATTACAAACCCTTTCATCTCTCTTCTTATCATCTCTGCTCTCTCTCTCTCTCTCACACACATACAGAGTTTCACACCAAAAATTACACACTAAAATCACATACACAATTATGAACTCTGAGAGCAAACTAAACCCTTTTGCACCACCTTTCTACCCTTAAATATTCAGCCCTCATCATCAGGTAACCGTAACAATAAATGGGCTGTACGTATCATAATATTGCCAGTAATTTGCAATGAGTGTCATATAATTGTTATAGACTGTTGATAGATTTTTATAAAAATTTAGTTTATATATGTAAAGGAGTTACTTAACAAAGAAGGAACAATATGATATACTTGTGGATTGAAAGTCAAGTTGAAAGTAAGAATGTGGCCATACGCAACTTCATACATTCAAATTATCTTTGAATATCTCAATGATCACGATAGTGTGTAATGTTCATGACACGCCACACTTCATGATTATCCAACTGAAATGCTTTTCTAGAATCCACGAATTGTAGAAAGGACGTTGGTACTTTGAGCTTCCCCTCGAAAACCCATTCCTATGTCACTGTCATAGCAATGGGTTTTGACATGGCAATGGGATTTCGAGTGGAGGGTCAAAGTACTAACGTTTATCCACTTGTTTATAACATATTGACAATCAACTTTGTTAACCAACTCCTTTACATAGGTAATTGTTTGAAGTAGTTGGTTTATTTTGGGACACATGTGTGTATTTGTGATATGCAAGAGGTTGTGATGACAGATTATCTTATATGATACGCAAATGATGTGATTTACCGTATGTTGGCATGGCAATTTAATTACATTATTTTGCAGCCATGGCGGTTATATCTTGATGTTCTGGTATTTATCCAACTTTTTTACAGATCTGAGCCTTGTTAATGCATATTACACTGCACACTCGCTTTGGAAGTTTATATGAGTCTGATTTTAAAAACCATAATTAACCGTTTTCAGTTCCTGTTGTCCACAACTATGTATTTGTGATATGCAAGAGGCTGTGATGACGAATATCTTATTTTGATATGCAAATGATGTAATTTACCGTACGTTGGCATGGCAATTGTATTACATAATTTTGCAGCCATGGCGGTTATATCCTGATGTTCCGGTGCTTATCCAACTTTTTTACAGATCTGAGCCTTGCTAATGCATATCAGAATGCACAATCAGTTTCGAAGTTTATATGAGTCTGATATACTTGTTATACACTTTTGATAGTTTGTTAAAAAAAGTTAAGGATCAATATGATATACTTGTGGATTAAAAGGGAAGTAGAACATTTCTAGGTGGCCACGTTACTTTGTATATGTGTATGGAATTTCAGCATAGTTATCCATTCTGAATTCCCAAACAGTGTCTTTTGTTTTTTCAACGATCTAGCAATCCGCCTGGTGCATGCCTTTGCCCAAAGGGAGTTGAAACGACAAAAGGTACTGTAGGGGGATTCAGAAGGGTTCACTAAGTTGAAATTCCATACACACCTACAAACTAACGCGGCCACATTGGTATGTTCAACTTTCTTTTGAACCCGCAACTATATCATATTGTTCTTTAACTTTTTTCAAGAATCTAGCGAATCCCCTGGTGTGTGTATACATAAGGTGTGTGTGTGTGTGTGTGTATGAGGCTGTGACGACATGTATCTTATTAAATCACGCATGTGATGCGATATTCCGTATCTTGGCGTGGCAATTCTATTACTATTGCAGCCATGGCGGTTATATCCTGATGTTTTGTAAACTATTGATTTATACAGATCTGAGCCTCATTCAAATGTTTAAAAAGTTGTCTAAAATTGGGCCATTGTTTATTTGGTGTGAGTATGATACAAATAATTCATTTGTTAAATATGATTGCAGTATTAGGAAGTCAGTATACGTTTTTTTATTGATTGTAGTTGTCGTAAGATACTTGTTAATTGATGTTAACTTGTTTTTTTTCTTCTTCTAAGGAATACGAAGCCAATGTCATCGTTAGGAGCAAATTGAAATACTTTTCAATAATTAAAGAAAAGCTGAATGATACTCGAAGGAAATTGTTTAGGACAACCTGTTTTGGAGGGTGGCTGGATATGTTCTTTTTTGAACATGAACCACATATGTTAGATTATGTTTTACAAAAACAGGGTTTTGTGGATAAAACAAGCTATGACATGCCCCTTATATATACTCTTGATGGTCGTAGTCTACATTTTGGTCGACCCGAGTTTTGTCTTATAACAGACTTTCGTTTTGGGACAGGAAGTTTTGATTTATATAGTTCAGGGGATTTAACATTTAAGTTGAGGGTATTTCCAAAAAAATTAGGGGTAAAACTTTCCACTTAGATCTTCTTGGTGTTATTGAGGATGAAGAGTTGTTCGGTAAATTAACTGATGAAGACGCAGTCCGTGTGTGTCTATTGTTATCGTTAGAGGTTATTTTTATGGGTCGCTTATTGGTTGAAGAGGTGGATGATTCACTCCTTCGTTTGGTCGAAGACCTAGAAGCATGGAATTCCTTTCCATGGGGGGAGCACATTTGGAGGCACTTGTACGACCAGATACTAGACATTGTATCAAACCACAAGTGGGAACACCTAAAGGGTCTGGAAAGATCACGGAAGTATATTCCAACATACACGGTTGCTGGATTTGTTTGGGCATTCAAGGTTATTCCTATTTATATTATATTTTCTTAGTATTATTATTGAGCCCAAGGTATGAGAGTAATGCATCTTTATTATTGTAGATATGGATTCTTGAGTCGTTTAAAAGAAGCAGTCGTTGGTGGAATAAAGTCCCAGATGTCATACAAAGGGCAGTAGCGTGGTCAAGGAAAGTAATGTTTACAAGATCGGATTATGGATTGCTATTTGGCAAGGTAAAACACATTCAAATGTTTCAATGCATTAGACGAGCACCAGTCGAACTGGTATATGCAATTTAATTTCCTTGTTGTCGATGATGTTATTTAGGACTCGAAGATAATTTATCATCTGAAACCAACATTAGACGAGCACCAGTCGGAGTGGTATATTCAATTTAGGAAATTTTACCTGCACTACATACCAAGGATTCTTCCAACAAAATTACCGCATGATTACGATGTGTATCTACAGAAGTTGGCTGCTGCACGGAAACGTGGTAGGACAGAAAAAAAGTATTTACCGATTGTGTCTAGGGTACAGACCAATAGTCTTCTAACAGAAATCAGCCTCAAGGATTGTGTCATTCAAGAGTTGAATTCTCGTGTTTTCAAACTCGAGGCTATTATTCAGGTTATTTACTAGTCAATGTTAAATAATAACTATACGTTTATATTAGAATTATTGTTAAGGATAATACCCTTTATTACTTTGTAGGTCCTTGGATGTGAAAGAACTTGCGGATTTCGGGTAGGCCAGTTCATCGATATATTATCTTTATTTCTTTAAACTATCCGTTTGTTTTACAATGAACTTTATTTCGCTTACAGGATAAATTGGATTTTACTGCATCCTTTTCCCACCTCAGCTATGAGTTTCGAGACCAACTAAATCGTGAATTCTACGAATTGGTTGACTCTCTTATTTCTAGCAGTCGTTCAGAGCCGGCTGATTGTGATGATGAGGATGATGTAGTTCTGGTAATGTGATTTCCAAATGTACACTTTTGCCATAGTATAGTATTAAATGTATTTTAAATGCATCACCTGTTACTCAGGAGTATCTGTTGGAAGAGGAATTAAGGTTGAGGAAAGAAGAGGAAGAACGGTGGAGGATGGAAGAACAAAAGATGATGGAAAAGGATTTTCTCATGGCGATGATAGAGGAGAAGAATCGCAGGTTGCAAAAGGCAAAGTTGTTGAAGATTGAGAAGGAAAAGAAAAAGAGGTCTATAGCTTTCTATAATTCAGACCATTGGAAAAGAGCCAAGGCAGACATAACACCTGACATGAGGAGTAAAAAAGATGGTGCTGAGTCGTCTTTTTACTGGTCAAAAAGATTTGTGGAATCTGAAAATAATCGAACACCTGGGTGCCAGGATCCAGATATGACCGCACAGTTACAAAATGTTAAACCTTGGGTTGAGGTATGAAAAACAACTTTTAACATTTATGTAGAAAACTAGAAGGGGTGTTGAATAGTTTACCAATTAAAAACTTTGTTTTGAAACTTATTGAAAGATCAATTGATATTGATCTTGAGTATGTTAATGAAATATGCAAGCAATATGTAATGAGTAAATAAGGAAAGAAATGATCAAACCACAACAAGTTGTTTATAGTGGTTCGGTCTACAAGGACTCTTTCTCCTTGCCCTACTCCACTCCCCGAGTCTCACACTCGAGATTTTAACTTCACTAGTCAACAAGCTCCTTTCACCGGCGGAGAAAACCTTTACACTTCGCTTACACTATTTCCGACACTAAGCTAGATGTCGAGTTCTTTCCAAGGGTACAACTACTCCCACACACAATGTATTTTGAGGACTAAAATACTAACCACTCACACTCACAAGATTATGATGGTTTAATACAACAATGAAGTATGAATCAACACTAGATCATACAACACTAAACAAACAAGACTTCCAACTTCTCGTTTGAAGCTTGAATGTGACTTGATCTTCTTTGCTACAAAAGAGATCACTAATATGATATGAAACTGAGTTAGAAAGGTTAGAGAGAAGATATGTATGGGAGTATAGTGGAAAGGGATGAAAAACTACTTGGCTTGGCATTGCTATTTATAGCCAAAATGGACAGGAGCGTCCACGGACCGCGGAACCCTTTAAAGGGTTCCGCCCGTGCACCAATTTGGTACCGCCGGGTCTGACAGCCAAGATATCAAATCTTGCCAAAGTCAACTCTATCTAAGTGAGATTGTGCAAGATATGAAGAGTACAAATCCACACAAAATATCTAATGAAATCTTCCAATGATTTCCATGATGCATCACATGATGTCATATGTTGTATTTCTATTTTTAGAAATATGCAAGTACTTAAGTAGTGTTTGGTTTTAAGAACCTAACACATTCTAAAAACTACTATCATACATAATGATTAGAGTCATATCAAGATGTCACTAATCATAAATGTAAATGCTTGAATGATGAATATATTTGTTTGAAAAAGCTTGTTTTAATATCTATTAAACTTGACAAGCTTTAAGCTTTTATACAAATTAAATTTACTTTTGTCGTGAACGAAACTTAGGTAAAGATCAAAAATATAAATAACGTTTAATGACGATATTTGTATTAACAATCTCCCCCTTTTTGTTGAGGACAAAATATAAATTTTATTTTTATAAAAGATACAAAGTTTGTGCAAGAGTTATAAAAATATTAGTTTTAGAACTTGAAAAGAGAATGATAATGCAAGTGTATGATGTTTGACTTTTTCTGAAAGTCAAAGTATTCACTAGTTGATGCATGATGTTGAATTTTTCAGAAAGTCAAAGTATGCAGTTGACTTTTTAAGAAAAGTCAAGTATTATCAATGATGTATCCTGTTTGACTTTTTCAGAAAGTCAATGTGAGTTTGACTTTTTCAAAAAAGTCAAAATATAATCAAGTTCTATATTTTCTCCCCCTTTTTGTCTCAACAAAAAGAAGTGGCGATGCGGAATGTAATGATCCCGAGCCATTATCTCCCCCTTGATCAAAGCTCCCCCTAAATTGGGTGCTTAATGTGAAGATACATGGATTGTGAAAATAAAGCTACAAAAAAAATGTTAGTAATAATGATCATTCACAAGCATTTCCAAACACTATGTAAAAGTACCAACACTATAATAAAAACACCATTTATTAGTTAAAATTTTCATGAATAAAGATCATGAAATGGGAACACAATGATGTGTTTTAGTACAAATAAAAAGAGAAAATTCCTAAGAAAAGAAGAACTAGAAATGCTAATCTATGACCATCCTAGTTAGATGGTGGATGAGAAAGAGCGTTGAGGCGCTCAAGGATATGATTGAGGATGAACCTCATTTCCTCTTGGAAGTCATGGACCATAACCCGGGTCCTTTCTACGGTTTGGGCCGTTTGCTCACAAGTTGAGCAACCATGCCTAGGGGGTAGTATGTTTGGGAAGGTTGTGGTGGTGGTATGGTAGATGTGTTGGTGGTGTTGGGAATGTTTGGGGTGGTCATGATGGAGGCAAGCAAAGCATTTTGCATTTGCATAGTCTCACTTAAGTGAGAATCCACCATGCCTTTGAATTGGTGGAGGTTGTGGAGTTCCGCTTGAATCTCCTCTCTAGTGGGATTGGCATCCCACATGCACTCCTCAATGTCCTCAAGATGAGGGGACATTGATGTTGGGAGTGGATGATCCCCATACAAAGGACCATGAATGTCTTTGTAAATGGGGTGGAAGAGAAGAGGTTTTGGCCCTAGTGGGGCGTTTGGGTCAAAAGATGACCTTGGTGATTCATGAGCTATTTGCTCAATTGTGCCAAAGGATGGCAATGGTGGTGGATGATTTGGCCTAGGAGGCAAGTCATCCAAGTCCTCCAAGAAAGGATGTGGTGAAGTTGATGGAGTGGAGAATAACTCCATAGGCATGAGAGTATGAGACCTTGGTGGTGAAGGTGGTGAGGGTGTTTTGGATGTTTGGATGGGTGCCGGTGGAGGTGAAGTTGGTGTTTTTGTAGGTGGTGGAGTGGTGATCACAATGTGTGATTGATTTGGTGTAGCCAAGGTAAGACTTGTATCATCTCGGATGGGAGATGAGATTGTGAGTGGAGAAGACTCGGATGAGGAGCTAAGGTTAACGAAGCAACAAGGCCTCACACTAATTCTAGCGGTCTTCTTGCAAGGTTTTGGAGATGATTTTGTCATTTTTGACTTTGGTTGTTCTTTGCTAGATGATAGTAAGAATGAAGAAGGTGTGAGGATGATCATGGTAAAACCTCTTAATTTATAGAAGTGAAAAATTATGGAGAAATGTGTTTGATTTGATGTTAAACCATTGAAGAGATGAGGTTCCTAATAATTTGGAAGTGGGTTGAATGCTAGTCATATCACCCAAGTCAATCCATTCAAGAGAGATGGAGTGAAGAAGAAAAGATTTGCAATAAATGTTTTCTAATGAGTGGAATTTCCTAACAATCAGATCACCCACGGATTTGAAGGTACCAAAAATTTGGTTCCTTCCTTTATGCCAAAGGGCTCCTTGGGTGGATTTTTCAAATTTTTGAATTTTGGTGGGAAATGAATTTCTTATATACCTAAGTGAAGTATACTAGTTCTAATAAGAGTATAAACTAGTTAAGATTGATTTATAAGTAATGGATGGTAATTTGGAATCACGAAAGAGTCGAAATTCAGAAAATTACCTGGAGGATCCACGACACCAAAATCATACACGACCGGAACCCTAAAAAGGGTGTCGTCTGGTCCGCCTGTACAGGTACGGCGGTACCATTTTACATAACGGACGGTACCAAATCGTTGGTGCCGTCTGGTCCGTGGAGTGCAGAAACCAAGACAGAGTATGTTTTTAGGTGTCGGGCACTTTTCCGAAACCTGAACTTTTTCTCAAAAGGTGTTATACTAAACATTTCTAGTGAGGAAAAGTAAATAACACATGTATAAACATAGTGGAGCATAGATTTTGAGCAAGGCTTATTGATTTTCACATTATAGTGAAAATGGGTAAAATTTGATAGCATACTTGTGCTATCCCCCTGCATAAGATTGTTAGCATACATCAGTTTTAGAAGTTATATTATCATCCTACAAGATAAAAACAACTAAATAGTATCAAACATTAATGATAATGTATTGTTCCAAACACTCCTTAAAGTACCCTCATTTGTCCAACTTTTTGTAAATCTTGTTCATCATCCTACCAAGGCACTTGAACGTTCCCTTAGTTTGCTTGAATTCCGCTGATTCATTTTCAATCTCGGGAAGAGACGCATAATACTCGTGAGGTGGGAGACGAGAGCTTGGAAGACCATCCTCGGAGCTATTTGATGATGATGATGATGGAGTTGGAGGTTTTGCTCTCTTGCCTTTTGTCTTAGCAACTCGTTCATCACTCAAAGGTACAAAGATGTGAGGGATGAGTTCATAGTGAAGGTGCATCCCTTTTGGGGTTGGTGGAATTGGTGCGAAGTTTCTATAGAGACGAGTGAGAAGCATCCCGTATAGAAGAGCAACCGATCCTTGAGTTGGAATATCAATCATTCTCCTAGCTATGTAGTAGGCTAAGTTGAATGGTTGTCGGGTGGACAAGTTGTAGAGCATGTGACAAAGGCAAGCGTTTATGTGATCTTTATTTCCTATGGTGCTAATGACGTTGGCTCTAAGTAGCTCCTCCCATTTCTTAAATTCGGGCTTAAGTTCATTTAACTCCATTCTATATGGATCTCGGTTTACCTCTTTTCCCTTTCGGGTAACTCGGGTTGTATCACTTTTTGGGTTAAAAAGGTGTTCACGGATGGCATCTTTATCGGCCAAACGGGTTTGGTAGGGAAGAGAGCGGTCATTGATTGCATCAAGATCCGTGAGTGACCACTTATCCGTGTAGACACAAGTTCCTCGGTTGGGAATTCCTAGCACTTGAGCAAAGTTGCTTAAGGTGATGGTGTAGTCGTTTTGATTGATTCTAAATCTAAGACAAAATTCATCATCGTCTTCATCACTAAAGCCGGCCACACTAGCATAGAATTCTAACACAAACCTAGGACAAATTGGTTCATCGATGTCAAGAAGACAATCGAATTTAATGGCGGCTAGTTCTTCACGTAGATTGGTATGTTCAAGGAAGGATGAGTGAATGGTTCTACCCTCATGGAAATACCTTGATTCTAGACCCTTAAATATTTCTACTTGATCCTTGGTAAGTCCTTTGGTTTTGTGGTGTTTGGGAATGTAGTTAAGGGTGTCTTTGTGATCATAGAATCTTGCGGCTACCATGGTTATTCCTAAGGACAAGAATTAATATGTTAAAAATGAGAATAAATTTTAACGTTTTTGGTTCTAGTGTGTGCCTATATGAAAACAATTTGGAGTTTCGGTTATCTCGACTCATTTTATGCACAAAAATGGTTTTAGTGGGGTGTTTGGCAAATACCATGAGATAACCCAAATGCTCCTAATTCAATGTGGCTTCATTTGAATAAACCCGGGAATGCATATTAGTTATGCAATACCTTTAGTATTCAAGAGCATGCAAGTGATGAAAGTCTAACGTTTCTATTTGTATTTAACAATGAAAAAATTGTTTTCCTACAAGTGAGAAGCTTTTCAAAATTTTTGACATGGGGTGTTTGGTTGTTTGAATAAGGCCTTATAGTTATTATCTATTGATTAGTGAGAAGCATGATGTGTTTATGCAATATGATAATGTAGTACCTAATTTCAATGACTAGTTATGCAATTTGCCAATTGAATTCATGTTTAGTATAAAAGCATACATAAAACCCCATGTAATGATTTTTGATAGTTTTGTGCATAAATAAGAATCCTAGACTCAGAATTGAGAGATAAAATTTAGTTAGGATACTTACAATGATGTTATCTTCTGTGATTAGTGAGAGGGAAGGTGTCAATAATGAGCTTGGTTTAAGTTTTACACGTTTTGGTAAAGTGGGTTTTGAGGAAGAAGATGTTTTGTAGGTAGTATTTTTGCTTCTGTAGACACCACGGACCAGACGGTACCAAAATTTTGGTTCCGTCCTTGTTGTCGTTTGGTGCCGTGGCTACAGTAGCAGATACAAAACAAAATTGTTTTGGTTTGACTATTGTAAAGTTTTAGGCTATGTTTATCCTACATGTTTGGTTCCATTAACCCTAAACCAAGTCTAAGAAGATTAAAAGGTTCTCATTTAAGAGGCTTAGTTAAGATGTCGGCAATGTTGTCTTCGGAGGATACTTTCTCAATTGAAATGTTCCCTTTTTGAACATTGTCGCGAAGAAAGTGATGACGGATTTCAATATGCTTTGTACGAGCATGTTGAACGGGATTCTTGCTGAGATCGATGGCTCCTTTGTTGTCGCAAAGTATCACAATGTCGTTGAGATGAATTACGTAATCTACGAGAGCTTGCTTCATCCAAAGAGCTTGTTAACATGCCTTTCCGGCTGAAACGTACTCGGCTTCAGTAGTTGAGATGGCTAAGGCCGTTTGCTTCTTTGTAAACCATGAGGTGAGACAATGTCCAACAAAAGTGCAAATACCACTTGTACTTTTTCTATCGACATAGTCACCGGCATGATCCGAGTCGGCATACACTATGGTTTCTACACCCGTTCCTTTGGGATACCATAATCCTAAACACGTTGTTCCCTTAATGTATCTAAAAATCCTTTTTAAGGCTTCTAAGTGTGATGCCTTTGGGTTTTCTTGAAAGCGAGCACATAGACAAACACTAAACATAATGTCTGGTCTACTAGCCGTAAGATAGAGTAGGCTACCAATCATTCCTCTATATTTAGTGTTATCTACGGATTCGCCTTCTTCGTCCTTGGTGAGTTTAGTGTCCGAAGACATGGGTGTTTTAGTTGGTTTGGAATCTTCAAGACCAAATTTCTTAAGCATGTCTTTTATATATTTAGATTGGTTAAAGAAAATGCCATCTTCTAGTTGTTTAATTTGAAGTCCTAGAAAGAAGTTCAACTCACCCATCATACTTATTTCAAACTCGTCGTGCATGATTTTAGAGAAATCATCACATAGTTCTTGACAAGTTGATCCGAATATAATGTCATCAACGTATATTTGAACAATGATAATATGTGATTCCTTTTTCTTGGTAAAGAGAGTATTATCTACTAATCCCATAGAGTATTTGTTATCAATAAGAAAAGTCTTAAGTCGGTCGTACCAAGCTTTTGGTGCTTGCTTAAGACCATACAATGCTTTCTTGAGTTTGAAGACATGATGTGGTTTCTCAAAGTCGGTGAAACCGGGAGGTTGAGCAACATACACTTCTTCGTTAATAAACCCATTAAGAAAAGCACTTTTAACATCCATTTGAAATAATTTAAAGTCATAAGCACATGCATAGGCAAGTAATATTCTAATAGATTCGAGTCTAGCTACCGGAGCATAAGTTTCATCATAATCAATACCTTCTTGTTGATTATAGCCTTGTGCAACAAGCCTAGCTTTGTTTCTAGATACTATACCATTTTCATCCATTTTATTTCGAAAAACCCATTTTGTTCCAATTATGGTTTGATCTTTAGGTTTTGGAACTAATTTCCAAACATCATTTCTAACGAATTGGTTTAATTCTTCTTGCATGGCAATTACCCATGATTCATCTTTTATTGCTTCATTTATGTTTTTCGCTTCTATGGTGGATACAAAACAAAAATAATTACTTTGATTTTGGGCTTGTGACCTTAAGGTTCTTTGATTAAGTTGTCCTATGACTTTTTCTAAAGGATGACTTTTAGATTCTTTGACGTTTATAATTTCCTTATTTAATGGTTCATCTTTCTTGTTATCATTAATTTGACTTTCTATTATTTGACTTTCAACTAAGTCATCATCTACCAAAGGTGATGTCTTAGAGGGAGGTGGACTTTCGTCAAATGTTATGTTCAACGATTCCTCGACTATCATTGTTTCTTTGTTAAGGACAATATAAGCTTTGCTAGTTTGAGAATAACCCAAAAATACACCTTCATAAGACTTTGGATCAAACTTGGTGAGATAGTCTTTAGTATTAAGAATGAAGCATTTACAACCAAAGACTCTAAAATATCCTAAAGTTGGCTTTTTACCTTTGTAAAGCTCATATGGTGTTTTGTTTAAGAAAGGACGTATTAAGACTCTATTCAAAATATATGTAGAAGTGTCAACGGCGTTGCACCAAAACTTTTGAGGAATGTTTTGTTCATTAATCATTGTTCTTCTCATTTCTTGAATTGTTCTATTTTTACGTTCTACTACACTATTTGATTGAGGTGTTCTTGGAGCGGAAAAGTTATGTGTTATACTATTTGTATTACAAAAGTTTCCAAATTGAGTTTCGTTGTCAAATTCACGACCATGATCCGTTCGGATTGACACAATTTTAACACCTAGTAGATTTTGAATTTTCTTGCTAAGAATTTCAAATTTATCAAAAGCTTCATTTTTGGTTTTCAAAAACAACGTCCAAGTAAACCTTGAGTAATCATCTACTATGACCAAAGTGTATAAGTTGCCTCCGAGCTTCTTATAGCGGATGGTCCAAACAAGTCCATATGTAATAATTCTAGACACTTAGATGTGGACACCATATTTTTAGATTTGTGACTACTATGGGTTTGTTTACCAATTTTGCAAGCGTCGCAAAAGTGTTGGTCATATTTTAGTTTTGGTAAATTCCTAACTAGCTCTTTTGAAGATAGGTTTTGTATAAGTCTCATATTAGCGTGACCTAAGCGTCTATGCCAAAGAGATGAGCTATCGTCTAACGTTGTTAGGCAAAGCTTGTCATTAGATGTTTTATCTATTTTCATGACGTATATGTTATTTTTCCTAACTCCTTTAGCTATGGTGATACCATCTTTTAGTATTTTACTACCATTTTCATCAAATAGTACTTTATACTTTTTATCACATAGTTGGCTAATACTAAGTAGATTAAATCTTAACCTATCCACATGAGCAACATTTTCAATAGTTAGGGAGTTATGAGTGATCGTACCTTTGCCAATGATTTTGCTTTTGAGATTACTACCAAAAGTGACATTACCTCCGTCATACTCTTGGTATGATGAGAAGAGACTTTTGTTGCCCGTCATATGCCGTGAGCATCCACTATCTTTTATCCATTCATCAGGTTCCAATCCAACTTTCAAGCATACCTAAGAAGTAAATAACTCAAGCATTTGGTCCCCAATATCTCATGGGTCCGTTTGGGTTAAGCATACCATTTATTTGATTCATGTATGGAAACGATGGGTAAGAGTTCCATGACATGTAATCTGGAGTTTGATATGGTCTAGGGAAGTTTTGATTCCAACCATTGTGTTGGTAGTTGGGTTGTACGTTGTGGTTGCTCTTAAGAAAGGGGCGTTTGGCAAAAGGTGCTTTATATCGTTGTTGAGTGGTTTTTGATCTAAATTCATTTTTAGCAAGTCCTACTCCTGATGTAACAGCTGGTTTTAGTTTAACACTATCCTTGGTTTTCTTTGTTACTTTGACAAATTCAGTACGGTCCGTATTGCGAACATTCTGTCCTAATGAAGTACCCACAGCACCATTTTGCACAACGGACGGAACCCTTATTTTGGTTCCGTCTGGTCCGTGCTGTACTGCAGCAATTTTGACAGAATGTTCGTCTTTTTCGGCCGTTTTTTTTTGACTCTTTGGAATTAATACTTCATTAAAACCTATCCCATTCATGTCTCCTGGTGTTTTATGGATTTTAACTATTTCATCGGCAAGAGCGATGTTTTTGTTAAACCTTTTAAACTTAGAATTATTTTCGATTAGAACCTCTTGTGTGAGCTTTAGTTTTTCTATTTCAAGATTAAGCTCTTGACATGATTTACAATCACCGTCATTTCCTTTTCTTTTTCAAGTCGTTTTGTTTTTTCTTTCAACTCATATACTTCATTTTCCAAAAATTCCTTTTTGGTTTTTAAAAATTTATTTTTAGTTATGATTTTTAGACTTAGCTCACACAATTGATTATATTGTTTTTGCAAGGTGTCATCATCTATAGAAGAATAAGAAGAGTCGGAAAGTACCTCGTTTGACTCATGTGCCATTAGAGCGATCTCTTCCTTGCTTGATTCTTCATCGTCTTCACTATCACTCCAAGCACCACTTACAAAAGCTCGTTGAGTTTTGCTTTTAGGTGGCTTGGGACATTCTCCTATGAGATGATTTGCATCACCACATCTAAAACACTTTCTTTCACCTTTACCCTTTTTGTCATCCCGATCTTTTCGGAATGACTTCTTTTCTTCTCGAGGTTGTCTTACAAACTTTCCTCTTCTTCTAAAGAACTTCTTAAAATCTCTAACGGCCATGGCATACTCCTCATCTTCACTACCGGAGCAAGATTCATCATCATCGCTTGATTCCGCCTTTGCTTTTAGAGCGATGGATTTGATCTTCTCCTTTCTTCCTTTGATGATCTCCGAATCTTTCTCCATTACCATTTCGTGAACTTTGAGGTTGCCAATTAGCTAGTCTAGTGACATTTTTGAGAGATCTTTTGATTCTTCAATAGCGGTCACTTTAGCTCTCCATTTGGGATGAAGTGCTCTAAGAAATTTCCTGACAAAGTTCTTACTACGAAAAGATTCATCAAGTGCTTTAAGTGATGTAATAATAGTGTTGAAGCGAGCAAAGCCACAATCAATGGTTTCATCTTCAGGGATAACAAATTGTTCATATTGTTGAACAAGAAGATCAATTTTGTTATCCTTGACTTGTGAATTACCTTGATGTGTAAAAATTAAAGATTCCCAAATATCTTTGGCGGTTTCACACATAAAAATTCTTTCATATTCTTTTCTAGGTAAAGCATTATAAAGCATCATTTTAGCTTCATTATTTTTAGCAACTAATTTCTTTTGTTCATCAATGGAAATATCCTTTGTTGTAGAACTAAAATCCCCTTTAACAATAATAAACCAAAGATCTATATCTTTTGATTTTACATATGTTTCAAAACGGTTTTTCCAATAGATAAATCCATTGGTTTCAAAGAGTGGTGGTCTTTGCATAGATTGCCCTTCTTTAAAGTTTTCAGAATCCATGGATCGTTTCAAGTTTATAAAATACAAGTTATTTTAGAAATTCTTGAGCAATAAGGCTCTGGTACCAATTGTAGAAAACTAGAAGGGGGGTTGAATAGTTTACCAATTAAAAACTTTGTTTTGAAACTTATTGAAGATCAATTGATATTGATCTTGAGTATGTTAATGAAATATGCAAGCAATATGTAATGAGTAAATAAGGAAAGAAATGATCAAACCACAACAAGTTGTTTATAGTGGTTCGGTCTACAAGGACTCTTTCTCCTTGCCCTACTCCACTCCCCGAGTCTCACACTCGAGAGTTTAACTTCACTAGTCAACAAGCTCATTTCACCGGCGGAGAAAACCTTTACACTTCGCTTACACTATTTCCGACACTAAGCTAGATGTCGAGTTCTTTCCAAGGGTACAACTACTCCCACACACAATGTATTTTGAGGACTAAAATACTAACCACTCACACTCACAAGATTATGATGGTTTAATACAACAATGAAGTATGAATCAACACTAGATCATACAACACTAAACAAACAAGACTTCCGACTTCTCGTTTGAAGCTTGAATGTGACTTGATCTTCTTTGCTACAAAAGAGATCACTAATATGATATGAAACTGAGTTAGAAAGGTTAGAGAGAAGATATGTATGAGAGTATAGTGGAAAGGGATGAAAAACTACTTGGCTTGGCATTGCTATTTATAGCCAAAATGGACAGGAGCGTCCACGGACCGCGGAACCCTTTAAAGGGTTCCGCCCGTGTACCAATTTGGTACCGCCGGGTCTGACAGCCAAGATATCAAATCTTGCCAAAGTCAACTCTATCTAAGTGAGATTGTGCAAGATATGAAGAGTACAAATCCACACAAAATATCTAATGAAGTCTTCCAATGATTTCCATGATGCATCACATGATGTCATATGTTGTATTTCTATTTTTAGAAATATGCAAGTACTTAAGTAGTATTTGGTTTTAAGAACCTAACACATTCTAAAAACTACTATCGTACATAATGATTAGAGTCATATCAAGATGTCACTAATCATAAATGTAAATGCTTGAATGATGAATATATTTGTTTGAAAAAGTTTGTTTTAATATCTATTAAACTTGACAAGCTTTAAGCTTTTATACAAATTAAATTTACTTTTGTCGTTAACAAAACTTAGGTAAAGATCAAAAATATAAATAACTTTTAATGACGATATTTGTATTAACAATTTATATTTTTTTAAACTGTTTTTAATTTACGTGTTAGTAACAACGTGTGTGTAGGCTCTTTCCCGAAGGAACAAGGCTATCGACAAAGTACATCTTACTGATGAGTACGACGAATTTCTTGGAAAGCAGGGGCCCCTTCGATGTATGTTTCCTTGGTCCAAAGAAGTTCGTGTCGATCGGAGGTTTTGGGAATCCTTAGTGTGTTTAGACCCTCCTAAGAAAGGTTGGCTTATGGGCGAGGTAACAGTCACGCATATCTTTCACTCCGATAGTACATTCATTTTATATTGTTTCTTTTATACCCTAATCATTTTTTATTGTTGCTTTATAGCACATAGAGTTGTGGTTGGAATACATGTTGCATTTCAGACCCGATGGCGCTGATTGGGCTATGGTTACTGCATACTTTGTTCAGCTGCTCTTACAAGACTCCATCCCCATTTGGTATGTTAACGGAGAAAAGTACAAACTCCAATGGGCTGATGTTGAACAGGTAATAGTTGTGTTAATTCCTTTATACATATATTGGTATGTGTTTTGTTAACCTGGCCTTTGGTATTATACGGCAGGTTTATATGCCTATCAATGAAAAGGAAAAACATTAGTTTCTGGCTCGATTCCATATTAGGACGGGGGTTGTAACATTTTATGACAGTGGCTATAAGCCTGAAGCTGAGTGGCGTCCTTGGTACAAGGAGATGCGGGCATGTTTACATGTACCATTGCTTTAAGTTCTTAATTGATAAATTGATAACGCTACACGTGTCGTTCGGGGTCAAAGGAACTTCCTTTTCATCGAGCAAGTTTTTCAACACCCTAGGCAGCGAACCTAATCGTTGTAGTGTAGTATTAGGGTAAGCCACGGGTATTGATATCGTTCTCTAGGGGAATAGGAATGCTAGTGAGAAGTTACTACGCTAAGGTTGTGGTTGAGGAAGATTATTTTTTTTATCTTTTTATAATTTTTTAAGGAAAGGAAAGGTACGAATCTGGGGGTTTGAATTTGGGGGGGGGGTTGGTATTGCTACCGATTACTCTACTTATCTAATTATCTAATCTAAGGTGTATGTAGTCTATGTCTAATTAATGTGTGCTCGTATGATAGTTTAAAGATGTGTTTACTTAGGTTTTACTACTCCTTAATTATCTCCTATTGGTGGTTGAATTGTCACGTCCTTATTCCTAGTTGCGTTGTGTGTCTAAGGTTGTAGGGTATGCGTTTCTCCCTAACTCTTTGAACTTACCAAAGGGTCTCGTCTACAAAACCCACTAGGGATAATAAACTCTTACTCTAAGGCACTCTTTGGATGGTTTAGCTTACAACTACTCAAGGAGTCATATTCTAAGGTTCACAAAGATTTAATCAAGCATTAAGTACACAACGAATGACCTATCGCATTACTAGATCATTAATCAACTAAGATAAAAAACAACCAATCAATATTCAATAATTAAGTTTCATATTCCCTAAGCAAACACACAAGTAAATTAGCCGGACATGGAAAACATGCAAGCATACACACAAATAATCAAAGACATAATTGTATTAATGAAGTAAAACACTTATCTTGGTGTAAGATAGGGTTTGGAACCCTAAAATACTGTACAAGACAGCCTTGGTTCGGTTTTAGGTTTTTACTCCAAAAGACTACACACCTAATACTGAAAAATTCGGATTCTATATATAATATTACACATGCGACGGCGTCACTTTATGTTTTGTGACGCCGTCGTGTCGCCGTCATTAGGGTTTCGTCTTGGCCACGTTAGACTTGCGACGGCGTCACCTTATGCTTGTGACGCCATCCTCTTCAGCTTCTGACGCCGTCTGGATTACATCTAGGCCGTCTGAGTTGCGACGGCCTACTCTTTTATAACTTGACGTCGTCACTTGAAAATGGGAGTTTTGGCTTCTGTCCCGTCACAAAGATCCTCCGACGGCGTCACACTTAACACCTGACACCGTCACCTTATATTTTCAGCAGCTTTGAGTGTCTCGATTCTGACTTTGGCCATTTTCTCCGTATAATCGCACCTTTTCGTCCAAATAAGTGGCATTCCAGCATTTTGCCTTCAAGAGACCTAAAAAGTGAAAAGGAACGATATTAAGCAATAACGGATACAAAAGTGATCAAATAAGGGCTTAAACGACCCCTCAAAAAAGTACATTTTAAAACCTTATCAAATATCCCTACACTTGGTATTTGCTTATCCTCAAGCAAATGTGCTTTTAGCCAATTAATTTATAAGTTAGAGATCATGAAGCATTGGTTTAAAACAGTCCACAACACATATAAGCCCCGCAAAATTCATAACAAGCACGAAAATTACATACTAGCACCTCACATAGGGTGTTTGGATACTCACATCTCTCTCGGGTGTATATGAAATATAACAAATTGGAAATGGAAGATAAACACTCATTAACCGGTCATAGTACATAGATTAGCATAGGCTTGAGAATAGATCAAACCTCCATCGCTTTGGCGTAAGCACCTAAGAAATACTATCAAAGAGGTCTTTAAAGGGTTGTAATGTTAGGCTTACGGTAGGGAAACAAAGGGTTTGGTGGGATAGGCTATATAGTGGTGGTAAGTCAAAAATCTCTTATGTTACAAGCATACGAAGAATGGCGTTGCTAAGCCAAGACTCGACACTCTAAACTCTAGCTAACTGAAATAATCAAACATAAAATTAAAGGATAGATGTAGGATGGTAGCCCGTTTTTTTTTTTTTTTTTTTTTTTTTTTTTTTTTTTTTCATACACTTTTACTCTACCATCCTCTACGGTAACATCAAAATGATAGGGATTTATAGGCACATCCCTACACTTGAGTTTTTATTACTCTAACACTAATTTGACCCGAATTGAAAAGATCAAAACACTTGGGGTACATTATTACGCAAACAAAGGGAATTTGAATTTAACGTTCCCTTCCCGTCATTTCATAAACTTTAACTTTTCCCATGAATCCCAATCGTCCCAAAACTGTATACAAATGATATGACTCGACTTAGCAACTCATGCAAGCAACTAGATAAATGAACTAAGGGTTTAAGGTGATAACAATAATGCACTAAAAGTGAGTGCATACAAGGTAGGCTAAGGTGATTTGGGTGTATATTTGGGGGTGGGGTGTAAACAATGCTCTTCACTGATATTCCGAAAAAACCGAAACATCACGAGAACCGCGAAAAGGATAGGCTCTGAGGGGTTAACTAGGGGTATCGTGTACTAAAGATGAGTACAACGCAAAGGGTGTGGGGGAATTACTCAACCGATGTGGAAGAAGTAATTATATTACGGGTATCAAACAAGGGTTATCCTAATGCCTCTTATCATTTAGTTATTCCTAACTACACAAGTGTAGTCTTACTAGCGATCTCGGAATGCATCACAAAACAAGTTCTAGAATCTAATATACTACCGGTTTACACTCTAAGCATTAAAGATGAATGCTTTAATTCCTACTAATCTAAGGGTGATCCTCACTTTTTGGGTGGAATTTAGGTGGTAAAGGGTTTTTGTGCTAGTCATATAACTTCCTATCCGTGAGACGCTTTTGTTAAGACTAATGGACCACTCCTATATGTCATGAAAAATTTTAAATTTGGTGCCAAAATTACCCTAACCGACATTTTCTCATGGTTTATTACACAAATACAATTGGACAAAGCAAATAATCAAGGATAAGCATAGTTTCAAAGTTCCCGTTTTATTTTCCCTCCCTACACTTAAACTGAACATTGTCCCCAATGTTCCCCGAAAGTATCAAAGTTATGATAATGAAAGGTAATTAAAAACGAAAGAAACTGGTACTTCCCGGATTAGCTCGGTAGGATCCGTGCGTGAAGTAGTGGTTAAATCCTTTCCAAGAAGAATTTATGCGTGAAAAGCTCCTTCCAATCTTATGTAACTTCTTCTTGATAAATTAAACCTGCACACTTGAAGAAACAAACGAAACCTTCGCGTAAAATCGTCGGTAATAATATATATAAGACTCGATTTAAACTAAGATATAATGCTTGTGGAATGGATGTTTACAAAATTTCTGGAAAATTAAGACCTGGAAAATTCCAATTTTTTTTTAGTAGCTCAGAAAACGAGAAAAAAGTAATCTGTTGTTTTTACTCCTTCCTGACGCCATCAGGTTGCGATCCTGACAAAAACTGGTGTGCGATTTTCTGGAAAAAATTCTGGAAAACTTACATCTTTAGAATCTGGAAAAAATTTCTGCAAAACATCCATTATGACTCGATACAAGCATTTGACTCGAACAAATACACAAATATATCTTTTAATGAATTGTTATTCTCATGTTTACGTTTCCTTGAAAACGTGTGTAATCCTCCCTACACTTATCCTTTATGTAAAATACCTTTATATGCAATTAAGACGAGGTTAAAAACAAAATAAAGCATTTTTACAAATTTAAACATGAGAATAAACAATCGATAAAAGATATATGACAATAACAAGCAAACAATTAAGCATGGGTTGCCTCCCACGAAGCGCTTTTCTTTATTTAAGAGTCTTGTAGCTAGACTCGTAGTCGTGCTCCTACGTTACTTCATTACCGCCACCTTGACGGTCTCTAATGGGGGATTCCATGTTGTAGAAGTGCCCTATAATGCACTTCTCTAAGAGTTCATCCTCTCCCCAATCGGTCCTATATTCCGGTCCTAGGCTCAAGCACTCCTTATAGAATCCGAAAATCTTAGCCATAACATAATCTACACCTTTCTCCCTATCCTCATCATTCCTATAATAGACCGACAGTTTAAGTTCCTTTTCATCATTAGAGAGTGATGAAAACTTCTCAATCTTAAACGGCATTTGGTAAGCTATGTCATCGGTCTCATCCTTGAATGGCACTACTCCTAACGAGGGATTATAGGTCATCCCGGTGCTTTCTATGAAAGGTTTTCCTAGAATAACATGGGACAAGCTATGGCCGTGCTAATATCATCCACAATTATGAAGTCCGTAGGAAACGTGAAACTACCTACATAAACGGGCAATCCCTTAATTCTTCCGAGAAAATTGCAACTAACATTAGGATCATTGGGGTCTTGCCTAGTTGGGATAGGCTTCTTCAATATTCAATTGTAGTAGGTGCTAGTCATTATGTTGATTGGGGACTTGCGATCAATGTAGGCCTTTGCCACAAAAAGGTGTCCTATGCAACATGGTATGTTAAGATTCCAAGGGTTCCCAAACTTGATTCTAGGGCTTTTCCTAACATACATGTGACGGAGGTCACGCACTAAGTGAGGGTGGTGAGATAGTTCTTCTTCCGTAGGAAACTTATTGAAATAGTCATTGTCTACTTCATATACTTCCTCGATCGTTTCATTATTCTCAAGTGTATGATCCTCTTCGTCATTTGTTCCATTAGGCTTAACTAAGGCGATGGTATTGACAAATTGAACGTGCTTAGCTAGCTTACTTGGGTCCTTAATCTCTACACCGGAAGGCTCGGGAGTTGAGATAGCATTAACCTTCCTATTACTATTAGTTATGGCTTTCAAAAGGTTGTCTATCTTCTTATCCATTTCGGCTTGTTGTTGGTTAAAGCGGTCCGAGAGCTTAGCTAATTGGGATTCTTGGGATGCAACAAGGTTTTGCAACATCCCTTCGATGTTTTGTTGGTTAGGACCATTAGGTAGGGGCCATGAAAAATCATTGGAAGTGAATTCCTTGGTTTGTCCCCAGTATAAGTCGGGCTTGCCTTTCCATGCCTCTCGGGTTTCATTGAAATTCCTAGGTCCGGGTATTGTAGGGAATCTTCCTCCCGTTCCATTAATACGTGAGGATGCGTAGTCAACGGAAGCATGTTCGGGGGATAGAGTGCTAGTGCGCGTGTTATGAGGATCACAAAATGGCTCACACGAGGAAGAAACTTTGTTCACATGGTGTGAAGATTTAGGATTTTCGTAGGAACTCATTAGGAATTTTACTTGATCTTCCAGTTCAATCATCCTACGGTCGGAAGGAGGCAATGAGATTGCCTTAACGGTTTTGGGCAGCTCACGGGGGTCATCCCAACTTTCGTTGTCATAGAGGGCGAGGTCCTCTATCATACCCCATGATTCTTCCGCGGTGAGATCACTAAGTTTTCCACCGGCCGCTTGGTCAATGGATCGCTTGGTGGGGAAGTTGACATGATCATAGAAAATTTGGACTTGGAGCCAAAGATCAATGCCGTGATGAGGGACTTTATGAAGTAAGTCCTTGAATCGAGTCCATGCTTCGTAGAGAGATTCACCTTGACGTTGTTGAAACATCAAGATGTCATTCCTAAGCTTAGTGGTTCTCCCCGGTGGGAAAAATTAAGCAAGGAAGCGAGAGGTAAGATCATCCCAACTTGAGATGGAGCCAGCGGGAAGTCGCTCAAGCCAATTACTAGCTTGGTCCCGTAGAGAAAATTGGAAGAGACGCAGGCGCGTGGTCTCCCTAGTAGTAGCATCAAGGTCGATGGAATCGACAATTTTGAGGAAATCCCTCAGATGCTGATTTGGATCTTCGGAACGAAGTCCATGGAATGCACATCCGTTTTGCACCAACCGGATGGTGTCGGATCGCAGGGCCGTAGTTTGGGCTTGGTCGGGAAGCTCAATGGTGTTCCTATAGCCTGAGTGGCTTGGTCTCGAGTATTCACCAAGAGTACGGGCTCTTGGCGGGTCAATTGGTGGTGGGTTGATGAATGGTGGGTGGTTATCACCTTCCATGATGAAAAGTGATGGGGCTACGAACAAAGGTCATGAAGAAGGGGGGATAGACTAAGAGGAAGCTAAAATTGAGAAAAAAAAAGTTTACTTGATAGGAATCAAGTAAAGAAACCTAAACGAGGTGGACTACTAACTAGCTATTCTATTCCCCGGCAACGACGCCAAAAACTTGATAACGCTACACGCGTCGTTCGGGGTCAAAGGAACTTCCTTTTCGTCGAGCAAGTTTTTCAACACCCTAGGCAGTGAACCTAATCGTTGTAGTGTAGTATTAGGGTAAGCCACGGGTATTGATATCGTTCTCTAGGGGAATAGGAATGCTAGTGAGAAGTTACTACGCTAAGGTTGTGGTTGAGGAAGATTATTTTTTTTTATCTTTTTATAATTTTTTAAGGAAAGGAAAGGTACGAATCTGGGGGTTTGAATTTGGGGGGGGGGGGTTGGTATTGCTACCGATTACTCTACTTATCTAATTATCTAATCTAAGGTGTATGTAGTCTATGTCTAATTAATGTGTGCTCGTATGATAGTTTAAAGATGTGTTTACTTAGGTTTTACTACTCCTTAATTATCTCCTATTGGTGGTTGAATTGTCACGTCTTTATTCCTAGTTGCGTTGTGTGTCTAAGGTTGTAGGGTATGCGTTTCTCCCTAACTCTTTGAACTTACCAAAGGGTCTCGTCTACAAAACCCACTAGGGATAATAAACTCTTACTCTAAGGCACTCTTTGGATGGTTTAGCTTACAACTACTCAAGGAGTCATATTCTAAGGTTCACAAAGATTTAATCAAGCATTAAGTACACAACGAATGACCTATCGCATTACTAGATCATTAATCAACTAAGATAAGAAACAACCAATCAATATTCAATAATTAAGTTTCATATTCCCTAAGCAAACACACAAGTAAATTAGCCGGACATGGAAAACATGCAAGCATACACACAAATAATCAAAGATATAATTGTATTAATGAAGTAAATCACTTATCTTGGTGTAAGATAGGGTTTGGAACCCTAAAATACTGTACAAGACAGCCTTGGTTCGGTTTTAGGTTTTTACTCCAAAAGACTACACACCTAATACTGAAAAATTCGGATTCTATATATAATATTACACATCCGACGGCGTCACTTTATGTTTTGTGACGCCGTCATGTCGCCGTCATTAGGGTTTCGTCTTGGCCACGTTAGACTTGCGACGGCGTCACCTTATCCTTGTGACGCCGTCCTTTTCATCTTCTGACGCCGTCTGGATTACATCTAGGCCGTCTGAGTTGCGACGGCCTACTCTTTTATAACTTGACATCGTCACTTGAAAATGGGAGTTTTGGCTTCTGTCCCGTCACAAAGATCCTCCGACGGCGTCACACTTAACACCTGACGCCGTCACCTTATATTTTCAGCAGCTTTGAGTGTCTCGATTCTGACTTTGGCCATTTTCTCCGTATAATCGCACCTTTTCGTCCAAATAAGTGGCATTCCAGCATTTTGCCTTCAAGAGACCTAAAAAGTGAAAAGGAACGATATTAAGCAATAACGGATACAAAAGTGATCAAATAAGGGCTTAAAACGACCCCTCAAAAAGGTTCCTTTTAAAACCTTATCATAAATGTTTGTCAAACTAGTTATTGACTAAGTTGCCTATCAATGAAAAGGAACAACAGTTTTGTAACTAGTAGTTACAAAAAAACTATTTATTGACTAAGTTGCCCATGCGTCATAGTTGCCCAACTATAATAAATTATGGAACATACACTTTCAAGTGTATATGAACCTGCCCATTGTACTTGTTCATTAATTTGATGGTAGTATTAAGCACAAGTCAACTCTTTAAACTCCAACTTAACTGTTTAACCATTTAATACAAGTACTATTTCTTAAATGCATATCTTATTGGTTGGTCCCTATATATGAATGCTCTAATTGTTCTATTTATAATACTCTTACTGTCCATACAACAATAAACACATACTTACAGTTTCATAGTTGCCCACAAAATTCTTGTGAAAGTTGCCCATCTTAATTGATTTCACAGTTGCCCATTAAAATTTCACGATGTCTGACACCATTCCAATTGAAGTTCAAATGGACATAGTTAATAGGCTCTCAGTGAAGTGTGTGGCTCAATGCCACAGTGTCTGCAAGGCTTGGAAGTCTTGCATAGACAACATGCATTTCACCGTCCGTTATGGTGTTCGAATCACTCCACCAGTTTCATACCTTTTGTTGTACAAGCAGAGTCTTAAAGGTACGTTGGTTTGGTAGATCAAAATTTTGACTTGAACCCTCTTTCCTCAAACATTTCTTTTTCTGACGTCAAACCAATTGGTTGGTCACATGGAGTTTGGGGTTTTACCTATGGACCAATTGTCCGTGATACCATGGCGGTCGTTTGGAACCCATCCATCAACCGATCAGTCGGCACGTTTGTCCCCTATTTGAACACATCACAGGAGTATGAAAAATGCTTTTTGGCTTTTGGGATTCGTCCTGACAATTTTGATCCGACCTTCCTAAAAATTTCATACCCATTCAATCCAACACAGCCATGCACTGTCTTAATTTTCACACTCTCCTCAAAACAATGGACGGCGTTAGGTCAGCATTGCTTGCTTCCTAACACAATCAAAATCAAAAAAGCAAGTCAAGCAAATGTTGGGGGTTATATCTATTGGTGTGGTTATCAACGGTTGTGTGCTAACGATGGTACCACATTCGACAGCTATTTGATTGTTTCTTTTGACTTGCTCACCCACCGTTTCCAACTCCTGGACATACCTGATGAATTAATAGGCAAACTTCCTTTACCGTTCTATGTTTCAAACCTAAGAGACAATCTTGTGGTATCTGGAAACATTCATGAGGATGTTAGTTCTGTTTTCTCTATATGGGTTATAACGGTTGTTGGTGGAACGATAGCATCTGCTACACAGCTTCATAGCATCACCACTCCAATAGCACTCAAATTAATTGGTTTTGACGACAACGACGACCCTGTACTTGAAGTTGGAAACCAGGAAGGATTTAACGCAACCATTGTACTTTACAAGCTTGCTACTGGGAACTTCCATCACATGGGCATCGAGGGAGATGTTGGCTCCTTTTTGTTCAAACCATTACGTGAATCACTTATTTTGCAGACTCATCGTGATATGGCGGCTTATTAGGATGTCTAGTTTCATTGTAGTTTGGTGTGGTTTACGTTTTCAGTGTATGTTGTAGCTTCAGTGTGTCAGATGTAAACATTTAAGTTGTTATGTATTGTGTTAAGTAGGTATGTAAAATAACAAAATATGTTTGGATGTATATACAGGCTGGACTACCGATTGTTCTAGAGAAAGCCAGTGTCTTCCAGAAGAAAGGTATAAATCCGACAACATATGAAATTACCTTCAAGAATGCACCCAACGTTCCAGATCAGGGGACTCTGTTTGGTGATTGTGGTATCTGGGTATGCATATTCTTATACAGACTGTCACATGGGAAGTCATTGGCCGTCGATAACCCTGTACAGGCTGCCCTTGCATATCGTGAGCATATGGCTAATTTTTTTTAAACACAGAGTATGTGTTCGGTAGACATGTTGTTGTCATATTTGGTTGTAATTGCAACTTTTTGTAACAAGGGATGAATTTTGTATTAGGGTATGTAGTAGCTAAACTGATGTATCAACTACTTGAATTAATGTTAACCCCAAACATGGATGTATTATTTTGTTAATATCGTTGTCATTAATAGTGTTCGCATGGTTGCGTTTTTTGTATCGAGCTCTATTTAAAGAATTTATCGGAAGGAATGCTTCTCATTTTGCCGGATAAGTGCCCTTTTCATGGTGGCCTTTTATTACAACTTATTAATGTTCTTGTTAAGTTATCTTTAAATAATGAAAAGCTTTTCATTTTGCTGTATGTTGCTGTATCCGCTACCTGTTCAGACGAAACAACTGCCATTCAAGCAGCTTATTTTGCTTCTATCATGGGCATATCTACTTTGGTCATTCTTTGTGTATGTATAATCAATTGTAGTAACTATTGGAATGATAAATCTGTAAATATCCAAAATGTTTTGTGAATGTTTGTAAATATTATTAGTTGATATTAGTATTGCTTGTTTAAATGATAATAATCACTACTCAAAACTTATTACATATAAATTATAATATTACATTTAAACCAGCTTCCAATATTCTAAACTAGCCGTGGTTTCTTCTCAACTAGCCGTGGTTTCAACAGTTCTTATAGCCGTGGTTTTGATAATACTAGACGTGGTATCTTCTCAACTAGCCGTGGTTTCAACAGTTCTTATAGCCGTGGTTTTGATCATACTAGACGTGGTATCTTCTCAACTAGCCGTGGTTTCAACAGTTCTTCTAGCCGTGGTTTCATCATACTTGCCGTGGTTTCATCATACTTGCCGTGGTTCCAACAGCAGGTCAATCCATGGTTTGACCCACCAGCCTCCTCAGCCTTCTTATTAGATACACCACCCATTCTACTTAACCTTCCTTGAGAGTTTTATTGCCCAAGGACCTTGTACACCAGCAATCTTCTGAATCTTCAAGAGCAATTGATCTATCATTGGATTTGTTGATATGGTTCCTTGTGGATCAAGCGTCGCTTCCAACATTTTCCTGGCAACAGTTTTGGACAATGGATAGTGGTTATCAATAAACATGAAAAACTTATCCTTAGTAGATTGTACAACATGTACTTTGGAATGCTCATAAAGCATCCATTCAACTACTTCAAATTCTTTCCAAAATTTGTCCACTGGATTAGGTTGACACATGTTTTTCACTGATGTCCACACGAACCTTGCTAATCCTCCAGTTGGCCCATGCTTTCCATATCTAAAATCAATGACTTTCCATAACTGTTCCAAATCCTCTTTTGATAGAAAGAACAACAAGGTTCCAAAATCTATGTATGTACTTCTGCATCCATCTGCTCTTGTTATTTCAATCACTTCTCTACCATTTTCAGTGATTATTTTCAAATCATGAACTGGCTGAGTTGCACTTAGTGGTGTAGGATTAATCTGCTCTTGTCTATCACTCACCTTAAGATACACATCCATTCTTTCTTCCCTCTCCATCCCTTCATCCAATTTTTGTTTCTTAGAACGCACATTCTCCATAATTTCTGCTTTTCGCTTTTCTTCGTTCTTGATCCACTCAGCTTCTTTCTCAGAATTCATAGGATTGAAATCATCATTCATTCTTATCCAACGTTCATACAGCTTTTCAATCTCTTCGTACGTGCATTTTTTCAAATCCTCGCCTTTGCAAAACTCCATGTGCTTGAGAATCTTGATCATTACATTTCTCATTTGAGCCCTAGTAGGAGGTTTCTTATTCTTACTATTATATTCTACGACACTTCTTTCCTTCTGCATTTGTCTCGCCCTCGCAGCCAGAACCTTTTGTTAATACAAATATCGTCATTAAACGTTATTTATATTTTTGATCTTTACCTAAGTTTTGTTAACGACAAAAGTAAATTTAATTTTTATAAAAGCTTAAAGCTTGTCAAGTTTAATAGATATTAAAACAAGCTTTTTCAAACAAATATATTCATCATTCAAGCATTTACATTTATGATTAGTGACATCTTGATATGACTCTAATCATTATGTATGATAGTAGTTTTTAGAATGTCTTAGGTTCTTAAAACCAAACACTACTTAAGTACTTGCATATTTCTAAAAATAGAAATACAACATATGACATCATGTGATGCATCATGGAAATCATTGGAAGATTTCATTAGATATTTTGTGTGGATTTGTACTCTTCATATCTTACACAATCTCACTTAGATAGAGTTGACTTTGGCAAGATTCGATATCTTGGCTGTCAGACCGGCGGTACCAAATTGGTACACGGGCGGAACCCTTTAAAGGGTTCCGCGGTCCGTGGACGCTCCTGTCCATTTTGGCTATAAATAGCAATGCCAAGCCAAGTAGTTTTTCATCCCTTTCCACTATACTCTCATACATATCTTCTCTCTAACCTTTCTAACTCAGTTTCATATCATATTAGTGATCTCTTTTGTAGCAAAGAAGATCAAGTCACATTCAAGCTTCAAACGAGAAGTTGGAAGTCTTGTTTGTTTAGTGTTGAATGATCTAGTGTTGATTCATACTTCATTGTTGTATTAAACCATCATAATCTTGTGAGTGTGAGTGGTTAGTATTTTAGTCCTCAAAATACATTGTGTGTGGGAGTAGTTGTACCCTTGGAAAGAACTCGACATCTAGCTTAGTGTCGGAAATAGTGTAAGTGAAGTGTAAAGGTTTTCTCCGCAGGTGAAATGAGCTTGTTGACTAGTGAAGTTAAACTCTCGAGTGTGAGACTCGGGGAGTGGAGTAGGGCATGGAGAAAGAGTCCTTGTAGACCGAACCACTATAAACAACTTGTTGTGGTTTGATAATTTCTTTCCTTATTTACTCATTACATATTGCTTGCATATTTCATTAACATACTCAAGATGAATATCAATTGATCTTTCAATAAGTTTCAAAACAAAGTTTTTAATTGGTAAACTATTCAACCCCCCTTCTAGTTTTCTACAATTGGTACCAGAGCCTCGTTGCTCAAGAATTTCTAAAATAACTTGTATTTTATAAACTTGAAACGATCCATGGATTCTGAAAACTTTAAAGAAGGGCAATCTATGCAAAGACCACCACTCTTTGAAACCAATGGATTTATCTATTGGAAAAACCGTTTTGAAACATATGTAAAATCAAAAGATATAGATCTTTGGTTTATTATTGTTAAAGGGGATTTTAGTTCTACAACAAAGGATATTTCTGTTGATGAACAAAAGAAATTAGTTACTAAAAATAATGAAGCTAAAATGATGATTTATAATGCTTTACCTAGAAAAGAATATGAAAGAATTTTTATGTGTGAAACCGCCGAAGATATTTGGGAATCTTTAATTGTTACACATCAAGGTAATTCACAAGTCAAGGATAACAAAATTGATCTTCTTGTTCAACAATATGAACAATTTGTTATCCCTGAAGATGAAACCATTGATTGTGGCTTTGCTCGCTTCAACACTATTATTACATCACTTAAAGCACTTGATGAATCTTTTTGTAGTAAGAACTTTGTCAGGAAATTTCTTAGAGCACTTCATCCCAAATGGAGAGCTAAAGTGACCGCTATTGAAGAATCAAAAGATCTCTCAAAAATGTCACTAGACGAGCTAATTGGCAACCTCAAAGTTCACGAAATGGTAATGGAGAAAGATTCGGAGATCATCAAAAGAAGAAGGGAGAAGATCAAATCCGTCGCTCTAAAAGCAAAGGCGGAATCAAGCGATGATGATGAATCTTGCTCTGGTAGTGAAGATGAGGAGTATGCCATGGCCGTTAGAGATTTTAAGAAGTTCTTTAGAAGAAGAGGAAAGTTTGTAAGACAACCTCGAGAAGAAAAGAAGCCATTCCGAAAAGATCGGGATGACAAAAAGGGTAAAGGTGAAAGAAAGTGTTTTAGATGTGGTGATGCAAATCATCTCATAGGAGAATGTCCCAAGCCACCTAAAAGCAAAACTCAACGAGCTTTTGTAAGTGGTGCTTGGAGTGATAGTGAAGATGATGAAGAATCAAGCAAGGAAGAGATCGCTCTAATGGCACATGAGTCAAACGAGGTACTTTCCGACTCTTCTTATTCTTCTATAGATGATGACACCTTGCAAAAACAATATAATCAATTGTGTGAGCTAAGTCTAAAAATCATAACTAAAAATAAATTTTTAAAAACCAAAAAGGAATTTTTGGAAAATGAAGTATATGAGTTGAAAGAAAAAGCAAAACGACTTGAAAAAGGAAAAGCAAATGACGATGATTGTAAATCATGTCAAGAGCTTAATCTTGAAATAGAAAAACTAAAGCTCACACAAGAGGTTCTAATCGAAAATAATTCTAAGTTTAAAAGGTTTAACAAAAAAATCGCTCTTGCCGATGAAATAGTTAAAATCCATAAAACACCAGGAGACATGAATGGGCTAGGTTTTAATGAAGTATTAATTCCAAAGAGTCAAAACAAAACGGCCGAAAAAGACGAACATTCTGTCAAAATTGCTGCAGTACAACACGGACCAGACGGAACCAAAATAAGGGTTCCGTCCGTTGTGCAAAATGGTACTGTGGGTACTTCAGTAGGACAGAATGTTCGCAATACGGACCGTACTGAATTTGTCAAAGTAACAAAGAAAACCAAGGATAGTGTTAAACTAAAACCAGCTGTTACATCAGGAGTAGGACTTGCTAAAAATGAATTTAGATCAAAAACCACTCAACAACGATATAAAGCACCTTTTGCCAAACGCCCCTTTCCTAAGAGCAACCACAACGTACAACCCAACTACCAACACAATGGTTGGAATCAAAACTTCCCTAGACCATATCAAACTCCAGATTACATGTCATGGAACTCTTACCCATCGTTTCCATACATGAATCAAATAAATGGTATGTTTAACCCAAACGGACCCATGAGATATTGGGGACCAAATGCTTGAGTTATTTACTTCTTAGGTATGCTTGAAAGTTGGATTGGAACCTGATGAATGGATAAAAGATAGTGGATGCTCACGGCATATGACGGGCAACAAAAGTCTCTTCTCATCATACCAAGAGTATGACGGAGGTAATGTCACTTTTGGTAGTAATCTCAAAAGCAAAATCATTGGCAAAGGTACGATCGCTCATAACTCCCTAACTATTGAAAATGTTGCTCATGTGGATAGGTTAGGATTTAATCTACTTAGTATTAGCCAACTATGTGATAAAAAGTATAAAGTACTATTTGATGAAAATGGTAGTAAAATACTAAAAGATGGTATAACCATAGCTAAAGGAGTTAGGAAAAATAACATATACGTCATGAAAATAGATAAAACATCTATTGACAAGCTTTGCCTAACAACGTTAGACGATAGCTCATCTCTTTGGCATAGACGCTTAGGTCACGCTAATATGAGACTTATACAAAACCTATCTTCAAAAGAGCTAGTTAGGAATTTACCAAAACTAAAATATGACCAACACTTTTGCGACGCTTGCAAAATTGGTAAACAAACCCATAGTAGTCACAAATCTAAAAATATGGTGTCCACATCTAAGTGTCTAGAATTATTACATATGGACTTGTTTGGACCATCCACTATAAGAAGCTACGGAGGCAACTTATACACTTTGGTGATAGTAGATTATTACTCAAGGTTTACTTGGACGTTGTTTTTGAAAACCAAAAATGAAGCTTTTGATAAATTTGAAATTCTTAGCAAGAAAATTCAAAATCTACTAGGTGTTAAAATTGTGTCAATCCGAACGGATCATGGTCGTGAATTTGACAACGAAACTCAATTTGGAAACTTTTGTAATACAAATGGTATAACACATAACTTTTCCGCTCCAAGAACACCTCAATCAAATGGTGTAGTAGAACGTAAAAATAGAACAATTCAAGAAATGAGTAGAACAATGATTAATGAACAAAACATTCCTCAAAAGTTTTGGTGCAACGCTGTTGACACTTCTACATATATTTTGAATAGAGTCTTAATACGTCCTTTCTTAAACAAAACACCATATGAGCTTTACAAAGGTAAAAAGCCAACTTTAGGATATTTTAGAGTCTTTGGTTGTAAATGCTTCATTCTTAATACTAAAGACTATCTCACCAAGTTTGACCCAAAGTCTTATGAAGGTGTATTTTTGGGTTATTATCAAACTAGCAAAGCTTATATTGTCCTTAACAAAGAAACAATGATAGTCGAGGAATCGTTGAACATAACATTTGACGAAAGTCCACCTCCTTCTAAGACATCACCTTTGGTAGATGATGACTTAGTTGAAAGTCAAATAATAGAAAGTTAAATTAATGATAACAAGGAAGATGAACCATTAAATAAGGAAATTATAAACATCAAAGAATCTAAAAGTCATCCTTTAGAAAAAGTCATAGGACAACTTAATCAAAGAACCTTAAGGTCACAAGCCCAAAATCAAAGTAATTATTTTTGTTTTGTATCCACCATAGAACCGAAAAACATAAATGAAGCAATAAAAGATGAATCATGGGTAATTGCCATGCAAGAAGAATTAAACCAATTCGTTAGAAATGATGTTTGGAAATTAGTTCCAAAACCTAAAGATCAAACCATAATTGGAACGAAATGGGTTTTTCGAAATAAAATGGATGAAAATGGTATAGTATCTAGAAACAAAGCTAGGCTTGTTGCACAAGGCTATAATCAACAAGAAGGTATTGATTATGATGAAACTTATGCTCCGGTAGCTAGACTCGAATCTATTAGAATATTACTTGCCTATGCATGTGCTTATGACTTTAAATTATTTCAAATGGATGTTAAAAGTGCTTTTCTTAATGGGTTTATTAACGAAGAAGTGTATGTTGCTCAACCTCCCGGTTTCACCGACTTTGAGAAACCACATCATGTCTTCAAACTCAAGAAAGCATTGTAAGGTCTTAAACAAGCACCAAAAGCTTGGTACGACCGACTTAAGACTTTTCTTATTGATAACAAATACTCTATGGAATTAGTAGATAATACTCTCTTTACCAAGAAAAAGGAATCACATATTATCATTGTTCAAATATACGTTGATGACATTATATTCGGATCAACTTGTCAAGAACTATGTGATGATTTCTCTAAAATCATGCACGACGAGTTTGAAATGAGTATGATGGGTGAGTTGAACTTCTTTCTAGGACTTCAAATTAAACAACTAGAAGATGACATTTTCTTTAACCAATCTAAATATATAAAAGACATGCTTAAGAAATTTGGTCTTGAAGATTCCAAACCAACTAAAACACCCATGTCTTCGGACACTAAACTCACCAAGGACGAAGAAGGTGAATCCATAGATAACACTAAATATAGAGGAATGATTGGTAGCCTACTCTATCTTACGGCTAGTAGACCCGACATTATGTTTAGTGTTTTTCTATGTGCTCGCTTTCAAGAAAACCCAAAGGCATCACACTTAGAAGCCTTAAAAAGGATTTTTAGATACATTAAGGGAACAACGTGTTTAGGATTATGGTATCCCAAAGGAACGGGTGTAGAAACCATAGTGTATGCCGACTCGGATCATGCCGGTGACTATGTCGATAGAAAAAGTACAAGTGGTATTTGCACTTTTGTTGGACATTGTCTCACCTCATGGTTTGCAAAGAAGCAAACGGCCTTAGCCATCTCAACTATTGAAGCCGCGTACGTTTCAGCCGGAAAGGCATGTCAACAAGCTCTTTGGATGAAGCAAGCTCTCGTAGATTACGGAATTCATCTCAACGACATTGTGATACTTTGCGACAATAAAGGAGCCATCGATCTCAGCAAGAATCCCGTTCAACATGCTCGTACAAAGCATATTGAAATCCGTCATCACTTTCTTCGCGACAATGTTCAAAAAGGGAACATTTCAATTGAGAAAGTATCCTCCAAAGACAACATTGCCGACATCTTAACTAAGCCTCTTAAACGAGAACCTTTTAATCTTCTTAGACTTGGTTTAGAGTTAATGGAACCAAACATGTAGGATAAACATAGCCTAAAACATTAGAATAGTCAAACCAAAACAATTTTGTTTTGTATCTGCTACTGTAGCCACGGCACCAAATGACAACAAGGACGGAACCAAAATTTTGGTACCGTCTGGTCCGTGGTGTCTACAGAAGCAAAAATACTACCTACAAAACATCTTCTTCCTCAAAACCCACTTTACCAAAACGTGTAAAACTTAAACCAAGCTCATTATTGACACCTTCCCTCTCACTAATCACAGAAGATAACATCATTGTAAGTATCCTAACTACATTTTATCTCTCAATTCTGAGTCTAGGATTCTTATTTATGCACAAAACTATCAAAAATCATTACATGGGGTTTTATGTATGCTTCTATACTAAATATGAATTCAATTGGCAAATTGCATAACTAGTCATTGAAATTAGATACTACATTATCATATTGCATAAACACATCATGCTTCTCACTAATCAATAGATAATAACTATAAGGCCTTATTCAAACAACCAAACACCCCATGTCAAAAAATTTGAAAAGCTTCTCACTTGTAGGAAAACAATTTTTTCATTGTTAAATACAAATAGAAACGTTAGACTTTCATCACTTGCATGCTCTTGAATACTAAAGGTATTGCATAACTAATATGCATTCCCGGGTATATTCAAATGAAGCCACATTGAATTAGGAGCATTTGGGTTATCTCATGGTATTTGCCAAACACCCCACTAAAACCATTTTTGTGCATAAAATGAGTCGAGATAACCGCAACTCCAAATTGTTTTCATATAGGCACACACTAGAACCAAAAACGTTAAAATTTATTCTCATTTTTAACATATTAATTCTTGTCCTTAGGAATAACCATGGTAGCCACAAGATTCTATGATCACAAAGACACCCTTAACTACATTCCCAAACACCACAAAACCAAAGGACTTACCAAGGATCAAGTAGAAATATTTAAGGGTCTAGAATCAAGGTATTTCCATGAGGGTAGAACCATTCACTCATCCTTCCTTGAACATACCAATCTTCGTGAAGAACTAGCCGCCATTAAATTCGATTGTCTTCTTGACATCGATGAACCAATTTGTCCTAGGTTTGTGTTAGAATTCTATGCTAGTGTGGCCGGCTTTAGTGATGAAGACGGTGATGAATTTTGTCTTAGATTTAGAATCAATAAAAACGACTACACCATCACCTTAAGCAACTTTGCTCAAGTGCTAGGAATTCCCAACCGAGGAACTGGTGTCTACACGGATAAGTGGTCACTCACGGCTCTTGATGCAATCAATGACCGCTCTCTTCCCTACCAAACCCGTTTGGCCGATAAAGATGCCATCCGTGAACACCTTTTTAACCCAAAAAGTGATACAACCCGAGTTACCCGAAAGGGAAAAGAGGTAAACCGAGATCCATATGGAATGGAGTTAAATGAACTTAAGCCCGAATTTAAGAAATGGGAGGAGCTACTTAGAGCCAACGTCATTAGCACCATAGGAAATAGGGATCACATAAACGCTTGCCTTTGTCACATGCTCTACAATTTGTCCACCCGACAACCATTCAACTTAGCCTACTACATAGCTAGGAGAATGATTGATATTCCAACTCAAGGATCGGTTGCTCTTCCATACGGGATGCTTCTCACTCGTCTCTATAGAAACTTCGCACCAATTCCACCAACCCCAAAAGGGATGCACCTTCACTATGAACTCATCCCTCATATCTTTGTACCTTTGAGTGATGAACGAGTTGCTAAGACAAAAGGCAAGAGAGCAAAACCTCCAACTCCATCATCATCATCAAATAGCTTGCATAGTGAATTGCATAGTGAATTGGTGTGTGTGTTTCAGAAAAGCAATCATCTCATGGAACCCTTCAGTATGATTGTTCTCGGTTAGGTATGCAACGACGTTGTGTGTGGTGGGATATTCTTTTGGCATTTGTGTGATTTGGATGTAGAAGACGTTTAATTATCAGTTTGGGAGTTGTTAGTGTTTGTGTAGAGCGCCAATTTTAAGTGTTTAAAGATCAATTATTTGATAGCGCAGTGATTTGGGGATTATATACTTATAGATCAACATGTTACATAACAGCCCCTTGAGTTTCCATTTTCATCAAAACTGCTCTAGCAGTGCTTCGAAATATACTAGCCGTGAGTTGCCCACACACAGGGGTGGTTAGAAAGATACTACCCGTGGGTTGCCCATGGCTATCCGTGGTTACAATTGCACTAGCAGTGGGTTGCCCAGTTCCTGCGGTGGTTAGGAATGCACTAGCAGTGGGATGCCCACAACCATCTGTGCTTATAGTAAGTGCTAAACACCAATGATGTGCTCACACGAGGTTTTAAATTTGTAAACATGAATTACCGGTTAACTAGGAACACATTCGGGCAAGTATACCCTAGTCAAGTTGTAGTATAGTATATGGTAAATCAAGGTCGTCCCAAGAGACTTGGTTGCACTACAAGTGTTGTTTGTTTGTTTAAGCAAGTAACAAGTTGATGGTTATGATTGTCACATATCAAACCAACAAGAAAAGCAATATAAGAACAAGCACGTATCAAGGTCGTGGTTATGATTGTCACGGATCAAACCACTAAGAACAAGCACACAAAGAACATACATGTTTAGACAAATGATCACAAGGATATTAGGATGTTTAGTTTGGAAAACATATTATCAAAGATAGAACCTATAATAATAGTTTAGTGTTTTATAAATCAAATGTGCATAAGCCTCAATCAAGTGGTCATGTCATGAGCCTTATACCAACAACAACAAAGAATCCCTTTCGGCCATAGACTTTGATGTTATTAATTTGTAAAGTTCCATTTACTTGAAAGATAATGAGAACACATATTCAAAAGATTCCTTTCGGCCATAATCCAAATTAAACCTTTACTTGTTATGTTTATTAATTCTCTTGCACAATCGTCACAAAGTACAAGACCAAAATCATTTGTCACTAATGAATTGAAACTAATCATTGTTAAGAATACTTTCGTCCATTGAACTCAACAATGATCAACCAAAACAATAAACAAGAACAAGTTCCAATTCAACCAAATATGATGTTATCAACATATTCCAAACAAACACTACAATTATCCAAACATCCTTTTATCACAAGTTCTCATATGAAATAAACAAGTATCACATAATCAACACAACCAAAGAACCAAACATGAATCATAGCATTCAACATCATAAAAGTAACAAGGGTTTACCCAAAGTAAGATTACATTAGGCAAGGGTGAAGGATTATAGCACTCCTTCAAGCCTCCAATCAACTACAACTTCTAACCAAGCACACTTCTGGAAATGGCAGAGGTTTGTGGTCTTTTGGGAGAGATAAATTGGTGGAAATTCGTCCTTAATGGTGGAGGCAAGAATTACACACACAAAACTAACCAAAAATGGTCTTATTTATAGGTAGAAGCCACCCTTAGCCACCAAGTAAGTTTCTTGGGCACAAAGTGTCATAAAGTAGCAGGTTTAGGAGTTATTAGGACCATATGATCGGACTTGAGGCTTAATGGCACTTAAGGATGCATTAAAAATTACTTGGAGAGATCAGCTACCCGTAACCGATTCGGTTTTGCCCCCAACCGATCCGGTTGCGACTTTCTGACAGAAAAGGTAAAAAGCCAAATTTGTAGATCTTTCTCTTAGCTTTCCGTGGCCGCGAACGGGAGGTCAAACGGAGTCCGTATGCAAAAGTTATGGCCAAAATGGTGAAGGTGTGTCGGGAACAACGAGGCTTCCAATATTTCTTCGTTTAAGCTTCTTTTCTTCATTTCTTTCTCGTTTTCCTTCTTGAACTTTATTCTTAAGTCTTTGGACCACTAACTTAATGACTTTATCTTCTCGAATATACTCCACAAGTCTTGCTTATGTCAGGAACTCTTCGTAAATGGAGAAATCTTCGTATTTTACTTCTTTTTCCGTCTTTTTCTCCACTTTCCTGTACTTGGCTACAAATGAACTAGCAAACGCACTTTTGTACGATTAAGCATCAAAAGCATATGATTATAACCAAATAACACACATAAAAGCACAGATAACGCTACTAAAAACATGCACAATTTGAGCGTTATCAAATTCCCCCACACTTAAACTTTGCTTGCCCTCAAGCAAATCTAAGAAAAGAAAAATGAAAGACAAACCTAAATGACAAAACAAAAAGAAAAATATAAAAAATCGAAATATTTTTGGTTTTTTTTTTTTTTTTTTTTAAACAAATATAAAAATAAGCGAAAAATGAGCGCAAATTCCCCCACACTTAAGGTTTTGCTTGCCCTCAAGCAAATCTAGAAATAAGAAAAATAAAATCCCACATGGTGCATGAAATATGATTAGAAAAATGTGATGCAAATCTACCAAGTACAAGTACAAGATAAGATTCATCATTTTAAGCTTTTAGAGGTGAAAAATCGAGATGTTTGACAATACCCCATGGATTCTCTCGCTTGATAACATGGCTAAGCACCTCACGAAAAAGAACGGATGTATAATTCACTCAGCACTCATTTTATTTAGTGATGGATAGTATTAAGGAATAGTACACTCATATTTGCTCAGTCATGATCTAAATATTACCATAGGCTTGTACAAGAAACAAAACTCCACCGACGTGGCGTAAGCACCAAGCGTAAACATCTAAAGAGGGCTTTAATTCGGGTTATAACGATAGGCTTCGGGTGAATAAAGGGTATGGATAAGGCTTGGGAATATTTATGGAATTGGTGTTAAAAGAAAAATAGAGTCAAGTCTAATACCCATGTTGCTAGTTACGAACAAACCGCAAACCTGAAAATGATTATAGTTACAAGCTTCTCTTCACATATCGATCACCAAATATATATATATATATATATATATATCACGTCTTAGCACATTGGCTAATCGATAACTCAAACATACTTCATCTTCCTTCATCTTCATAATAATATAGCACATTGGCTCTAATTGTCATCACACATTTTTTTTTTCCGATGACTTATTCCTTTTTTTTTTTTTCTTTTTTTCACTTTTTTTTTCTTTTTTTTTTTTTTTATACATCACATCTCCCCCACACTTCGTATAAGCATCACCACAAAAATACAAAATATGAAGTTGCGCACCTTCATCTTCGTCGGAATGGCACACACGAATGGCAAAGTGTGGCTAACTCATAATCATCAAAAACAATCCAACAACCAAGCAACTAGCAACCAACCGTTTAGACATTGACAAGGGGTAGGCTAAGGTTTAAAGTGTAAAATATTTTTGTATTTTTCTGGATGTAACAAAAAAAAAGGGATGGCTCAAAGGTTGTACTAAGGGTATCTAGCGCTAAAAATGAGCGCTAACAAATGGGTCCATATGGGTGGTTAACTAACCGATGTGGTTAGCTAATATATCATTAGATGTAAACGGAAAGCCATTTGGTTTTATTCCTAAGGTGCCTCTTTATCACACGAATACACTTATATCACACGAATGCGATCTTACTGCGGTCTGGTAATGATTTGCAAGTACAAGTTCTAGAATAAATAAAATCACCGGCACACTCAAAACAAAAGATCCAAGCATAAAAGATGTATGCTATATATGAAACAGGCTCAAATCCTCACAATTTAGTGGAAAGGGCTATAATATGTGCTAGCAAATGTCATCGATCCCAGAATGGATTGCAGTATTAATCGGGACACATCTCAAGTTTTTCAAAAATTACCGATTTCACCAGTGGGTTGATCCAGTTATTCTAATATATTAACCTATACGCGTGAAAATAACTAGATCACAAGGGCAAACAAGCTCACAAATATTAAAAATTGGCCCAAATATTTTGGAAATTAAAAACTAGTTTCGCTTTTCACAATAATATTTTCCCCCCACACTTAAGTTAAGCACACAAAAGAAAAATAACTTAAATCTAGTTACGACTTTTTTTTTTTTTTTTCTTTTTTTAATTCTCTCTTTTTTTTTTTTTTTTTTTTTTTTAATAAAAAACAAACATGACTTATTCTTGTCCCACGAGTTCTCGGTAGCTCCATTGAAACGCACAAAGAAGCGGAGAAGCAGGTCAGCGCGAAGCATATTAAAAACCAAACTTCTTTAGGGAATCAGGGAGACCCGCCTTATACTTCTCACACAGTTTGTTTACAATGGGTGAGCCTTACTTTCGAGAGACTAAAAAAAATCAATTTATTAAAATAATTTACCAACAAACCAACAATGGAAAAATAACAAACAAACAAAATAATGAATTGTGAAAACTTCAAAGCATGTAAGATAGGGAAAATTAAAATAATAAGTCTAATTGAAACGAAACCTCCCGGGCTAAACATCACAATCGAACTCCATATGATAAGGTGCTAAGCAAACGCTAGCATAAGCGTATGAGATCAATCGATTCCTCAACCAAACAAACATGTCCAATCCCAAGTATAACGTCACCAACAATCCAATCTCCATGAGCTTATTAAATCTGCAAAAACAAAATAAACTACAAAAAACGCGTAAAATTCTAAAACTCACTTTCGTAGGCATCACGGTTGCATTTAGCGCATGCAACAAGCCTTTAAACCCCTCGGTGGCCCGAGTGGACGAGTTATAGTCTCGTGAGGGTTTCCAGTGAACATACCCACAAAGTTCGAAACATTTTATTTATTTAAAAAAAATGTACTTATTTATTCACAATGTACCAAATTAACATAACTTAAAATGGAAAAACCAAATAAAAGAAATGATACTCTTGCAAAAACAAAAAGACATTTAAACTTATATTATCTAAACACAAACACACAAAAACAAAAAATTGAAAACTGATTTTTTTTTTTTTTTTTTTTTTTTTTTTTTTTTTTTTTTTGGACAAAACACTCCAACCGGATCGGTTACGGGTGGTGACCGATCGGTTGGGATGAACCAACTGTGACCAATCCTTCCAACCGAACCGGTTACGGGGAGTGACCGATCGGTTAGAGGAAATTTTCTAATTTTTTATATATATATATATATATATATATATATATATTTTTTTTTTTTTTTTTTTTTACACAGAACTCACAACCGGATCCGGTTACGGGTAGTGACCGATCGGTTGTAGTGGTTTTATTAAGTACGAGGCTTCCAACCGATCCGGTTGGAGTGCCAACCGATTCGGTTAGAGTGATCTGGGTGGTTTTGGGTGGGTTTTTCGCAAACGATTTCGAGCAACTTAGAAAGCAATCATTGAAATGAGCATTTTAGAACACATGAAACGAAATCCCAACATCAAAAACTTGATTTTTGATGCCAAGATCAATTGAGCAATTATGAGAAAATGAGAGATTTTAAGAAAAAGACAAGCATTCAAGCAAACATCAAGAGCAAACAATTCAACAAGCAAACAAACACAAGAATACAAACGCAAGTCCCCGGCAGCGGCGCCAAAAACTTGATGTGCTCACACGAGGTTTTAAATTTGTAAACATGAATTACCGGTTAACTAGGAACACATTCGGGCAAGTATACCCTAGTCAAGTTGTAGTATAGTATATGGTAAATCAAGGTCGTCCCAAGAGACTTGGTTGCACTACAAGTGTTGTTTGTTTGTTTAAGCAAGTAACAAGTTGATGGTTATGATTGTCACATATCAAACCAACAAGAAAAGCAATATAAGAACAAGCACGTATCAAGGTCGTGGTTATGATTGTCACGGATCAAACCACTAAGAACAAGCACACAAAGAACATACATGTTTAGACAAATGATCACAAGGATATTAGGATGTTTAGTTTGGAAAACATATTATCAAAGATAGAACCTATAATAATAGTTTAGTGTTTTATAAATCAAATGTGCATAAGCCTCAATCAAGTGGTCATGTCATGAGCCTTATACCAACAACAACAAAGAATCCCTTTCGGCCATAGACTTTGATGTTATTAATTTGTAAAGTTCCATTTACTTGAAAGATAATGAGAACACATATTCAAAAGATTCCTTTCGGCCATAATCCAAATTAAACCTTTACTTGTTATGTTTATTAATTCTCTTGCACAATCGTCACAAAGTACAAGACCAAAATCATTTGTCACTAATGAATTGAAACTAATCATTGTTAAGAATACTTTCGTCCATTGAACTCAACAATGATCAACCAAAACAATAAACAAGAACAAGTTCCAATTCAACCAAATATGATGTTATCAACATATTCCAAACAAACACTACAATTATCCAAACATCCTTTTATCACAAGTTCTCATATGAAATAAACAAGTATCACATAATCAACACAACCAAAGAACCAAACATGAATCATAGCATTCAACATCATAAAAGTAACAAGGGTTTACCCAAAGTAAGATTACATTAGGCAAGGGTGAAGGATTATAGCACTCCTTCAAGCCTCCAATCAACTACAACTTCTAACCAAGCACACTTCTGGAAATGGCAGAGGTTTGTGGTCTTTTGGGAGAGATAAATTGGTGGAAATTCGTCCTTAAGGGTGGAGGCAAGAATTACACACACAAAACTAACCAAAAATGGTCTTATTTATAGGTAGAAGCCACCCTTAGCCACCAAGTAAGTTTCTTGGGCACAAAGTGTCATAAAGTAGCAGGTTTAGGAGTTATTAGGACCATATGATCGGACTTGAGGCTTAATGGCACTTAAGGATGCATTAAAAATTACTTGGAGAGATCAGCTACCCGTAACCGATTCGGTTTTGCCCCCAACCGATCCGGTTGCGACTTTCTGACAGAAAAGGTAAAAAGCCAAATTTGTAGATCTTTCTCTTAGCTTTCCGTGGCCGCGAACGGGAGGTCAAACGGAGTCCGTATGCAAAAGTTATGGCCAAAATGGTGAAGGTGTGTCGGGAACAACGAGGCTTCCAATATTTCTTCGTTTAAGCTTCTTTTCTTCATTTCTTTCTCGTTTTCCTTCTTGAACTTTATTCTTAAGTCTTTGGACCACTAACTTAATGACTTTATCTTCTCGAATATACTCCACAAGTCTTGCTTATGTCAGGAACTCTTCGTAAATGGAGAAATCTTCGTATTTTACTTCTTTTTCCGTCTTTTTCTCCACTTTCCTGTACTTGGCTACAAATGAACTAGCAAACGCACTTTTGTACGATTAAGCATCAAAAGCATATGATTATAACCAAATAACACACATAAAAGCACAGATAACGCTACTAAAAACATGCACAATTTGAGCGTTATCAACCAATTCAAATAGTCAATGACTTCATTTACTACACAACAACTCACACCTTCTACCCATTTAACACATTGAATGCTTTTTAACTCTATTTAATAACATATCACCCATAAACCACACATATCTCTCTTGTATCCCCAAAACATTTTAGTCAACATGAGTGGGTCACAAAAACATCCTCTGGAAATCTGTTCACATTCAGATTCTTCTGATAGTTCATGCTCAATCAATACTTGGGAGAACTATTTTCCTCCAATAAAAACATCCCTCACGTTTATGAGGACAAAGCATGTTCCTGCTGGACCCTCTTCCATCCAAACAGAACCTATCAGATCTCCACCTCTTGAAGCACTTGCATCTCAGCCACGACCAGCTGGTCCTTCCTCATCAGGACCCCCCAAACGAGAGCTAGTGAGGGGACTTGCTTGCCCAAAACTGTGGGCTGCTATTGGGGGACAAGGAGTTCAACAGAAGATGCCAGCATGGGCCATAGCAAAGAGGCCATAGATGGTTTAGGTGGTTATGTTGATGTAGTAGTCTTTTGATAGTAGTCCTTACTGGATAACTCTTGATGTACTTATTAGATGATTGTATGAATAGGAAGCATCTAGCACTGCATCCGTTGATTCAGTTTTATAAATTAATGAATAATTTCCAAGTGTATAAGCCTGGAAACAAACATGCAAGTCTGGAAAGTGAAATATATGAACTTTAAAGAAGTGAATTACATGTTTTTTTAAACTAAGATTATGAACTTTAAAGAAGTGAATTACATCTACAGGCTGATAATCTAACTTTAACTAAATTTATCCTTCATTTTAACTGTCCAAGGTGACCTTACTATATCTTACAGAACAGATCCTCCTGTTCCCGGTCTTGCCGCATTCTCTCTTCCATTTCTCTTTTAGCCCTATCTTGTTCGGCTAGTTGTTCCATTATTGCTTCATCTTCATGCTGCTTAGTAATCGACTTCTCACCATCAACATTTCCATTTATTTTGTTGTGCTCATCTTTATTCTTGTCACCTATTTCCTTGACAGCCAACGCACTTTTTTCAGCTACATCCTTCTTAGATCTTTTGTTAAGTTGTTTCCTATATATTTCATGAAGCACGTCATCACATGCTCGTTCCACTTCAAAAGACAAACACTTACGCACAATTCCTGTTAATTATGTAAAAAAAAATTAAAAAAAAAGAAAAAAGTAAGGATCCTAAATATATTACTAAAACTAGTTATAGCATACTAACATAGTAATGAATTTTTACCGTTAGACATTACTACAAACGAGGCTTCCCTCAACCCGTGCGATGCCCGGTCTAGTGGTTGAGGGGTCATGTTTTTATCCATAATGTTGTATATGATGGTATTTAGATACCTATTAGAGAATATGCATTCTGTTTATTATTTAGATGGCTAATAATGTTATTATTAGTTTAGTTTATATTATTTTAGTGAAATCTATATTGTTATTATGGCTAATAATGCTAATAATGTGTGCACAAATCCTCAACCCGTGCGATGCACGGTCTAGTGGTTTAGGGGTGATGTTTTTATCCGTAATGTTGTATATGATGGTATTTAGATACCTATTAGATAATTTGCATTGTATTTATTATTTAGATGGCTAATAATGTTATTATTACTTTAGTTTATATTATTTTAGTGGAATCTATATTTAGATGCCTAATAATGTTATAATTACTTTTGTATTTATATTATTTTATTTTCATTAAAAGTTTTTATTAACATAGTTTTTTCATATGTAGTATTTTAATTTGAGTAAGTTACATAAGTGTTTTGTTGCTTATTTATTTGTGACTTTTGTTATTTGGAATTATATAACTATTTGTACTCTTCAATGGCAAATTTTGAGTTGTTAGAGAATTTGATGAATATTTGAGGATCATCTAAATTGCATGATTGTATGCGTTTGTGGTTTGTGCAACAGGCATGTGAAGATGATGCACCGATTGGTTAAGGGTTGAATATATACGTGTTTTTTACGTAATAATGTATGCAAGTAGTTACATGTAAGGTATTGCAATTGATGTTATCATAAGTTTGTATTTAAAGTAGTTTATTTAATATTTTAATATGAACTATGTATATATTCGTTATTTTGCATATTTATTTGTCACTTTTGTTATGTTTTTGGCTCTTATAAATTGCACGATTTTATGCGTTTATGGTTTGTGCAATAGGCACGTGAAGATGATGTATTCTCAAAATTGTTTTTTTTTTTTTTTTTTTTTTTTTTTTCATGGTATTTTATACAACTTGTGCGATACACGTGCTATTGGTCAAATAATTAACTATTTTACAATACAACATTCTATTGTGAGATCTATTTTTATCTTGTAGTTTTCTTTATGTTGAAACAAAATCACTTCCATGTAGTGCTTAACTTATCATACGAAACAAAAATATTCCCACTTTTAGTGTCTCGTGCATCAACTGATCTATCAACTTGTATTGTGTTCAAACTTGTAGCCACTGCCAAAACACAAACACTTTAGGTTAAATTAAGCATAAATACTCACTACTAAAAATGTTAGCAAAATTAATCGCCTTAAATGATCTAAGAGATTCAAAAGCATGCATGTTAAGCTTTCGACCGAGACCGGGGAAATCAATTACGGACTTACTTAAAGTGATCAAAGGGATCCAAGCATGTGTTGCTAAGCTCGCGATCTATAGCACCCAAAACCTGTCAAAATTATAAATGAAAACATTAATCAATAATGAAATGCGTCAGCATATACTATACACACATGACTATGAAGTATCATATTTAAAACAATTCATGGAACAATAGTTGACAAACTGATTTAGTCACAGAAATAACCATTAGATTTAAGTCCCCAACACACCAATTTTGTATCTGCTTCAGCTAGTGTGTGAGATGTTTTTATGAACCATCATTATCGGCATTACTTTATTTACCTTTTGATTTACATGGTGTAGAATGAAAACAGCCTTCAAAATAACCGTCTCATCTAAATCAAACTATATGTTCCCCTTGCAAAGCATAATCAAAAAGTTGCTGAAAAACAACTTTTTTTTTCTATTTCAAAAGCTCTACATACACTATAATGATCCTAACAGAACGTAAACTAACTTAGGCACACTAACATCATAATGTCACAACCCGCTATGTAAAGAAAAACTTCATGAGAATAAGCTCGTGTTATATAACGGGATGCGTTAGAAAAGACATTGAACATGCATGATGTATGTTACATGCATGAACATCACTACAAATTTATAGGGAGTCCCACATAACATTATTTGAAGTTTAGAACATCTCTTCAAATTTTCTTATTAGATTACAATTATTAATGACTATATGAAAATGGAAGGGGCATACGAACTGATTTGACAACGACTTTAATATACAAAATTATGATGGCTGTTTCTGTTAGGATAACGATGTGATGTACGTATGGCATGATTTCGATGTCATCAGTAGGATCGAAATAACCAACAAAGAGCAACAGAAAACATAGTTGTATATTTAGTTGAACGTTGTCGTTTCAAGGTCAGTCGATAGACTTCTTTCACGTCAGTTCATATTGTTCCTAAGTTTGTTATACTATTGATTTCGTTGATCTTATTATTTGTGTTGATATCAGCCTAGTTGTTTGTTTACGCCATTGTTCCTTTAAGAAGAGGATGCCGGAATCATGTTCATGCAGGAATCTCGCAATCATACAAAATGAAAAAACACGTTGTTATGTTGTTATGATTTTGTAAATTAAAGGAAAAGATAACTACGTAATACGTTAATTAAGTTTAGGAATGCATATATTTTGTTAAACAAAGTTTTAGAATACAACGCTTATCTAAAAAACTCGATCAAACCATCTCTTATTTCCATATTAATGGATATCTCATTAATATATTCCCCTACAAAAACTCTTATTGATTCTTTTCTGTTCAGTTACAAACAAATCAATTCCAATGGAGAATAACAACAACAATCACAGGAAAGGTAAATAAAATCCATAAATAAAAATGACTCGACTCGTATCATCTCATCCATCATAAGAAGCCGCCTATGTATTTAGGGTTTCTCATCTCTACATTTTCCCAATCCCACAAACGCTAAAAAAAACTTTTCATCAATCAAACGATAAAAAAAACAATGGCAGCAGATTCAACAGCAACAACAACAGGCGTCGTGATTCGTTTCTATAGCAACACAGGTCACGGTTTCAGTGAACCCGATTCATCAGATTCTGACGATGACGATCTCTTTGTTCATTTAACTGGGATCCATTATGAAGGCCATCACAATTTTCAAGAAGGTCAAAAAGTTAAGTTTTCAGTTAGTGTTAAGAATGATAAGAAGCAGTTTGTTAATGTTACCTCTTTAGATGGGTCTAATATTGAACGCCCCGTCGTGACAGTGGTCGGAGATCTTGGTTTAGAGGGAATGGTAATGATCAAGACCTCTGTTATTAACAATTACAAAATCCATGTCATTTCATAATTTATCAAAAAAAAAGAATAAATAATTAAAATTAGCAATTGGTAAACCACCTATACAATCATGCAACCTCGTTCAGTGACCCATCTTTGTTCATGACATTAAGTATAGGAAGAACATGCTTTATAGCAAGAAGGTAATCTTTATGATCATGCCCAGGGCTTATCTTCAAAAACCCAGTTCCAAAATCTTTATCTACATACTGCATATAAAAATATGGCAGGGTCGCATGTGAATATATCATCTTTTTTGTTTTCTTTTCTGTAACAAAGTTTACAACATGATTACCTTGTCAGCAATAATTGGGACATACCAAATGTCATTGGAACAATGGCAGACTTACCAATATATTTAGCTTATCTTTCATCTTGTAACGGTTGTAGTAATTCAATTATTATCGTATGCAAAACAGGAAAATTCATGATGTGAGCAATTATACCTCAAGAGGAGATGTAATATTGCGGTACAATGAGGAGATGTGGAGAAAGTTCATGTGTTATTTATAGTTAAATAATTTGTGTAACTGATGAATTCTAAAGGACTATGCAAATGTAGAGACTGTATTATATTTCGTTGTAATTGATGGAGATGGTTGACAAACTCAAATCAATAGTCACCCTTGATGTGGCTTCAATGTATACCTCTAAGTAATGATCACAATGTAACTTCATATCTCTTCGTATACCTCCGATTAATGATCATACATGAATGTTGTAGCCTTCAAAGAACACTTCATATTCACATTCATTTCATTACATTCAATTGAGAGCTTTTGTGAAGCATTGACATGTTTGTACCGTACACGATTTTGTGCACAACCCCCCTTGCACATTAAATTAAGGGGGATAAGCTTTAAGTAGTATAGATATGAAATTGATATTACTTACAGAATCTATATGTAGTTGGGATAAGGTACAAGTTTCATCCAGTGGGCAGTTGGCAAGTTTAGGCAACTTAATAAATTTTTCACATAACAAAAATAAATGTGTATCTTAGTAAATCTTAGGCAGTTGGCACAAGTACAACATTAATAATAAACAATCACAAATGGGTGGTTCATACTTAATACACTAATTAAAGTGTATCTATGTTGATACACTAATTTTGGGCAACCTTAGAAAGTTTACATTGTTGGGCAACCTAAGTAAATGCACAAGTACAAAGGGCTGGTAATTTGCACTTGGCTTACTTAAAAGAGTTTACTGTAAAGTCCAAGAATTATTTCCACCTAAATTTGTTAAAAACACAACCATGGATTACGATGACAATTCTAAGTTTAAGGTTTATTTAGTGCATCCTTCATCTAAACATGGAGTTAAACTACCTAAAAATATCACTTTCAATAAACTAGTGGCGTATGTGAAGAAAAAGGTTGACGGTGTCAAAGACACACCAAATGATAGAGTCAGGTTATCTTACAAAGATGGTTCCATGGAATTGGACGTTGTTGATGATGAAGACGTCCAATTCTTCATTCATGAACTATGTTGTAAGAATGAGCAAACTCAATCTCTGTTAATTTCAACAAAAGAACCAGCACCTTCAGAGGTAAAATCATCTTCGGCTTCTAATCATTTTTCATTAGACCTGAATTTTCCGCTGATTCACAATGATAGTTATCATGACAAACCAAAGGTCGAGGATACCTTTTTTCACCAACCTGATCATTCACTTCCTCCGTCGCAAAGAGACTCATTTAAAAATATTCCCACGCCACCAACTGCACCACAACCAGAATTAAAAAACATCGATTCCCAAAAAACGGATACCTTTTTTTTCAAACATAAAGAATTTTATAATAAAGCAGAATGCATGTTTACTATTGGAAAGAAATCATTACTTGAGCGCTTTGAATACAAAGTTATTAAATCTGATCCCATGAGGTACAGCGTGAAATGTATAAATGAAGGCTGCTCATGGAACATATACACCCGTAAAAAAAACTAGATAACACATTCTTTGTTTCTAGCATCAACAATGTCCATACATGTTCAAGAACTGAATTACATCCTAATCATCGTAATGCGACAATGAAATTACTTAGTCAATTGCTAATCGAAAAATTGAAAGATACTCGGAGGGTATATACTGGAAAGGACATACAAAGAGATCTGAGTCTTGAATGGAAAGTAAACGTTTCTTACAAACGAGCTTGGGGGGGGGTAGGAATTTGGCATTTGAGGTGTTGAACGGTAAACATGAACAATCGTTTGAGCAGTTAGCTTTATATTGTCATAACCTAAAGCTAAAAAACAAGGGGACTGTAACATACATCGATACAGACGAAGCTGGAAGATTTAAGATGGTTTTTGTAGCATTTGGTTTTGCGGTAAGTTTCGGGCACATTTATATTAATTGTTAGTATTATTCTTATACACACATCTTATTATTATTATTATTATTATTATTATTATTATTATTATTATTATTATTATTATTATTATTATTATTATTATTATTATTATTATTATTATTATTATTATTATTATTATTATTATTATTATTATTATTATTATTATTATTATTATTATTATTATTATTATTATTATTATTATTATTATTATTATTATTATTATTATTATTATTATTATTATTATTATTATTATTATTATTATTATTATTATTATTATTAGTATATTAAGCTTTAACGTATACTAAGCACTAATATATACTTAACGATACTAGATTCGGAGTTTTATAGCCTTCATGCGGCCATTGATTATAATTGATGTTGCGCATCTGAAAGGGAAGTATCTAGGAACCAACATGCTTGCTGTTGGTGTGGACGGAAATAATCAGATTATTCCAATCGCTACCGGGGTCGCACAGGGTGAGACCGCTGAAGCCTGGACATTGTTTTTGGGGTGGTTGAAAGAATGCATTGGTGAAGTGCCTAATCTGGCGATTATTTCAGACAGGCATCATTCAATAACAAAAGCTTGTGACACAGTTTTTCCAAATTGCATTCATGGTTATTGTTGTCGTCACTTGATGATGAATTGCAATATCTCCCGTAAAAAGCATAAGGCTTTGTACTGGAAGGTGTGCAAAAGCTATACAACTGAAGATTTTGATAATGCAATTTCCGAGCTTCGTGCAAAAAAATCAGAAGCCGTCAAAAAACTTGAAGACGCCGGGTACGAAAAGTGGTCAAGGGCATATTGCAGTGGAAAAAGATACAATTATTTGACGTCAAACAGTGCGGAGTCAATAAATTCATTAACAAGGCACGTTCGAAAGGTACCAATAACTATGCTCTTGGAGTACTACAGACGTCTTCTACAAGATTGGTATTTCGAACGTCGCGAAAAATACTACGGTATAACTATATATTCGCCGTCTCACATTTTACTTTTTCGATAAATGTTACCTGATGTATGCTTATTTTGCAGACGCACCGGAATTTGAACTTACAAAATGGGCAGCTAGGAAGGTTGAGCAAAGAATGTGGAAGAGTGCTAATTGGGAAGTAAGAGGCATTGCCATGTGTGCTGTGTACCAAGTTATAGACAATCGTCATAGTCATATTGTTGATTTCGTAAAGAATGAATGCAGTTGCAGGTACCTGCAATATATAGGTTGTCAATTACGGTAAATGTTGTTTATTCGTGTATGGTTTTTGATTACGAAGAACGTGCAGGAAATGGCAACTTTCGGGACTACCATGTGGTCATGTGTGTGCCATGTGTAGAGAAGAAAAATTGACTAACTGTAACAAATGGGCGGAAACATGGTTTACAAAAACTGCACTCAAAGGCACATGTCATGAAATGGTGTATCCTTTGGAAATAGAGTCAGAATGGCATGATCCGGGTAACTTGCAAAAGGTTAAACCGTCGTTAATGGACAAGAGGCAGGCAGGAAGACCTAAAAACAAAGATCGCTTCCCATCAAAAAATCAGGAGCCAAAAGTTAGAAAATGTGGGAGGTGTGGTACCGTTGGGCATACCCGTGCAGCATGCATGGAACCATTGGCCAGAAAACAGGTAAACTAGGTTGTTCATTCAAATGTATATCTAATATTGTTTTTTAGTATTCTGACAAGATAGGTTGTATATGTTGTCAGAAATAAACAAATAGCAGGACAGACAATGGCAAAGAAGTTATGGAAGAGATGGCACCTGAACAGGGAAAGCGTAAACGTAGGTCAGGTACTCATTTTCAATTGAAAGATGACCCACAATCGCAAGTGGACGACGATTATTTTCAAAATGGGAGAATTTACCAGGATTGGGATGCCGTACGTTGGGATGGTGAACCAAGTAACAGCGGTTGGGAGGGTTACGTAGATAATTCTGGCATTAATCTAAATTCACTCCCTAAATCATCAAATACATATCACTTTGATGATTTCAATAACATGGATAATTACTAGGTCAATGTTCTCTTTATTTAACTAATGTAATAGCTGCTAAATGGTTGTGTAAGGCTAAGTATGTGTATGCTTAAAGTTAAACACTACTGCATATGCTTGTGTGGTTTGATTGTGGTTCCAAGATTAACTTACTGTATCATTGATTGGTGTGTTGAACTTTGATAAGTGTTAGAAGTAATAGTTTTAACAAACTATTTGTATTTTGTCATGAATAAAACGTTGTGTTTGTGTATGAATGTTTCTTTAAGTTTTATGTTCAAGGGCATGGTAAATAATTGTGAAAGGTTAGTCAATGCAAAAGGCCAGTGCAAAAGCAGCTAGAATTTGTCCTTTTTTGGATGTTTGTTCAGAAATAGTAAATCTTGTGAGCATGTGTAAGTGAAAAAAAACAAATATAGTGACAATATGTGGATGGGGTTTAAAGCATTTGAAAGGATGTAATTTTTTTGGATGTTATTCAATAATATGGGAGCAGCTGTGCATCATTTGACAAATGCTATATGAGGACATGGATTGGTGTCATAATAATACAAATACAGTTAACAGTAATGTATATATTTGCTGCTTGCCTATTTAAAGACAACAAACCCACCTTGTTAGTTAACCAGTTTATTTTTTTTAAGTTTGTGATAAACTATTGGGATAAGGAAATGTCTAGATTTCCTAGGTGTGATAAGCTTAGAGCCGATGCAAATTCTAACAACTGGCCTGATATGTTAGTCTTCTATTGCTACCAAGCCTCTGGCGAAGATGTTCGTATGGCACAACAATTGAATGCGCTTGCGGAAAGATTGCTTCAAATCACTGAAGAAAGGCTTAGCTTCATTCAAGAATTGGAGAGTGTTGGAAACAGGCATGCTCAAAAAACAGCAGAATATTTGAGGGGGGTAAATGGTAAAGATGATCAAAAGATCATGCAGATGCGTATCCTTTCGCGAGAACTGGAGCTAAATGCTGCGAACAATGGCATCTTTATCGAGAAACTCAGGGGCTTGATGGATCTCTAAGTGTGTGTCTTTTCAGTGTGTTCTATGTTGTATGTGTCCGCTATCTTATTATGAGTGTTCTTGTAGTGCTGGTGTGTGACCCATGAAATGCGATTGTAAGATATTGAATTGAATAAAATGGGTTGTTAAATTTGTATGAATTAAAAAATTTTCCCTTCGCACTTTTAGTTTAAATTGTATTTTGAAGTGGTTATCATAACAGTGTGTGTATATTAAGTAATGTTGGATAGAATTACCTCAGAAGTACTAGTTGCAGTGGTTTGTGTTAAAATAGCAGTGGTTTCTTCTAAACTAGCCGTGGTTGTCAACTAGCCGTGGTTTCTTCTGAACTAGGCGTGGTTTCTTCTAAACTAGCCGTGGTTTCTTCTCAACTAGCCGTGGTTTCTTCTCAAGTAACCGTGGTTTCTTCTCAACTAGCAGTGGTTTCTTCTCAAGTAGCCGTGGTTTCTTCTCAACTAGCAGTGGAACCACGGCTATAAGCATTCTTGAAACCACGGCTAGAAGGATCAAACCACAACTTGTAATAAATATAGTCAATGACCAGCATACTCAACCTTGTATTTCCATAGGTACTCAAACATTCTTTCGCGATAGGCAAGAGCTGTTTCTGCAGGATCGTCAGACTTTAATAGCATGTTATGACTCAGCCTATATAGGTTAATGCAAGCCCATATTCTGCAGTCATCGTATTGACCTGTTTGGTTGGGGACATCAACACATTTTTGAAAGCTAATCTGATAAGCGTTGATATCTATGCCTTTTGCTGCAAACACTCCCGTTTCGTTTAGTAATTTTGGCAGCCAATAGTGAAATTTTGCAGGCATGGTATCCTTCCACCAAATTCGTTTGTTTGTAAAGGCTGGAAACGAATCATACAATGTCAAAACACCCGTGCTGATATGCAGCTCTCCTACCTCCCAGTGCTTGTTAGGTTCGTTTATTGGAAATAGTACCTACATCATTTACGACATCAGCAAAACGCACCCGATGAAGAATCTATACGTATGGCCATATGGAAAGAAATAAATACCTTTTCGACATCAGCCCAAGGCACCGGGTACTTTACACCATTTGCCCAATAGGTTCGTACGAAGTCATTAACTACTTGAGGTGTGAAAAAGGGACCCACCATAGCCCAGTCGGCATCTGATGGTCGGAAATGCCACATCAAATCTATCCATAGGTCAAGGTGTTGTTTACACATTTGGGCACATTATTAAAAACAAGTGGGAATCACAAAGAAACAATTATGGTACAATACTAACAACTGATTTTATACGCACCTCGTCCCTCAGCCATCCATCCTTGTTACCACCCGTTGCCAATAAACAGTCCCAAAACCGGCGATCAGCAAAAGTGTCTTCATTACCCCATGGGAAAATAAACCTAGTACCATTATTCTCTTTCAAAAATTTTTGAACGGAACATGGCACAATTACCTTTTTTGTTTTTTTCTTCCCCGTTCCAGTTCTCGACAAATTCTAAGTTAGAACAAATTACCTTTTTTAGTGAATGTTTGTATTACAAATTAAGAGACATATAAGTTGACACGGTCAAATACCTCCACAAACGGTTCCAATGTATCATCAAAATCTGGAGCGTTAGGAGGGGATGGGGTTTGACAATTAATCCGTGTTGAACGCCTTCTCTTTGGAGTAGTGGCTGGTGGAGTAGTATAAGGTGAGGTACAATATCTCCCTGGCTTCCTCTTCCGTTTGAGCGAGTTGAAAACTAATCTGATATTTGCAGCCTAAAAAATAAAAACGATTCATCTTTTAACAAACAGCTCGTCTATCCAACAATTAAATAACTTCAATACTCAACTGAAGTTAAGTGGAAATGTGAGATTCTATGGCATAAGATATTTTTAGTCATGACTAAGCATGTGGTGTCTATTTTAAGGACACGTACAACAAAGCATGTGGCCCTTTATTATTTTCAAAAGCAAATCCTCTGCAAAGTTGACTATGTATGTTTAACTGTTTACATGTGACTTAGCACGTGGTGTCTATTTAATAGCGAAACCATGATCTAATTGTTCACCATATTTCCATCAAATATTTGCTCCTATTCATTTTCAGTTTCATAACCATATTTCCATCACATTAATTGATTTATGTCGAGTTCTAAGAGAGTTAGCTTTGAGAAAAAACACGATGAAAGGGAGTGGTCGATAAAGGTAGCAAGAGAGGTAATGTTTCCTGAGATATATGAATTATATGGCCCAAATGCTGAAGCTAGTTACCGATTACCAGCTGAAGTGCTAGAAGACATAAAAAGAGAGATATACGGTATTGATAAAAAAGAAGTTATAGAACCAACTGTCGGTGGTAACTCTAAGCAATCACAAAGGTTGGGACCCAATGCGCAAGATGTTGGTCCTAGTAGCCGTAAAACTAATGTTTGGAAGCAACTGAATACGGATGAGACTCAAACAGTCAAGTCAACCATATTGCGCAAGTGTAATGATATTTCCTAGTATGTAAAAGTGATGTATTAATGTATTAAATACAAATAAGTGAAAAAGCAATATTTATATTTTAATAATTATATCAACTGTAGCACATTGTAAAGATAAGATAAGATTCTTTACACAGTGTAAAAGATAAGTATTGGTACTGGTTATACAATTTACTTTTTGACAGTATACTTTGAGACAGTATTTTATTCTAACTCAAGTACAGCACAATGTAAAAGATAAGATTCTTGTTACTACTTATATAATGTACTCACAACTCTCACTTTATTCTCTCTTATTCTCACTCAAGAATAATGGCAGCACCAAATGGAAACTTTCAAAATGATGAAGAAGAGTATGAGTTTGTCTTAAACAACTATTTGCTTTTTGACGCAGTGTTAGATGCTTTTGGGGAAGAACCAATGTCAGAATATGGTTCATATAGGCAAGTGAGTGTGTGGATGAGGACAAATATCCTTACTTGGCTGCGTCGCCAAGACTTCTACTGGGATGAGATTTATGGACTTGATGGGGAAGAGGAGGAAGAAAATGAAGATGAGGAAGATCTAGAGAATGAGGAGGAGGCTGAAAGTGAGGTGGTGCAGCAACGTGAAATGGTGCAGCAAGGTCAGATAGTGCAGCAAAATGAGGTAGAGGAAGAGTTTCAAAGTGAGGTGATGCATCAAAGGGAGGTGGTGCAACAAACTGAGGAAGATGATATAAACGAAGTGGAGCAACATGTGAATAATCCTACATTATTTGAAAATATTTATAATTTGGAAAATAGGATTAGTGGTCTTGAAATACTGTTTCAACGACTCAAAGCAAATAAGAAAAACAAGGGAGAGAGCTCTGGAACTAAAATGTAAATTATGATGATGGTCATTTATGTTTTTAGTACCATATTAGTTTTTTAGTTGTCGAAAACTGTTTTAATGTGTGTTTATGTGCTATCTATGCAAATGTATTAATGTATTAATGCAGCAGAGACTTCTTTGTGGCATATGAGTTTAAGTTAAGTTATGTGTAAAACTAATGCATCATAGTATTAAAATCTACTGAAAAAAATTACTAAATCATAATCATATAGTAATCAAATTTATTAATGTATTAACGCAGCAGAGACTTGTTTGTTGCTAATAATGTCTTTGCTCAAGTTATTTTTGTCTTGAGTTAAGGGATATTACTACTATTATGCATGCATTGTTGTTAACAAATGATAAGATAAATAAATGTACCTTGACAACATCCTGCCCATCCTCATAATCAAGGCATATCACTTCAACAGGTTGTGTATCAGCCCCTTCCATAGCCGTTTCCTCAACCTCCAAATCCAATGTGTCTACTTGTGCAGCACCTTGCGCAGCGGGATCATAAACGTTGTCTACCTGTAAAGCCCCCTGCTCCATATGCGGTTCTAACAATTTAAGAGTAAAATGCACAAACCATTCCCACCAAAGAGGTGGACTCCACACAACAATTTCTTTACCCTTCGCACTGTCATTTTCTTTTTCCGCATCATTCACATCCATCGATTCCTAGATAAAGGGTATGTGGGTTTGATAGATATTGGATTTCACAATCACTCTAAACCATGATCAAAGTAGGCGTATAAGTATGTTAGAGAGAGAAAGTTCTAGTGAGAGAAAGGAAGAGAGTTGGGAACTATAGTGAGAGAAAGAAAATATTATTATGAGCTCCAACTCTCTACCTTGGAAGGTAGAGAGTATTTATAGTCTTACAATAAAACGCCACACAACGGGCTGTGGATCAGGCATACAGTGGGTAAAGACCCGTCCGTCCTCCACGGTGTTACTTAACTAAATACTACTTAACTTAAAATTACTACGACTACGAGCTTTCTAACGATTACATATACTTGAGGTAACCGACTCTTTAATACCTGGAATTTCTAATTCCTAACAATCTCCCCTTAAGGTAGGTCACCTCAATCATGTACTAAAATTACATTGAATACAAATAGATATTACATTAACAATTGTTCTTGCATTCTTGATGTAGTACTTTGCTCCTAAGATCGTAGTCATTGATTCATCACATTGCATGTTTGGTTACTCCAGGTGGAGGTCTTTTACTGATCCACGTGATAATAAATTTGAGCCAGCTTTTGAGACCATCAGCTAACAAAAGTCTCTGAGACATCCATTGTGGTGTTGGTATTATGTGATGTTGTGACTTTCGGACCGACATGCTCACATTCTGGATTATGATATCTTCTCATCAGAGTAGCGAAAGCTTTCGTTGATTCATGATATTGGCAGCAGCGTAGCAGAAGCATGGAGTGTAAATATCAGAGTCATTGATGCACTTATCATGATTTCTTGAGAGATGAATGTATTGTGTGAGCATGCGGCTATGGATTGACCGCTTCATTCTCATCAGCTGCAAACGTCGGGCGTACCTGCATACAACAGTTAACAATAAAGCGTACAAAAGTGTCTTTGACCACTTTAGTTGAATTGAGGTACACGGCCCACGGTTCCCCGTTGATCAGTACATGTACTGCCTGTGATCAGGTATAATTCCGAAGAATTTCCTTGACAGGGTTTCGCAGCTGCTCTAGCTGTTCTCAAACCGGAACGTCTCAAAGAAGACAACACGGAGTGAGTGAACCAGCGAATTTAAATCCACTGATTGATGAGAAGAGATTTGAAAAACAATCGTGTATTGCTCAATAGAACTTGTTTTTGCAATACAACGAAGGTTTTATTGGAAATCAATTATCAATCATAAAAACACCTTTTGGTTTGAAAAATTAGTACACGGACGATGTGCTAAAGAAAAGAGTTATTAAGCACAAAGACCAGTTTTTCAAAGGTATCCGTCAATCCATAACCTGAACCAGGATTGATTCAAGAGATTGAATCGCCCCATTGTTTCTGTTCAGTTGTCACATGGTTGATCTATATGATAGATCTTACCTGCCACCTACCAGGAGCTTGTTTGATGTTGGCTCCAGAAGGTTTTCCATCTTCATTGTGAATATATTTACACAACACTCAGATGTTCTGGCAATACCACAAGGATAATGCGTAGGACTCAAGATATAATCTCTCTTTTCACATTGTGTGAAACAGAGAGTCTTCATTGAAAGTGTCCTAATGAGATTTATTGATGATCTCGTGGCTCTAGACTCAATTTTGTGCATATTTGGATCCTGTGCCGGAGACTAGGGATAGGGTCTCCTTCTTCAATATCAACAATATCTAAGAGAAAGTCGATAGATAATGTCGGTTCCCTGTGAGAATGAAACAAGTCCTTTTAAGAGGAACTTGAGTGGTTTGGAAAGTTGAAGTGCAGTGCGTCACTGGGTCCATGATGTCTTGTCTTCAATACCGATGTTACCATCAGTAGCATATGAATTGAACCCGGTTTCTGCCCTAAGGTTGAATATATGGAGGGCTATTTGTTTTCACCCTTTTCTCATTCAATTCTTTTTAATTCTTCAACCCCTTCAGTGCTTACCGAGACTTCATAGCTAGAACCTTGTTGGGTTTATTTCAGTACTAGCTCAGTCTCAGTCCGCTCTCTTCCCATATCTCATTTTTCTCCTTTTATCATCATACCTAAGAACTCTACACTAACTAGTGGATAGTCCCAGGGTAGATCCCTCCGGTTCTGGCGGATCATGGGAACACATACCTAACCTTATCATCCTTATATCACCGTACATAAAGTAAAGTTGGTCGGTCTATTTGGTATTGTTCATCTGCCATTGGAACCAATTGAAAACCATTTGAAAATCAATCCAGATACTTGTGATATATTATCAAAACATTTTGTACCTGAATTGTTTTTGATATTTTTAGAATAAGTGCTCCCCCTCAACATGTGCATGAATTGTTTGAAATCGTTTTGCACACGGAGGCAAGAGGAAGAAACTACTTCTTTCATTACCATTTTCTAAAAGATATCACCATCACTTCCTTGATCAAATCAAGTAGATAACGCATTTCTGGGAAGGATGAGGTTTCCATAAGTTCGCTCCCCCTCAATATGTGCCTCGAGGTTTGAAAAGAGTTTTGCACATACTAGAGGGAACCTGCACATTGAGATAAATGATCACGTTTCAAATCATAGGTTTAAGATAGATGCTCCCCCTCAACATGTGCATGGAAAATTTGAAATCGTTTGTCACATGTGGGAAGGATAGCATGTACATCCTTATAAACCATTTACCGAATTATCAGTTTAAATCCAATTTAAATCACACATTCTCCCCCGATCACAATTATCAAACCATTTGAGATTTGTGATCTCTTATTGATTTAAATTGATTTTGAAAGATTTTAAGGGGAATTGTGACTTGATTATGAAAGCGTTTTAACTGATAAGGATCGGATTTTTAGACTTTAAAACTCCATTGATAAAACATGCATGAATATCTTTTGAAAACAATTTAATGCCAAATAACTTTTTAATTTAATTGAAATCATTCTCCCCCTCAATCAATGACATAGGTTGTTGATTGAGAGATTGATATTTTGACCAATAAGTCCAGATGATTATCAAAAATAGAGTCCGAGTTATTTTTCAAAACAATTTGTTTTCAGCAGATAACATGTTAATAGAATCAGAGCATGGAATTTGGTTGATAAGAAGGCTTTTGATGAATGTTCAAACAAATTCTCAAATCTTGAAAAACATGAAAAAGCATGGCTCTGTTCTTTCTTTGAAAAAGCGGGTTACTGCCTGAAATGACAATAAACCATTGTTTCTCTTTCTCCCAAAAACATTTTTTTTTTTTTTTTTTTTTTTTTTTTTTTTTAAGAATTCGAGCAACATCTAAAGTCCCGTGTCATTCTTTGAATGACAGCACAAAGACCGTAGATATTATCGAACCGAGAAAGACCTAACAAATTGACAATATTTTTAAGAATTCGAGAATTTTTTTTTTTGTTTTTTTTTTTTTTTTTTTTTTTTTTTTTTTTAGATTTTTTATGGATTTTGAAGGTTTTATATTTTTCTATTTGATTTTTTTTGAGGATTTTATAATTTTGTATTTTGTTTTTCGAATAGATATATACAAGAGATAGATGAAGATAGACCTTTACTCCTCGTCTTCCTCCTGAAGACGTTTGAGTGTTTCTGGTTGAAGGCTTTTCAAGCCAAGACGTGGAAGAATAAGCTCAAAACGTTCCCTTGGAAGAGCTTTGGTGAAGATGTCTGCTAACTGATATTCAGACCTCACAAAATAGAGTTCCACCACACCTTTTTCCACTTGTTCCCTGATGAAATGATGTCGAATGTCGATATGCTTTGCTCTTGAGTGTTGAACATTGTTGCATGAGAGAGCAATAGCACTTTTATTATCACAGTACAGAGGGATTTTGTTGAATTCAAAGCCATAGTCAGATAATTGAGATCTCAACCATAAGATTTGAGCACAACAGGATGACATGGCTATGTATTCAGCCTCTGTAGAGGAAATAGAAGTACTCATTTGCTTCTTTGAAGACCAACTCACAAGCTTATCACCCAAGAACTGAGCACCTCCAGATGTACTTCGACGAGTATCTTGACACCCTGCATGATCAGCATCTGCATAGGCTGTTAGTGACATGCCGGTGTCCTTCGGGTACCAAAGACCCATATTGATGGTTCCTTGGAGATACCGAAAGACCCGTTTAACTGCTTCAAGGTGCTTTTTAGTAGGCTTAGCCTGGTATCTAGCACACATGCAAACAGCGAACAAGATGTCTGGTCTACTAGCTGTAAGGTACATCAGGGATCCAATCATACTACGATATTTTGTTTGGTCAATCATGATCCCTGAGTGGTCCTCATCTAGTTTGGTTCGATCAATCATGGGAGTGTCAACAGGGTCACTTGAATCAAATCCAAATTTCTTGAAGATCTCAGTTGCATATTTAGATTGATTTATGAAAATGCCTCCGGGACTTTGCGAAATTTGTAATCCCAAGAAAAATGACATTTGTCCCATCATTGACATTTGAAATTTTGAACTCATTTCATTTGAAAAACGATTACATTCCATTGGGTCTGTCGAGGCAAAAATAATATCATCAACATAAATTTGAACATGAATTAAATGTTTGCCTGACTTCCTGGTGAACAATGTTGGATCAACTGCTCCTTTGCTAAATCCGGTTGATAGAATAAACTTTGACAGTGTATCATACCATGCCCTTGGAGCTTGCTTTAAACCGTAAAGGGCCTTCTTCAAAGGATAAACGTGAGTAGGATGCTCTTGATTTACAAATCCTTCAGGTTGGCTGACGTAGACTACTTCTTTAAGGTCTCCGTTCAGAAATGTCGTCTTTACATCCATCTGATAGACTACCATGTTCTTACTAGCAGCATTAGCCAGAAAGATTCTGATTGCCTCGATTCGAGCAACTGGAGCAAAAGATTCTTCAAAGTCAATACCCTCCTCTTGACGGTATCCTTTAGCAACTAATCGAGCCTTGTTCTTCAACACATCACCATGCTCATCAAGTTTCACTTTGAAGATCCATTTAAGAGCAATAATCATAGCATAGTCTGGAGCAGGTACTAACTCCCATACATCAAGTCGATCAAACTCATGAATTTCATCTTGCATTGCATTGAACCAGCAATCTTCATTCATGGCGGTTTTAACATCTTTTGGTTCGATCTTAGATAGTACGGAGTTGAAGAAGCACCATAAGGCAGCGGTAGCAAGTTGTTTCCGTGTTGATACAGGACGAGAGGGATTTCCAATGATGTTGTCTAGTGGATGATCGTGAGTCCATTTTCTAAGGTGTTCATGTGGCAGTTGTTGAGGGACTGAGGTAGCAGAGTCGATGTCTCCTGAAGAAGATGGTTCTGATGATGATTCAGGAGCAAATATGTTTTCAAAGGGAGCATCTTCAGGAGTAGAAAAGGGATTAACTTCATCATTGATGCCAGAAACAGTTCCATGGTGTACATTTGAAGAATGATGATTTGTTGATGAGACTGAAGGATCAGCAGTAGGCGCTTCTTGACTTAAAGTTATTGAAGCTGAGGGATTGACTTCATTCACAGGAATATGAGCAGCCTCTCTTGTAGGGATCGACACCTCATTAGTACTTGGATCATAAAGTTCATCAAACATAGGATCAAACAATTTCATTAAATCATCTTCAGATGGAGGTACATATGGAGTTTCTTGAGAGGAGTTTGGAACAAGGGATGAACCAATGGGACTGTTTTGAAGTGCGGGTCCTGAACTGGATTGTCCAGGAGCCATTTGACCGGTCAGCTCATCAAATGAAACGTGAATTGTTTCCATGATATTTCGGGTTCTTTTGTTGTAGATTCGGTATCCCTTTTTGTTTGGTGCATATCCTACAAATACTCCAATGTCTGCTTTAGCTCTAAGTTTGCCTAAGTCTTGACCCTCATTAGTTGGATAACATAATGCACCAAACACACGAAGGAAAGAGAGATTAGGTTTTCTGTTGTGGACAAGTTCA